>OZ021727.1:66822818-67422818 GCA_963978545.1 Linyphia triangularis | reverse complement strand
ACTGAGTTTGAATCCTGGATTAGGCATGAGTGTTCGTTGTGGTTCGGAATCCACGTTAAGCTGCAGGCCCCGGCCTACAGCTTAACCATTATCGTGCACAAAAATAGGTCATTGAGTGTACAAACAAACCAAACCAAACTTATCCAGACTGGAATTTTTCTCTTCAGAAAATATGTCTTTTTTTCAGTTCGTATTATCTTTCATCTCTTTTTGTAATTTCTCTCTGTGTATAAGATCATGTATTTTCGTCAAGCATGGTTTTTATTCATTCTTACATAATTCACTTTATTACATTATTTAAAACTTTCTTACTCAAATTATCTGTAATCTGGCCTGTAGATATTGCGGAGTATTTAGGTGTTTACTGTGTATGAGAGCCATTCTCTGGCAAACTGCTGACAAGTTTTTTCAAGTAATTTTTTTAAGATTCTTACAACATGAATTCTCTCTTCAAACTCTGTCAATAAAGAATTTTTACATTTGCAGCTAGAAGGCATGGTAAAAATCTAGTGAAATACACTAAATAAAGATTCGCATGAAATAGCAATCAGTGTTAACTAGTAATCAAAATTTTGAGATGACACTTTCAAATCATTAGAATAACGACTAACGTCATATTAACAACCATTCAATGATTTCAGTCATTGTGTACGGGACCCTTTTGAACATGAATGTACATTAGTCGGCACCTATACAGAATTTGAACATTTTATAACTTTACATTTGGGAGATTTGCTGTTAAACAGACATACAGCTCATTTTCGAATATCTACTTTTCGAACTCAAAAACGTACAAAACGTGGAAACCACGCCAAATTTAATATCGATTTTTTTTTACTTAAAGACATGATTTCATATTTCTATACTACTTAACGAGTAACTCAAAACCAAAATTAATAAAAAAAAACAAAAAAAAAACTATTAAATATTCACATTAAACAGGTTTATAGAAATTCAAAAAATTTCAGGCATTATTTTTTGAGAGTGAAAGATTTGGCAGTATTAAGGCAGAAATATAAGTGAATTACTCAAATCATAACATTCCTGTTTGTATTTTTGAAAGCGATTTCTACTCGATACATTTATTCTCGGAAAATTTTAATAGAACCATGGAAACCGAATCCTTAATAAATCCATGAGCAATTATTTCTAAGGATTTCAACATTTAAACACATTCAAATTACTTCATTTTATACAATGCACAGATTCTTAAAATCTATGTGAAGGGAAATGAATTAATAAAATTGTACTAGGGGGCTTCGCCCCCTGCTCGCTAACGCTCGCCAACCCCCAAACACCTCGCTGCGCTCGGATTGAGCGGCTTTGCCGCTCGAATTTGTGGTTAAAACATCTTGCTGCGCTCGAACAGGTTTGCCAGCCATAAAAAATGTAACCACATTTTTATAAATTTAATGTAAGGCCTAATAGAGAAAACACCCAAATTGCAAGTTTCATAATAGAAAGTTAAATATACTATCAGCCAACATTCTGACTTAAAACTTCATTAGCTATGCCCTTACATTGAAGTCCCAATATCTTTTATTTATTCTGATAAAAAACAACGCGAGCTACACTCGCCAACCCCTGAATGCCTCGCTTGGGTTGGGATACAAACGCCTCACTAAGCTCGGAAAATTCAAGTTTACATAAACAGAATAGTAAAATTTTAATTAAAGAGTAGTTGTATTAAGGATAGAGTGGATTTTTGTTTATCGACAGAGAAGGAAGTTATAATTCGCATGCTCTAATATTCTTTATAGATTTTGAACACAATCCTTTAGGATAACATTATAATGTCCATTAATTCCTGAAATATAACTAATTAAATTTAATGGCATTTAAAAAATGTTAGTGTTTGCAAATTAGAACAATAAATGTAAATGTTTATAGATAAGGACCCAATTCCATCCTGGTACACCTTTTAAAAACATTAGGTATTAGCTCTAATAATAAACTAAGCAAAAAACATTTATATTCAATTAAAATTTTAAAGAGATCATTAATTAGCCAGAGATGTATCCTGTTTCTGAAGCAAGCCTGACAGAGTCTAAATCAGTACAGCAATCATAAATTTCCAAGTAATATACATCTGTGACAAAACAAATAATTTTTACATTTTTATATATGCAAAACAATTAATGCACACTTCCTAAATATTCACGTCGCCCCTTTAGAGAACGACGTCCAACGCGAGGCATTTTCTGGATAGAAATACTTCAAAATAATAATTACTCTAATACAAAAATGCTTCAGAAAAACAGAAAAAAATCAACTTTGAAACGAAAAGTTTAAAAAGAGCTTTAAAATTAGCAACGGGTTTGTTGTTCACGAACGTAAGGATGTTGCCATTCATATATTCAAAATCATTGAGGCTTTGTAGTAGCTTAATGATGAAAAATATTGAAATTTAACTAATTAATAAAGTGTTAATAAATTATTTTGGCACGTTTTGGCAAATCTACAGCTTATTTCCTTTAAAATGACACCTTGATCATTGAAATTGGTTGAGCAGTTTAGGCGGACGGACTAACCCCAAAAAACGTATTGCCTATTAAATATATAGATTTGTTAGATACATTACCTTGAAAAGAAACGAATTGACTGCAGAACGAATAAAAGTTTGGCACTTACGTCGGTACATTGTCTTGATGGCAATTTCCATTTCTTTTTGGTTAGGAATTTGCAGGGAACCTTTGAATACTTTTCCAAATTGTCCTGAAAAGAAAGTGCAAATTAGTTTATTTTAGAATTTATGATATGAAAGAGGGTGCATAGTTTTAACATTAAACGGTTTTTTTTTTTTTAATACAATGGCATGAAATACGAATGAATTCTCAGTTTAAAAACATAATTACTCACTTTGAATGTTTCCTTGTACAAGATCTACATGCCCCAAAGTTATCCTAACAACACCTGACTATTAAACCAAGCTAATTGTATACTTTGAGGAAATTAAATAAAATGTGTCTTTTGATTGATAATAATTGTTATTCATACATGATTCACATTTACCTATTGGATGCTCCAAGAAAAATCCCTTGAAATTCACTAACCTGAACCGATGAGCTCGCCGATGACCAGGTGTTGCTTTTGAATGATGAGGCCCAATTCTTCGAGTATGAACATCCTCTCACTGTCCAGAGATAGCAACTCATCACAGGTGTTCTCTATTGGGTCATCAGAAAGGGAAGCTCTGGGGGACATGGGAGGGTTATCTGCTGTGGGTAGAAGAGATAATAGTCAATGTTTTTAAACAGGTGTGGTATTTTAATCAATATTTTTTCTTTTTTTTACAAACTTTGTAACAAAATGAATGCATAAAATTCTATTTACAATTACTGCTAATACTTAATCGTTCAGTGACCAGTTTTTAGAACATATATCATTGTCAGTATTCACCTTGGCAACTAAAAGACGTGCTATATTGGAAGAGTGCTACCTTTTCACTTTTTTTTTCTCTTTGGGTTTTAGAGATACCAAATGGAATGATCCCAAATTTTCACTTTTCGTTATTTTTTTTTTAATTGTAATTGTGTAAAAAAAAACTTCAGGTAAGTTTTTAAACCGCATAGAGGAGCAAGAGTTGGTTCCTATCACCAGAGACGTTATTTGATATTTTATTTGTAAAATAATCGTTTAGTAACTAATCTGTATCTATATAGTTTCTGGGCTGAAAAGGTTTCAAGAAAGGATTTGTTTATTTTAATGATAAAGTATTTCTCTCACAACATTTTGCTCTTTTATTTTAAAATTATTATTTTTGTAGTATTTTCACTTGTTTAACTGCTAAAGATATTGGCGATTTATATAACGAAATCATATAAAAATGCAAATAATTTTAGACAAACAATAAATATTCCAGTAAATCAGGATATATTCAAATTAAATCAAATTTTTCAGAGGAATATCGAAATGTTCCTATATAATCAATAAGAAGTACAATTAAATAGAATTACAGTTATTTCAAGAGCATGTCAATTTAAAATAATATACTTAGACATTCCCACATTATGGCATAACATGGGAAGCTATATATTTTGCATAACATTGTAAGTTATGTATTTGTGCTATGGTTGGCAACCATCCGGACAGTTGGGGATTTATATTTATGCTCATCTATTTTGGGAATTGAAAGGGATGCACTATAGGTTTGCAGAACACAACAACAATACCATATCGTCCTTTTTAATGATTTTTTTTTAATTAGCCTTTTTAACTAGTTAACATTTTAAAAATAAATATTAAGCAATAGCACCCACTTTTAGGCACAAAATAACCAATTTTTGTTAATATCGAAATTAGATGCCAGACGACAATGTATTTTTTATCAGGGTCTTCTTCCCAGGGCTTCATCGACAAACTTCTCTTTCTCACTTCTGCAGTTAAGTGGAAGTGGCAAGGTGTGGCCGGTGAAAGTATTGTAGTGTGTAACCAACCATCTTTACTCTGGTCGTCTGTGTTTACATCAAGCTTCTATCGTATGTTCATTAGTGTGTTTTAGTGTGTCTACAAGTGTGCCTTATTTGTCAAGATGTGTGTTAATATATCGGAACTGGTGAATGTCTAATTTCTGACATGATTGTACTGTTCTCTTCAAAATAGAGATACTGCTTGTTCATCACTGAAGTTCGCATTTATTATGAGCATGTAAATTCACACCAAACCAATGCTGAAAGATACTCTAATATTCTTTTACTTGTCATTAATTCATCATCAAACCTAAAAAAATTTTCCCTAATACCAGTGCGCTCTGGGTTGGGCACTTGACTTACGCTAAAACCATCAATACGCAACATCTGGATAGATGGAACACATTTAAAGCAGTGACTGAAGTCTTCTACCATTTGCTGTTTTCTCATAGGACATAGAAATGTTTCAAAAATCTAAATTTAATTATCAGCTCTACATAATTCTGTTCTACTGTGCAAATATAGAACTATAAAATTCGAAAACAGTTACTTTTTTGCTTGGAAATACCATGAAAACCAACCATGATGAATAACGTGCAAATAGTTGCAGCACTTATGGAGCATATATAGCATGAGTCACCAGACAGCGGCTCTTCAAATTCCAAGTAACTTAACCTAAGAATGAACTATAGTAAAGTAATAAATGATAATACATTTGTGCTCTGTTTGGGCAAACCCATTATAAACTATAAACTTACTGTGTAATTTCAAAGCTGACAAATAAGGAATATACAACTAAACACTACGGAGTTGGGTGAACTGGTAACACAGTACCCAAATAACAACTCAGCGTCTACAGTGTCCCATGGAATTTTCTCAGACGAAATACGGGACAATTAGAATGGAATATAGGAGTTCTCCCACCATGCGTCACAATCTCAGTTGCAAAGAGCTATTGTTGACGTTCATTTTTCTCTCTTCTCCGATTGAGGTAGATAAGACCTTTCGCTGTAAACTTTGAGGTTGCGCACGCTGTTAAATTTCTGATTTTCTCTTGATAGACTATATAGGGAAAGTATACCCTCGATTTAGAACAAAAATGAGGAAAATTATTGATTAAGATCGTGAATTTTAGAAAGAATATACTGAATTGGGGGCATGCATGCATGCATGCATACATACATACATACATACATACATACATACATACATACATACATACATACATACATACATACATACATACATACATACATACATACATACATACATACATACATACATACATACATACATACATACATACATACATACATACATACATACATACATACATACATACATACATACATACATACATACATACATACATACATACATACATACATACATACATACATACATACATACATACATACATACATACATACATACATACATACATACATACATTCTAAACAAAAAAGGACTAATGACTTGTCTCATCATGTCATGTTTAAATCGAAAGATGCTAAACTTGAAAATGAATGAATATATGTACTGTATTCATAAAGAATAAAATCATGTAAAAATTCGTTATGCATCAAATTAAATACATTATGCACTTGAGCACAGTTTAGATAACAATATATTTTTTTCGTTAAACTAGTTTATAGTACACAAAAACAATATTAATTTATAAAAAAATGAAGACCTATTAATTCATGCTGCACAATAATAAATTGCAAAATAACATTTGGATTTCTAGGGTCACAGAAGCAAGCGGAAATTTTAGATTACATGAAACGAAATTTTTGTAAATATATTGATAAAAAATACAAAATTTCAACCACAAGTGGAAAATACTATTGCACTAAACTCTTCAAAACGTAAAATTGCTCATAATAATATTGAAAGTACTCCTCTGGAACGGTGTCCTGGTAACCCAGCCTAGGTCGAAACATAAAGCATCGTATGAAACATATGACATCGTAGCTAACTTTTTACATTTCTATGTAGTTGGTGGTTAATTCTACAAGTAAATTGTTTTCTTGGATTCAAGTAGGAAAAAGCGAGACTGGAAAAAAGGAGGAAAGAAGATGTAGGCTATGAGTGAAAAGGTGGTTAATCAACGGATATCCTCTAGAGACTGGGCATCCACTTAAATGGACACTCTTCTGAATTTTTTGCACTATATATATATATATATATATATATATATATATATATATATATATATATATATATATATATATATATATATATATATCCCCTATCCCCCCCCACCCCACCCCCACCCCGTCTACGCCCTGATTAGAAGTATTCACTCTAGGACATCGATATATATTTATTTTGAAGTTTAATAAGTAGTACAAAAACTAATTGCTTTTTAATGCGTTTGGAGAATAAATTTTGCAATTCGACTTTTGTGCAACTTGGCCAATGTGACATTATCTCGTGTTTATTTTGTAACAACATATTTCCCACTGACACGCCGCTATCTTAACTAAAAATAAATAAAGTAAAATAGAAACATATAAACATACAAGTAAAGCTTTCGTGATATACAGTTTCAAAATTTTGCCAAGTTGCGAGCTTTAGCGATAACTTCAAAGATAAAAGTTTGTCACCAAACCGCCAAATCCAAACACAATAACACAATTTAATGTCAAGATACGAAATTTTCATAGAATTATGAGGCAGAGACGGGATTTAGGATGAATTTTGTTCGAGTTTAGACCATATGATCATAGGTGCCAACTTTTCACTTTTAACACGGAGGCGAAACTCGAGGAAGGGGAGGTTAACCCAAGATTTCTGGGAATCACTTTTTCATGGTCTATTTGCTGAATATTTTGAACTTACCTCCATACCATGCAATAATATTTTCTCGATCTGTTGATCTTTTTGATTTATGTAGAAAAGTTATTTTATAAAACTAGTTCAGAAACATTTTATGGAAAATATAAGAGCACTTATCAGTTAATTCATCATTTAAAAAAAATTCAGTATCATGCATTATTCTGAAAATGTACTTTCATGATATTGCACTGAAATGAAGATATCAAATTTTAATAATTCTAGAAAATAATTAGTGAAAAAGAGCCTATACCAGTAATGTCGTCATTACAAAATTACTTATTCCAATATCATACAATACTTTAAAATATACATTTTTATGAAATTGCACAATAGGGCAGCTACATTTACTTGATTCTCATTTGGAGGAGAGGGGTGGATAATGTCAGTGTGCTTACAAATATTGAGTTTACTTTCAATTTTTGTGGAATTATCTTTCTTTAAAACATTACAAAATGTTACTTTATCGCAATATTTTATCTTAGGAAAACTCATTTTTACAGATTTTTAGAGTGGGGGCGAAATGATATATTTGCCTCCATCTGTAGGCGGAGCACTGAGGCGATCGCCTCCTTTGCCCCTGTGCAGTTGGCACCTATGCATATGATTTACTACCAGTTGGAATGTATGGTAATACAGGCGAATATTTCCGACTGAATTTTAAAAACCAAACTCATATTGAACTTTAACCTAACAAATAGCAATTTTCTGTTTCTGGACAGACAAAGCCTTTGTACAAGCTTTTCTTTAACGTTAACTATAAGGAATTAAAATCTAATTCACGCTTTATTATTTCTAGACCTGAGTTCAATTCAAGATTTCTTTGAAAATTTATAAAAATGTCTTACCTTGTGAAGTCTCCGTCCGGTTGGAAAGGATGATATCACGGAAAGTGTTATGTAAAAGTTTCTTTTCCCGAATTTTTCTGAAGCATAGGAAAGCGACCACAATTATTATGATGGGAATTATGACATAGATGGCCAACAGAACTTTTTCCAAAACAACCTGATTCTGCTTCACTGGAATGATTGTTATGTAGCCAAGATGGTGACTGATAGAGCCCATGAAAACCTTGAAGGGAGATAATACCTATTATAATCTATTGTTATTACCGGTCAGGTTTCTCTTAGTTGCATACAAAAAATCATTTAATGGTCATAAAAACTATTGGGTCATTCTACGGAAAGTCAGGAAATTGGTCACTAATTTTTTCTTAGAAAAACATTCTTTAAAAATATTACAACTTACTATAGAGGGAGGTGTTATCAAGAGTAATAGTATTATTATAGTAGTTGAGGTAAAATATATGAACATTTTACTTTTATAAATATTACAAAAAGTCATGTCCACGGATGGGATATAAAGGTAAAAGAGACTTAAGAGAATTATTTAATGGAGTTAAATTTAAAATAAAAATTAATTAATATAAGTAACATTAAGCAATGTTACTTATATTTTATAACTATAATAGTATTATTACTCTTGATAATATATCTATTTATGAGTGCATAACCTATTATGCAGCTAAGAAAGTGACAAAACATAATAATTTTAGCCTATATGTTTGATTTTCGCAAGATCTTCAGAAACTATATTTTGACTGTTTATTTCTGATTACCCTGAACAGAAGCGAATATAATAGTTTTAGATATCACCGTTTCAGAATGAATATTCTAAATTTTTTTTTTTTTTTTTTTTTTTTTTACCTTACCTAAGTTTTGTCTCTTCAAATGATAGATGCAAAAACATTTTTTTTTTTTTTAAAGAAAATTGTCTTACTTCCCCTCCTTATTGGCTTTATTAAATATAACTAATAAATAAAAAATCTGATTCAACACCAGTGACTTAAAACATATAAAAAAAATATTGAGAAAAAAAATCCAATTTTGAAATATTTATTTAAAAATTAAAATTTCTATAACTTCAACTTCAAAGCATTTTGAATCCAATGTGCGAAACAAACATAAAACGAAAATGGCCCTTAATTTATGTAATTAATTATTTTAAGATACTTTGTAATATATTAGGCTATTTATATGTTTGAGGAATATAAATATCAACAAAAGTAACTAAGCATTCTTTCATAGTGTTAAAACATGCGTTGACAAAGTTGTCGACAGATGTGACAATGTTTGTTATCAATTTTCCTTTAGATTTTATTCCATGATAATTGCAAAACAAAGACTTCACATCATATATTTAGGATTACAACAATTACCTTATAAATTTAATTGGAAACTTAATTTTTATTAGAGAGAGAGGAGTTTACGTATGTGACATGTTCATAACAATTTGTTTACTGTCAAGTTCAAACACTTGATGAAAATATTCATAAATAACAAATTCACTAGCTTTTTCATTGCATCTGAACAAAACATCTGCCTGAACGACTGATTTCATTATAAGACTAGGAGTGTGGAACATCGCGCAACTTTCAATTACACTATAATACTGACGTGGATTTGTGTCATTTACTGTTTTTATATTTTCATCAATTATTTAGAAAAATTACCAATGTGGCGATATTTTTTAGGATAATTCTTGTAGGGGTCTGTAGAGAAAAAAAAAACTCCTCCAAAATGGTGATTTTGGCGATGTACTTTTCGATAATCCTTATATTATCCTTTATTATAAGTGAAACTGAGGAGAGAAGAAAAAACGTTTGTTGATGAGGTATGCTCTAGGAAAAAGAACTCTGTGCTGATCTATGATTTTTGAACATCTGAGATTTAAGATGTCTAAAATTCATTGATAGCGGATGGTATGTCATAAGACAGGATGAATTGAGCTTACTGAATACGCTACTGGATGTGTGATGCGGTTTTACTATACGCTGATTGGCTGTGCAACAATCTTACACTTGCCGTCATGAACAGAGAAAAGACAGGGCTAGCCGTGTTGACGCAATTGTCGCAAAAAATGTTACCCAAATGAAATAAATATAAGGAATCAAAACTATTCTTTCTTTTGCGAGGGATTACACTTGTTTTCGAAAAAGTGTTTATGGGGAAGAGGGGTATCATTACATACGAAGTTATAGAGATCTTTTTTCAAGGATAAAGGAGTTTTTTACTCTTTCGTGATATTTTAACTTAAATTTAAACTTTCGAAATATACTACTTTCGATAAAAATCCTTATTTCTATTTGTTTCTAAATCTGCAAATTGTGTGGTCTAAATTATAACTGGAATACTTTCTATGCTAACTATTTTTTGTTTCCTGTAGATCAAATATCTTGAAATTTTTATCTTTTGATAGCATGGGATTTTTATGTACAAAAATACTCCAATTTATATTATTTAAAGCACTATATATTAACCTTTTAGACTCTTTTGTGTTTTTTAAACTCATAAGTAAAGTTAGAAGCCATCATCAACTAATACTACTACAATTTTAAAAATAAATTGCGCTGGGAAAAGATTGCATTCGTTGATTCACGATTCCAATTAAAGCAGCGTTCAGCGTCAAGAAAGTAAACATTGGCGAAGGAAATATTGGAACGCCAATTGTGATACGCCAAGTGAGTGACGTCATGAAATAGATCGGTCAAAGCCATATGATTCGTTAAAACTCTTATAGTAACTGTGGTTAGGAAAGTAAAGTATTAAGTAAAATTAAAATTTAAAAGCGCTTATTTTCTTTTCTATATCAGCATATATATAACACAAAACTATGTATCAGGTTAAAAATATTACCATATAAGTTGTGATTTGTTTGGAACTATATCTTTTTGATGGAAGAATCCATCCTAGAGGGTACTCAGTAAGCTCAATTCATCCTATCGTATGGTAAAGACGATGGTTTGCTGACGCTGGACTAAGTTTATTTACAAAGAATTTTCAACAATTCCACCTGATGTTTCCTCTGCTTTGTTTTGTTTGTTTTGAAACCACCGATTGTCTATTTCTGCCACTTATAAAGTGCTTAACACAGCCAAATATGTCTCGTAATTTTGAGCATCTAGAAGATTACGAGATCGAAATCATCTAGTGTAAACCCCTCTCTCCGACCCCACCACACCAGAGAGAGGACATTGAGGCCACGACAGATTTAATGTGCACCAGCCCCCATTAGGTACACACCGATATTTGGCGGACTGAGGCCCGAACCCACAACCCTCCGATTATGAGCTCGATATTTTACCGCAAGGATATCGGAAACCTTCCTTTGCTTTATGAACAAATAGATTCAAATGGATTTATGTTTGTTTAAATTATACTCGACCTATCAATGAGTACAATTTTGGGTTGGCTGTTTTCAGATTATCTGGCGCCGTCAGCAACACGAGGGCTATAATGCGTAGGAACATTCGTCATTTGACGAGCCAACATATATTTACTAACACCCATACCTTACACAGGACTCGAACCCGCAACCTCGCAGTCTAGAAGCTAGCTCGCAAACCACTATATCATACAATTTGGGGGGAAAATAATTTTTGTATTTTAAGGGTCACAGAATTTATCAATAAAAACATTTCTTAAGCTATGTGACTTTTCCTCTTAAAAATAAGAAAGCAAATTATATAGTTCAATGAAATTGATTTCTTTTTATGTGTACTTGTTACTGTCACTTCTCAGATATTACACTGAAGTTGTAGAACTCCTCCCAAGGGTTGGTGTATATACACTTTGAAAGCACCGTATAAAGGTTTCTGTTCCTTAATAGGATATACCCAGATCACCTATCCTTCCGTTTCTTTCTAAGCAAAAGGAGATATAACAACTCTAATATTCTTTTGTCCATACATTAAAATTGTATGCTTTTATTATAAAATTAAACTTAAAAAATAACTAAATACTATTAAACAACCTTATCCGCGTTCTAAACATCTACAAATATGTACTCGCATGAAAAGGTGCGCCATCCGGACCCGCACACCGGCATCCGCAATCACATCCGTGTGTAAAAGCCCTTAAACTTTAAAAGCAAGGTCGAAGGAACTTTCAAGGTAATTTATGTTAATGAATCAAAAACGTACCTCTTTTTACCTTACTTAAACGTACCAAAAAACCTCTTTTTTTATGTACGTGAGATTCAAACCCGGGACTTTGTGTTCAAGTATGAACTTACCTCTACTGATATATTAGTTCCAATAGAAGAGGCATTCTGTAGGCTTGGCGGTAGGTCGCAGATAAGAAGTTCCGTTGAGACAATATTGATTTTGCAAGAATCCTTTTCTCCAAGCTTGATGTGAAAATTGTTAATTGAATGTATGTAACCCAAGTTGTTACCCTAAAATAGTAAAATCAGGGAGTAAATTCATTCAAATATCTGAAATATGAGTAATTCTTTTTTTTTTTCTAAATTCCTGGTAACTTGCTCACTTTAAAAAGTTTTTACGAACTATTTAATATACCATAGACTATTTTCATACTTTATTAAAGTTACAACAAAGAAAAACTTGAAAATAATCAAAACAGATACCGTACTCCATGAAGAATAGGGGTTATCATTGAATAAAAAGTCTTTTTATAAAAAAAAAATTATTAAAAAAAAAAAAAACACTTGTTTTTATTAAAATGAAGAACGTAAAATTAAGTAGCTTGTGATGTTTAAATTTTTACCTCAACAATTTAATATTTAAAGAAACTGATATAAATGCAATTAATTCAATACTGTTTTTTCTCTATTTAAAGCATCTTTACAATATGAAGAAGAGAACCCTTATGTAAGTGCCGATGTATTTTTTTTAATGTCGCAACAGTTTTCTTCCGCTTTTGATGAAATATTGCACACGATCCTTGCACAGAATGACCTACGACTTTAGTTTACGGGTTAGGTCATTAGTTTTCATCAAAATCGCGCAGGCACACAAATTTATGCTTTTCAGCAATTACTAAAAAACTTCTCTAATGATTTTGATCAAAATCGCTGTGATGATGCCTTTTCATGTGCTCTATCCATCCCCATCTCTAATATTTCTGTAGAAATTCGATATTTGAGTCGTAAAAGTTGAAAAACGAATGTTTTTAACACAAAGTTCGATTCCCTTAAGCATTGCCCTTCAATAACTGTTCACCTCTGTGTCACTTACGCGAAAGGGTAATGTAATAATTATCGAAAAACATATAGTCAATTTCACTAGTTCTTTTCTTTTTGATAATATAATAATTATCGCCAAAAATATCACCCAACTAGCCATACTTTTTAAATGAATGAAAATTTGAAAGCAATCAAGAAAATCCCACCAATTCATGTCAAATTTAAACAGTGACCAGTACTATTATGTAATTGAAAGTTGTGCAATGTTCCATAACCATAATTAAATGTTAAAATCACAATTTTGTAACAGGTTATATGATAAAGATTATTCATTTTATACGAAGTTGTTTTCAATAATGTTCACTATTTCATGCATTTCCATCATTTTATTTATACTTCGTTTCAGATTTTGATGTTCTCTTGTTCTGAAGACGCATTTGCTAGCAGAAATGTTTAAACTGTCACATACTAGGAGATACATTTTATGGACAACATTTGTATAATTAATTTTATTTTCATCGGTATGAATGGTGTTAGGACATATTTTGTTTGCTCCTCTATTCTGGATTCCCTTGAATTTTTATACTTAAATGATGATGGCTTTAGGAAGAGTTTAAATTTTTAGTTGTACATTTATTTATGTTTTACAAACCTCTCACATCGAATAATATTGCACACTGAAGTGCTTCTTATATGAGACTGAAAACAATTTGCCAACTTTCAATATTTCATCTTACATCTACTTCATAATAAGAAGCTATAATGTTTTCAGATTCTTAAGTCAAGTTTAAAATGTTGCTACCGCAACAGAAAGTTGATTAGTTACAAGGGAAATAAGAATTAACTAACTTCATTTGAACTAACATTTCTTATTAAACATAGTAATCATCTAAAAGATTTTGATGTGTATATAACACATTAAAAAAAAAAACTACGAAGCTAAAACAAATTACAGATTGTCTTTTATATTTCCTTTTAAAACATAAACAGTATATTTTTTAGAGTTCAAGTTTGTTTTTATTCTTCGTTTTATGTATGAAATATGTTGTGCTTCAATCAGTGCCACTCCGTGTACTGCAAAACTCCGAATAAAAAATAAAAAAAAAAAAAAAACTCATTGTGTTGATTAATGCAAAATCATGCAGATCTTTTTTAAGAATTGCATTCGGATCAACTCAGACTAAAATCAAAGGTTTATGATTTTCTTACATTTTCAAAGCAATCACGAGGTAACAAAAAAAAAAAAAAAAAAAAAACAAGGGTGTGGAACATCGCACAACTTTCAATAACAGGCCACAGGCCAGTATGGCGATATTATTTTCTGCGATAATTCTTGTATGGGTCTTAAAGAAAGAAAGAAAAAGAAAAAAAACGTCGCCAAAACTGTGACTTTGGCGATGTACTTTTCGATAATCCCCTATTATTATCCTTTATTATAAATAAAACTGAGGGGAGATGAAAAAACGATCGTTGATGAAGAAAGAGAACTCTGAGCTGCAGGCATTCGTTTTTCAACTTTTTACGCCATTAAAGCCTTTTTACGGGAATTTCGGAGGTGGGGATGTTTCGAACACCTTAAGAGGCATTAGCACAGAGATTTTTATCAAAATAGTTGGAGCCGTTTTTTAGCAATCATTGAAAAATATGATTTTTTGAATTTCAGCTACCTTCTGCGCATGCGCGATTTTGACGAAAACTTTAAAATTAAACACTTTTTGACGATGACTTTAATCCCAAAGCCAAATTTGAACATCGTAGGTCAATTTGTTCGGGTGTTATTCTAACCATAGACACACATACAGACAGACATTTTTTTTAGATTACTTTTTTGAAATCAGGGTGTTACAAAACGTGGAGAAATGCAAAAAAAAAAAAAAATCGAAATTTTTTTTTGAATGAATGCTATACTTTTATTACCCTATATATAATACATGTGTGTAATTGTAAGTAATAAACGAAATTTGATCACCTTAATTTCCATCGATGTCTGGTCTTCCTCAAATTTCTCAACCTCTCCTAATGTCTTAAACACTGGATCTGGATAGTAGAGTAGGCGTGAAATGAACTCCTCATGTTGGGAGAACTCCCTCACCCACTGTACTCCATCCATTATGAAGGACACATGTGTCAGTAGAGGGGCTGTATTCGTTGGCTTAGACAGCCACAACTGATCAACAAGTGAGGGGGTTGAGCACGTTAATTTAGTACCCCTGGATTTCGGATCGGACCAGCATTCCTAGAAAAAGCAATTTTGTGTAAACAAATGTTCAAGATAAAATGTTCAGGGTGAATCATTGGCAATGCTTTTTCGTCCAATTAATCACCGCAGAACTTAAAGAAATTTTTAAACATGCAATTAATTATAATCAATTTAATATTTTCACCAGAAAATACATTGGAGGTGGCTTCTTTTTAACTATTTAGAATATAAGGTATCTTTTATTTCAAGGAGCCGGAATAAATTCCTGACGGATCCCTTTCACTCTCGTTCACCATCACTGAACTTGATTTCTTTTTAAAGTACGTAAGTCATAAATATACTTTTTTTTTATTCTTTGTAACGGCATTAATATTAAACACAATATTAAGATTAATCACTTCCTTCTGTTTGAATTTATAGGTATTGATGACAGGGGTTTAAAATATCCCCCCCCCCCCTCCAGTTTAGAAAATAATACAATAATACAAAAATTTAATGAGTAAACACTGATTCACTGATTAGCTTCTGCCATACTTGATCATCTCATACTTTTTTTTTTGGTATTTTTTTCCCCATTTTTTTTAGTGTCTTCTCTCATTTGACTTTGTTCTGATTTTGAAGTCATTTTCTCAACAAATTTATCATGCGCTTTATATCAAGAACTGACATGGGGGGAGGAGAGGGTAAAAAAATTAAAAATTGTGCTGGACGTAATTTATGTATATCCTCTATAATATAGAATAGAATATATTTATTGGAGATTTGAAACCCACAGGCCCCCCCCCTCCCCCTTCTTCTCATGAATATGGCCTTGTTCCTCCAAAAGAAAGAATAAATATCGATGTTGCGTACAAAAAGCAATAGGCTATCAAAGACTGTCACGATTATATGAATGAGAACTTGAGAAGCCCACCAAACATAAAAGGCAGTAGGGCATTTCTTTCGCACTAACGTCTTTAGACCTATTCAAGAGACACTATATTTTGCAGAACCATCCATACATTAGCTTATGATATTCTTATGATATTATAAATATATTATATTAGCTTATGATATTCTAATGCCCCACTCCCATTTGGGACAACGTGTTCAATTCTTCTAATTTAGTTACATACAGAAAGAATTATTTCAAATTAAATGTACGGAAAGTTTATACCCATAAAAATCTAAAAATCCATATAGTATTTGAAAATATTAAATTATAAAACTCCATACATAAGTTACTTTCAAATATTAACTTTGTAAAAAAAGAAAAGTATTTCGTAAATTGTTTTTTAAATAGGTAAAAAAATAAAAGGAAAAAGTAAATATTCTACATGCGACTCAGCTTATAAAAGTATAAATCGGAACTTTAAAAATAAACTGAATTTAATATCCAAAGTTTGTTGAAAATAAAAAGTTAACATTCTATTTATACTAATGGTTGAAGAGAAAGGAGACACAAGAGGGTGCGACTTCATCTTTTACGCTCCTTGGCTTTTAGAAATTAAGAAATAAATGGAAATAGCGATAAAATTCTTCGTGAAAAAAGTAGCCATGTTTCATCTTAAAATGTATTTCAAAATAATCATTTGAACATAATATTCATCGAATAAAAACTGGATAATATTTCATTAGGAAATCAAACATTTTTAAAAATCCAATTTTAAGATGATTTTGGAGATTATAGTCAAAATCACCGTGGAAGAAATTTTATCAAATATTGCTTTCATAATAATAGCTTAATCTTCTAAATAAACACTGCAAAACATAAAGAACAAATTTCACATTTATTTACTGTCAATATATGAGCATTTGACGGAATAAATCACGTTAATTTATAGGTACCTGCCTGATTAGTCATTATTGTGTACAAAAATAGGTAACTTGTAAGTATTGAGCGTAGGGTTTGAGCGTAAAAACTAACCAATTCTTTGAAATAAATTATTGCGATCATACAAACCTCAAGAAATTCCAAATCTGTAAATTTGGATAGTGACACTTTAACCACTATTTGGGGGGAGGGAACACTATCAAGATAAAGTCCAGTAACAGTCGCATTCATTAGGCCACTACAACAAGAAACATTTTTAGAATTCTACTTGTTTTCAAAGTAAAAAAATACATTCACATAGTTTCTTACAAAACAAGTAACATCATATACTGATTTACGTACGAGAAATAGCTACCCATTGTAAATTACAATGCAATGTGTGGGACAAGTTTTGAAATTATTAAACTCGACAAAAAGGTTAAGGGGATTTGGTACTCTTCGTTTTGACTAAAATTATAAAAATTTCGGTTTTCTGTCATCTAGCATTTTAAAAACTATGCAGCCTTTTCCTTGTTCTGTTAACTTTATTAGATGCATTTTTCTTAGTTCGTGTTTTTTGGGGAATTGCCACCTTACTCCAGCAAATACAAATGAGATTACTAGAATTTTTTTCACACAGATAAAAAAAAAATACATACATATACACATACGTACATACAGCATGTCCCCGTATAACCTGGCCGACCTTTATTATCGACACCGTTGGTCCTAGATGTATAGTCCCAACTGAAGAAATGTTTTAAAACGTTAAAATATTTTTACTGAATAATTGTTAAGTTAGGAAAGATGTTGGTATAAAAATTACGGTTTGTAAAATTTTATATGGTTCCCAGTTCCCTCAACTCATATTTAGGAAAATTATGCCCATTAAAGAACATTAAAAAAAAAATCGAAATTTGTACGACCAATATTCATGGAGATATAAAAAATGGAATTTAGTGACTTATACCACTTTCACCCGTGGTCATTAAAATATTTTAAGGACATGTACATAAAATGAAATACAGAGAAAAAGCAATTGCGTTTGGAAAATTATTTTGTAATATTACTATGTAATCGAAATGGGCGAGAGGCTGCAAGACAATATGCAATTATATTTCCAAATGGTTAATTGTTAGATACATTTTACATACAAAATTGTTAGATACATTTTGCGTCTATTCATTACATAGCAGATAGTTCATACTTCTACAAATTTATAATATTATTTTTTCACTAATATGTTCAAAATTGCGTTTAGTTTCTTTTCGCACTCGCCCGTTCACTTGTTTTCGAACGGAAGTCCTAAAATTACTCTTATCAATATTGAGATCTGTCACGCTCACAAGTTGCATGTTTTTCAACATAATGAACTATAATTTTATAGTTAGATAGGATAAACGAAGTATTCAAGATAGAATGAAGAAGTAAAATATAGGGGTATTAAAGTTTTCAAAGTTAGAATTAAATTTACTTAGTAAGCAGCTCCCCACTCCACACACAAAAAAAATCCATGTATATAAAAAATCGTAAACAAATTACTTTGGCACAACTAGCAATATTCTACGACTTTTAGAGTCTAAAAAATATAACTATTGTTCTGAATTTTTTTTTTTTTCTTTTTTTTTTTTTTTACATTTTATATATTTTTAAATTTTATATATTTTTTTAAATATTTTTTCGTTTTTTTACATTTTTTATATTTTATATTTTATTTCATACTGGGCCTGCAGTTAGTTATCTGTTGCCTACGCAGATCACTTCGTGTAAATTCCACCAAGTGATTGGTTCGATCAATATTATTATCAACGTTCATTTCTGTGACATATAAATACTAAGAATTTAACTTTGCCAATAATTTTTTTTTAATTTTTTTTTTTTTTTTAATTTTATGATTAAATTTTTTTTTTTTAATTTACTTCATGAGGTTATGAAATCTTAAAACGATGAAAGTGTTTGTAGGTTAAACTTTTGAAGTTTACTTATCACTAGAAGAGGATAAAATAAAACATCCACCATATTAAGGTATCCTGTTGCTCAAATCAGAATATTAGGTGAAGTACGCTGAACGTAAAACTCATCATTAAAAATTTCAAGAAAACCATTTAAAAAAATCTTGGAAATAAATCTTACCTGACAGTAGTGAATCCTGGATGTATTTCATGTATTTCAGGATCTGGAATGTATTCGAAAGATTGAAAGAGGTCTGTGTGGTTGAAAGTTGGTGGGGGTGTCTCATCCATTACATATATTGTTTCATCAACAACAATGGCTATTTTATCGGGATAATCTGATTTCGTCTCGTTGCTAGTTATACACCAGGCGGTAGTCGTATTAAATCTGAAGAGTAAAGTTTGATTTTAATTAAAATAAGGTTTTACTAATATGTAAAAGCAAAATTTCAAACTTCAAATGCTTCCTTGAGTTTTCATGCTTTTTATTTATTGTAAAATATGAATTACTAGCTGCGAGATCCCACGTTGCGGAGACTCGCCATTGTGAATAAGTCCCAACTTTTGACTCTTCGCTCGTAAAAAGGCTTATTACTATGTAAGCTCAAGATCGCTTTAATCATTAAAAAGTAAGCACATGCTCTTTTCACTTACTAAAAGTTCCGTTGCTGAGCAATAATAGGCTCGCATCGACCACTAAAAGGTTCATTGCAACGTCAACCATAATTATTGAAACCCCGTATCGAAGAGCAATAAGAAATTTTCCCGTTAACAAAAACCAACTCCCTGCCTCCCCCCCCCCCCCCCCCACGAGAATTTTTCCAAAACCTTTACCCCCCCCCCCCCCTTTCCAAGCAACAAGTTTTTAACCTTTTTACCTGCAGTAGAACAAATATATCCTCTCACCAAGATCTGGGCTACTAAGCATATAACATCTGTCAAGAAACGCACATCGTTTGGGTAGGATGTTCCAAGGAGTTTTGCTGTACTCGGATACAGACCATTTAAAAACACACTTTTTTTAAACTTGACTTACCAAAACATCAAGTTCACCAAATAAATTATTCGTCTCCAGTGCAATAAATTGTTTTGTATATCGTTTAATAGAAGTTTAGAAATTCTTAATATAAGTTTTTTTAATCATACAGCACATAGAATTTCATCAGTCGCTCCGTATTATTAGGAATTCAGTATATTCTGGAAGCGGTTATCAAAAACCTATAACTATTTAAACTCAGCCTAATAACTATATCGCTAATTTAAACGAACGTGATGTGCAAACTCGCTTACCCTCTTAAATTGCAGAGACGTCCACGTACGATGAAATAACGATCTTTGCTATTTTCGAAGTCTAGATTCTCGCCAAACAATAAGACATACGTGCCCCCAGAAGTAGGTCCTTTGTTGGGACGCATACCAAAGAGCCTTGGACCCTGCGAAAGATAGAGAAAAATGCAGGTAGTTCTACAACACGGGATGTGACTGAAATATCAGGGAGGAATGTAAAGGCAGTTAGAGAGGACCAAAGTGTGCACCTTTTGTAATACAAAGTACATGCGCAAAAGGCACATTGAGGTAAAAAATTGCATATTTAGAGCGTAACTGAAAGCGGTCTCACAAGATGGCCTATAATGGAGTGGGGGGGATGAACATATTTATTGCCCACTACGATTAATAGATTTGGCATGTATATATTTCTTTTTCTAAAGGCACATTAATAAAAGCATGGTCTATGAAAGTCCCATTGAGTTTGATCATGGTCTAGTGGCCAGACTGTCAGTTGCTGCTGGAAATGTACTTGAAATACCTGGTCTATTTGCAAATGTCATCCAACTCGTGCATCTCCGATGTGAACCCTGCATTACTGATGATGGTCGCCCTTTCGAGTACCTATTGTAAAAATTTAAACAAACAAAAAGTTTGTTTCGCTTCACTTTAGTTGTTTTCTCACTTACCGGTTGTTCTACGTCATTTCCGCACACACATTCCATTGTAAAGTGTGCTTACAATCGGTCTCTTATACCTGCCTTTGAATTTTTGTCAAATAGTTTAGATACACTCTGCATTTTTTTTACAGTCATGTGCAAAACGTAATGTACGAGTGTATATTATTCAAAATTTGCAAAATATTTATACAAGTAATATAAAATAACGTATACAAGTGATTTCAAAACCAATTATCACATAAATCATCTTAAAAGTATCACTCATAAATATGAAACAATACAAAAGTATTTTAAGTAAAAGTAAATTAATGTTTTAACAAATAACTTATCTAAAATATGTGTATCTTGAAATAATTGGAAGTTTTCTGTTTCATTAAAACATCTTAGTTAATATTTTTTCAGCTACTTTTGATAGAATTCTCCAATTCTTCAGTGTTGCTGTATGATTTCTATCTCCATAAATATCAAAGACCAAATTAGGTCCATTATCCAGAAACCACGAGATTAAAATCAAGACTTTATGGTAAGTTACGCACTTGAATCGTCACTGACTGGAACTTTTCAGATACTCACTGCATAATAAGAAAAGTTGAGATGACTAGCAGTAGATCCTGCGACGTTGTAACCGACAGGGGTAGAATTAGAGATAGTCACACTTAACTCCACAGGACCCGATATCTCATCAGGTGCTGGACCTAAGATACAGGTTACCCTGAAAATTAGAATGAGTATTTCGATGTAGAAGTATGCAAGTGCGATACATTGGGAATGCATCATAATAACGCTTACAAACTTGAGAATCTATCATAAACAATGCTTTAACTCCCATTCCAGCCGATACATGGCATCCACTTTAGAATTTTAAATAGAAAACTACGGAGTATGGGGGTTGAAGTCAATTTGTTGAAAAGCTTTCAAAAACTTGAAGATAAAAACTGAGGAATTGATTTGTAGTATTATTATTTTGCTAGTAGAAGACCCATTTTAATTTAACCAGAGTTGAAGCCACTACCTGGGTTCTTCGACTTTATTTGGAATATGACTTTTGCAATCCCGAACTTCATATAGAGATTAAGCCTGTTATCATCAGCATCAAACACTAATAAAAGACATTAGCGAGACAGACAAGTGTAATTAAAATAAAAATGGTCTGAAATAAAACGAAGAATAATGAAGTCTGACATTTTCTAACAGCTGTGAAGTCCACGAGTACACTATCCATTAAAGTTATTTTAAAAAGCCACATGACTTGGGATTCCTTTAATTTAAATAAAAACTTCTAAATACAATGCAAGCCAAAAGTATACAGGGATTTATATATCTAATTAACAACATAATTCTAACATTAAATTAATTTAGATGTCAACAAATATTAATAATGTTATTTGAAAAATATACAACTCCTCTTCTGTCAGCAATATAATAGTTTTTGTGTTAAATTGTATTACTACTCACTCTCTATTTTGCCAATCTAATACTTCGCAAGGAATTCCAGCAACTGTAATCAAGTCATGATCTTTGTCGACATACGATCCAAAATTATCCCCCGTGATCTTTAGTTCGATAGCTCCTTGAATTGGGCCCTTTTGAGGAGACACCTGCAAAAGAAAATTAAAAATATGTGCCTAGGTAATGTATCGATTAAATTACTGGGTTTACTTTATTCACTCTCCAAATCCAACTTTTAAAGAATTCTATAATACCTACGTCTGGGAGAAGTTTTGTAGATTTTACTCGTAGTGTAGGAGAATTACTGCAAAAAGCATAAAAAGGGGGCAAATAACAGCAATTTTTTTTTTTTTTTTCATTACCACATATTTCATCTGGATCCATTGGTTGGTACTTTTCCAGGTAAATAACCACCACCCATCAGCCAGGTCAATGATGTATTATGCAGTTAATAGTTCATACAGAAATACATAAAGTATACGAAGTTTGTGAATGCCAAAAATACATACTCTAAAACGTTCAACCATGATCTCCATTTATCCATCTTATTTCAACTTACCTCGTCTATAACTGGAGAGCAAGTGTCTCGGCTGAAAGAATCAGGAACCTCGCATTCTTTGGAGTGCGCACAGTATTCTCCGCACCACCCGCAATTCAAAGGATCGCTCTTTCCTTCTGTAAAACATGATTCACAAGTTTCATGCACACGACAACTTGTAACAGGGTACTTCGCAATCTACAGTAAAAAAAAAAAATAGAAATCAGTTTTCAAATGCAGCAACCGCCAAGTACAAATTAAAAACACAATAATAAAATAGTGAGGGCCCTGAATATTATCAACAATTTTTTAGTTGGAATTTGAGGCAATTTCATATTTCTTGCACTAACATTTCAATAATATCTGATCAACGAACCTAGATGACCGTTGCAGGATATGTTTTCGGTTTGCGTTTCAACCATGTAGTGTGTAAATGGTTAAAATGCGAACCGAAAGTCGAATTTTCCGAAATTTGCAACATTATAGAAAGCATTAAGTAATTTGCCTCATTGTAGAAAGCATGTCCTTTAGCATTACTATTTACTAATTTTGCTACAAAAGGCAAGCTATGAATAATATGGTATATAACTGAAATTTCATACCATTAGATTTAGTAATGCACATAAATGACTGTAACCAATCAATTAGGTCCTCAATTCGTTATTCAGTTGACACAAGAAAAGAGAGCTTCATTTCCCATACTCTTAATTTAAAATTTTAATGTCTTATTACAAATTATACAGGTTCTTAAATTAAAAAACTGTGGCATGGTGGTGAGAAGTCGAAAGACATCAGAAGCCGTTCAGATAGACGGAGGTCGCCGATGGTCCTGGGGGAAGGTTTCCGCTTAAATTGATAGAGAGAAGGCAGCTTTTGAGAGAACTTTTAGAGGTTGAGAATTTCTCTACTGGGCGATTTAGAGGTAATTTTGAAGCTAAATTGATTGCTTGTTCATCAAAGTCCGGAATAACCAATCAAATGTTTTAGACAATGTATTCGATCAGGTTTTGGAGGTCAAAAACAAGTTAGTAAATAGTTCGGAATGAATGTTTTCTTCGTAGTGGTTAAACACTACACTGTTAAAAATTTGGTTCCACCCTGCACTAAAGTTTGGTGCCCATTTAGCTGCCACCAACATTTAGTGCTTAGTTTCACGAAATAATGGTGCTACCTCGGACACCATATTATGGTAATAGGTTGAACCAAAATTCGCATTTTCGCCGAACCATTTTGGAGTGAAAGGTTGCACCAATATTCGCGTTTTCGCTACCCCATTTTATGGTGCATGGTTGCACCAAAATTAGTGTTTTCGCTACTCCATTTTATGGTGAAACGTTGTACCAATATTTGCGTTTTTGTTATACCATTTTATAGTGATAATTTAAACCCCCATTTGTATTTTTTGTACCGCATTTTAAAGTTAAGGATGAATCAATATTTATGATTTCTGTCCTCAACTTAAAGGTGCATAAAATGTTGAATGCTTTTTTTCCCCTGCTTGTTATAGCTGTGGATAGAATATATATTTTTAAATTAAATATTGTTTGTATTCAATATATTTTTTTATTTTTTTTTTAAGTATTACTTTTTCATATATTATATAGTTTTATAAATAATATTTTGTATATAAATTATTTTAATGTATATAAATTATTTTAATGTATATTGTATCATAAATAAAAAATAGTTATCATTTAAACATTCAATGAGGATATAACTGCAGGGGTTCTTCAGCTAGGACAATGAAGTATAATCATGCATTAATTAAAAAGTATATCCATTTGGAAACAACCAATATTAAAGTATTTTTTTTTTCCAATAAATAAAATATCCACATATAAGTAGAAATATTTAAAAAAAATCTATTTCTAATAAGCATTACTATTTATTTAAAAACTGAATATCTTTATTTGTTGTTACCAACAATAACCCTTTTAAATAATTAAAATTATGATCAGATCAACAATTCTCATATTTTAGCAAACTATTTTTATAGCCCTGTATATTTCATTATTTCACACAGAATACTGGAACAGGAAAACATTGTTTACTTATTCAATCAGATCTCAAATGCAATCAAAATGAGTCACATGACACCCTCCAATTTCATTTATATATATATTCAAATTTAAAAGCAGCTTCACATTATAAATGAAAATACAAAATCAAAATATTTTATTAATTGCTCATTACAAAATCAAACTGAACAGATGTAATTACAAAACATTTTATGAATAACAATACGGTTTATAAAATTAGCATCCCACATTCTAAACTGCAACTAATCGAAACTTGTGTTATGGCAACCACAGCTTTAGAATAACATTATATTTTGCCCTGTTGGACATGTGTTTCTAAATTATACTATCAAACAAATTCTGTTTAAATATATTTGTAATAAAGTAATAAATTGTAAACATACATTTTTAATACAGAAGAGACAGTACTTTTCCCTTAAAGGGTGCTATTGGCAAAAAATATCCAAGTACAGTACGGATTCTGCGTTAAGAATTGTTTACGTAAAACCAAGCCAAATCATGGCAACCGTAGGCAATTCACTTGATATTAAAAAATGGTGGCTGCTGCCATTTATTGGCAAAAATTATCTTGGCGCAGAATCCATACCACACTTGAATTTTGCCAATGGCCTCCTTTAACGGAAAAGTACTGAAGATGATTTTTAAAACATTTAATTGATTTAAAGTCTGTAACTGAACACTAAATCGACTTATTACTTTGCAGGTTATATTTTTTATCATATTACAGCAACCTTTCATTATGCAATGGTATCGTGTAGCTTAAAACAGGATATATTTTTAAAAAATTATTTAAAGTCACCTTCAGAGCAAGTAATTTTACTGTTATTTGTACTAAATGCAAGTTTTTCATGTTGAAATAGGTGAATTCTTAATGAAGAATAATTAAAAAAAAGCTAAGGGACAACCAATAATACCACAAACATACCGAAAAAGATAGCTCATGTTTATGTATAATGTTTATTATGAGCAGGGTAGAAATGAAACTTTAAAATTCTTTATTGGTTGTTTTCAGATTATCTGGCGCCGTCAGCAACACGAGGGCTATAATGCGCCGAAACATTCGTCATTAGACAAGCCAACATACATTTACAAACACCCATGCATAACACGGGACTCGAAGCCGCAACCTCGCGGTCTAGAAGCTAGCACGCTAACCACTATACCGTTTGGTTTTTAAAATTCTTTACTTTTAGCACACAAAAACATTATTTTAAATTGGGGTTCCCACACTTTTCATACAATAAGAAGCTATTAAACACCTTTAATATATTTCATAAGAACTAATCTTAACTCGCATACATGAATTAAAAATCAAACCTGTACAAGATTTTGTGTGATAATTAGCATAAACTATCTTATTTAAAAATAAACAACACATTTAAAACCATTAATAGCACAAACATATCGAAAATGAGTCAAATCTAGTTAGCTCTTGTAAATTAGCTGTAATTTTAAATTACTATTAGAGAAAAATAAGAATTATTAAAGGTTTTTATAAATGAAAACTAAAAATAAGGATTTCTTAAAGAAAAAGACCTAGTAGAAACATTGTTTATATATAAATTAAATACAAAACATATACTAGATAATTTAAGGTTTTTTTAGAATAAAACTTGTAATAAGTTCTAGTCTTCTTGAACGGAGCATCAGGTTACTTATCCAGATCATATCCGAACCACGTTCTGGTGCAGCATAGTCTTCAATTGTGAAGTCATTTTACTTAGATCAATTCCTGCTGCTACAATGGCAGGTTATCAAGATTTAAGGGACTTTGAATGTGGCATTATAGTCGGCGCTTGAGAGATGGGACATAGTATCTCGGTGGTATCATAGTATCGAGGTGATAAATAAATTTGGATTTTCACTTTGAACCATTTCACTACTGTGCCGTGTGTATCAATTATCCGGTAAAACATCAAATATCAGACATTGATGCGGCTAGGAAAATACCTTGAAAGACAGGGACCATCGACAACAAACAAGATGGAAGTGCAACACTTCTACAAATTGCCACGAATTTCAATGCTGGGGCATCAACAAGTGTCAATGTGCAAACAGTTCAAAGAACCATCAATGATGTGAGGCGGAACCCCACACAACGTTGTTGACTACATGACACAAGGATTTACGACTCGCCTGGGCCCACCAATATCGCTATTGAACTGTTGATGACTAGAAAACGTAGCCTGGTCTGATGAGTCTCGTTTACAACTGTATGGGCAGATGGACAAGTGGGGTTTGGAGACAACCTTATGAATCCATGAATCCTACACGTCTACAAGAAACTGTTCAACTTAGTGGAGCCTCTACGATGATCTGTGGCATGTGCAGTTGGAAAGATATGTGACCCCCGATTAGTCTAGAGACGACTCTGACAGGTATGTAAGCATCTTCTCCCATCACCTGCACTCATTCAAGTCCATGGTGCATTCGGCTGGACTTGGGCAATTCTAGCAGGACAATGGGACACTCCACATGCCACAAGTTGCTACAAACTGGCTCCAGGGACACTCTTTTGACTTTGGACATCTCCGTTGACCACCTAAACCCCCAGACATTGAGCATATCTGAGATGTCTTGCAACGTGATGATCAGAAAAGATCTCCACCACCTCGCACTCCTATGGATTTGTGAGCTGAGCTGAGCATCATCATCGGCAAACTGAAATATACAAAAGAGCATGATTAAGCCCCGAGTTTATTAGGTATACGTAATTACGTATTACGTATTTTTATTACGTATAAAATTGTGTTTGTTTTACTGCAATTTCATTGAAATATCACTGATCGCTCTACACAGAATAATTTTTTGGGGTTATTTAAACGATAACTATCTGAGACGATTTATTATTTATGCAATTTATTTCTCAATTAAACACTTATAGTCAGAGGGAGGGCTGCATGTTAAAGTACTCCATCGAACATCAGTCCAAATTTTTTTACAGAATGTGGAGGAAAGTTAGGTTATGAGTCCGCTGGTCTGCAGAGGCAAAAATGGCCGAAACTGGTCGAAAATAGACTTGGAATGAGTTGAACTAAGTCTGATTACCAAATAATGAGCATTCTTTTTTTATTTGATAACCCTTAGTTCTTTAATTTTCAATTAAAGGCTGCAGACGGTTCAGATATCAGGCGACTACTCACTCGTATCTTTTAAAAATGAGCCAAGTACACAATATATATTATGTCCCTAATGACGTAACTGATGTTGCCAATTAAGCTCACTTTTGAAATATGCTAGTTTTCTGACCCAGAAATCAGAAATCATTTGCGTCCTTCTTCATTGAAAATCAAAGTGCGTTCGGTGACCAGACGAAAAAGTGGGTTTATTTACTAGCAAGTTATGACATATTTGGCAGTCGGATTTAGTTCAAGTCATTAAATGTCAATTTTCGACCAGTTTTGGCCATTTTTGCCACAGCAGACGAGGGGATTTGTATTATTCTTACTTTTCTCTGCATTCTATAAAAAATACAGAATGATGTACCTCAACATGCATTCCCCTATCAGTCTATTAGTGATATAGGTAAAATTGAAATAAAAGATATATATAAAGACAATAAACTACGCGGGGAAAAAATACATTTAAAATAGTATTAATTGAAAACGTATAATTTGAATGAAAGGGGCCTTAACATTCTTTTTCAGAAAACATGTTTAGATGAAAATGCATTGAATTGTTCAAGAAATTGAACTTTTGAATATTTTGTATGATTAAACTTTCAACTGTGGTGGCATAAACTGTTACATAATTCATATGAGCGGCCTCTCAAACCATTCTTCCATAAGCGTGATTAAAAGGTGACGGAAAATTAATAAAATATTATTTAAGTACTATTATTTATTTGAAAAGAGGAGGGACCATTGTTTACTTTCAAGGGTGGAAACATTTCATGAAAAATGACTCGGGTCTGAAACTGCATACAACAGTTAAAGCTTATAAACTTTAGGATAATGCCGATAATTATTGAATAAAATAATTTTTTATTCATACATATATTGCACCCTTTCTACAAAAATGATATAATTCATAATTCATCATTTTGAGTAAAAAATCCGAAACTGCATGTACTTGAAGCTAGTTGAATGGCACAAGATTGTTTTCATATTAAATTCAAGTTGAAACAGATTTAAGCGTTCTTCCAGCCCATAAAATCTGTGATTATGTATACACTTAACTTAAAAATAAAAAATTTTGGGTTATGTCACTTTTGTAGCAAGGGTGCGATAGAACATCGCGAAATCAGAAATGTTAAGGTAATTTCACTGGTAATGGATTGCTGCGAATTTGTCAACATCACTTAACAAATCAGTTTCTACATCAGGACAAATCAGTTTCTACATCAGGACAAATCAGTTTCTACATCTATAATTAATTTACAGTAAGCAAACAATATTTACCATGTTTGTAAAATAAAGCACTTTACTTACCTTGATATTCGATTAATGAATCGAGTTTAGCCTTGGCTTCGAGCTAACACAGCTTTCGATCTTGATGCGGTTGTTGTCGATTTCCAAGGAGCTCAATCGAAGTTTCGTTACGGTTGCGGTAGTCTGAGGCTGCACCATATTTTCGTGAAACCTCCTCATAAGTATTTTTCGTTCGTGGAAGTTGCACCAAAAAGTGGTGCAAATGTCTACCATCCTTGAAATTGCACCAAAATTTGGTTCAACGTTGAACTGAATTTTTTAACAGTGTATGAAAACTCATTCTGAGCTCAATAAGTTACAATCGTACATAAAAATTAGCAATGCACATAAAATATTGATATTAAAACTTTGTTTTTATGGGTCAAGTTGTTTTAATGTGAATTTTATTGCTTTTTTTTTAATCATTTTTTGAATTCTAATTTTGGGCAAGTTTATCTCTTTGCTCTTCTTCTCGATGCTCATGACAATTAGAATATTTGCTAAGCAGTACACAAAATGTAAAAAAAAAATAATAATAAACTGGAAGTCTTAAAGAATGAATAAAATACATTGCTCTTCAAAAATATACCAAGCATTTTTTAGTTTAACAAACCATAAACTAAAGTGACAACTCGTCCTAGTTTACTGCGGGGATTTCCCAGATTTTAGTCTTTGTCCACGTTTAAAATTCGTCAACGGGTTTATATTCAGGACTTGATAAAATATGACGATTAACTAAACAATATTAACAACTTATTAACTTTTTGAATTCTTTATATTATCTTTTATTTTGTTTATGTGTACAGCTGGCAAATCTGCGTAGGGCTAATCAGGGCATATTTTAAGGGGTTTTTTTTGGGCAATTGCCCCCACAGTCAAATAAAATTGCCCACGTACATTTTCCTAATTTTTTCCAGCGGTTATGTGTTTCTATAAAAAAAAAAAATATTTTTCTGTAAAAAAATGCCACATGGAAGCGTGACACGTGACCCCTAACACTTCCCACAAGCAAAAGAATGAAACAACAAACAACCAGGGGGGGTCTCTTTCTTTCCTACTATGGGATGGGGAGGTGGGAGTTGTCTTTTCACAACATTTTCAAGACGTTTTGAATCAATAAGACAAGAAATTCTCCTATCATTAATAAATTTTCTTAAAGATAGAGTTAATGACGAACAGGTCGAAACTTTAAAAACCGCCAAAGTCTTATGCGTTGCAGGATCAGCGGCAGAAATAATCTCCGTCGGAGAAAATTTACTTTCCAACCTGTTTCTGAATGAAGTTTCTGAATTTGCGGATTCGGTATGTGAAAGCTGGCCGCTCATTGATCAAATTCCCACTCTCCCAGCGAATTCGGGCATTGGTTCCTGCACTTCCACAAGACTAAAGAAAATGTTCGTCGTATCCAAAGGGCCACTCAAAAAGTTGCTTTTAACACTTATCGTGGCAACTGCCCATTCGATGCAGGTCGAGCTTGTAGTTTCCAGTTATAATATAGTCACATCGGACCATCGTGCCGGAACGAAACTTGCAACAATAAACAAAAGATTGAATATCGCTCTAAATGGCGGCGGGACGGCCTATTTCAACCCGCTGCCATCCGTCATAAAATTTCTGCAAATTAAAAACCGAAGAGAAAGAAAACCAGAAGCTGAACTCTACAAAGAGAGGTTTTATATGAAATCTTTTTTTGAAAAAGACAATGTTATTTGAATTTGGTTGTATTAAAAAGAAAATGAATGGTTGTATTATAATGAATGAAATTAAAATAGTTCAAAAAGTCACAGAGTTTACGTTCCTTACACTCTTTTCCTATCGAACAAAAGGACCATTAGCAATAATTTTCGTAATTCCAATTTTTACACCCCAACTCTTTTTTGACGATTATTCAACTAACATAAACTGCACATTTACTATCCCCCCCCCCCTCTGAGGTTGTTAGAGTTGCCCACACAGACAAATTTCCTTAAAATATGCCCTGGGGCTAATTAACCCACGTGGGTTAATTAGCCCTACGAAATCTACGAACCCTATCTGAAACTTTTAGTCCAGGCAAACTAAATTAAAAATACAGTGAACATGAAAAAAATTGAAACAGAAGTTTTTTCGATTGATTCTTAATCAGTTATCATTGCTGAACAACATATCCAAAATCGGACAAAATTGATCCATGGCAACACCCCGAAAAACGAATTTCAAAATGACGGATTCTATGTCACATGATGGGGATGCCTACGCATAGTTTTTCCCGCTCAGCACCTCCTCAACCATGATGTTTTAATTACGGATGTAAGCTTTAACACAGTAAAATGGTAGGTTATTATACTTAGAATGGCATGGATCTTGTTTAAGAAAGGAGGACACAACATTTAATAAGTAAGAAAGTATACGGGTACAGGTATGTGTACAAGTTTGTGTTTCCTGTCTGCTTTCGTTTTTAGAGTGTCGGTGTTTAAAGACAAAGTTACATTAGTGAAGCATAGATTACACTTGAAAATGAGCTAAGCATGTATGCTAACTCAATAAAGAACCCCAAATAATATTAATCCGTAGTTTTAGTTACTTTCTTGAAGTTACTTTCCTGAATGGCTCAATTTTATTTGAGGTGCTTCAAGAAATCTATGGATCAAATGCTGTGTTACACATAGTAAGCAGTTTACTGGGAAAGCAGTTTACATGGCGATACGAAGACACATGATTGTAGATGCATCGCTTAGTTATACTGCTAGTTTAAGAGTTTTTTCCTCATGATGAACATAGATCTCTTCATGGTCATGTTAAGGAAACTTGTGATCTGTTCTATGATATTACGACAGGACGAAAACAAAAAAAAAAAAGTGATGTAGAACTATGTGACGCTTTGGCTCAGATTGAGATAGCTTAAGAGACAAAGAAGAATCACTTGCCCTCTTCCTAGATAACAAGTAAACTTTGGTTGGAATACCAGTGAATGATCAGTGTTGTACGAACCTTGATAACAGCTGACAGGATAAGTTCTTGGGAATTGCACTTATATGCTATGCTTGAGATTCTTCCCAAAATAACAGCTGCGGGTCATGTAAATTATCTCAAGTCACTCTACATATACTTGCAGAAAATGTTTCAACTACTATCTGAAAATACAAAGGTTCACAAAATGTTTGTGGAAGGAAAATTTGTGATAAGAAGAAGTGACAAATTATGAGGTGAACTTGAATCAGGTCTACAATATAGAGCAAATGCTTATGCGTTCCCTGAAAAGCAGAGGTAGATGAACGAGAGGAAGTGGACTTACCGAAAATCAGAGAGCTACATAGCTGTTTTGAGTGTCCTTTTGTTCAATTTAAAATTTAACTATGGAAGAGTATGCAGGGGTTTCCATGCAAACTAGTGAATAACACAAAGAAATGAGAGACAGCAGACAAAAGAAGGACAGAAATTACATTAAAAAAAACTGGTCAATGTACTAGAATTCATATCCCGATTTAATTCTGCTCTACGTAATATTGTAATAGTCGTAACAGCCGAAGAAGAAGTAAATGTTGACAAGTTGCACTTATTTGGTGCGAAAATCGTCTCAGAAATGATAGGGAAAGATGTATTAAAGTATTCTGCTAAAAGGTCAGATAAAGCAAAAACTCTAGGATATGCTGGTGCTGTCTGTAGTAAAGATGATTCAGATATACAAGTGGATCCAGCACTACTTTTCTAAGGAATGAAGTCTGTTACCACCTGTGCTTATATGAATCTTGTTGGTATCATGCGTTAGGAACTATGTGCTTACCCTGCAGCATTATTTGAATCACAAAGCCAAATGAGAAAAGCAGACAAATCGCAGCTAACAGAAGCAATTGTCAAATACACCAAACATTTTGATAGTGAAGAATCTGACAAGGTGGAAAGTACGGAAAGGTACATTTTGGATGGAGGATTTCTCTTACATCGAATTTCGTGGTGCAACAATAACACTTACAAAAACATTGCAATGTCGTATGTTTAATTTACTCTTAAAACATATGGAAAAACTGTCATTGTTTTTGATGGCTACATTGGGTCACCTACAATCAAGGATGAGGCTCACAGACGAAGGTACGCAAAGGTCAGTTGAGATGTTAATTTTAGCCCATGCATGAACATTTTCTAGCCAATGGGAAGAACAAGAAAGCCCTAATTGCCCTCATTGGGGACTTGCTGTTGTTGAAGAAACAAGGTTGTACTGTTCATAACGCAGATGGGAATGCTGATTTGGACGTGGTACGTACCGCAGTTTCATCTTCAGAACACGGTCATACCATTGTGATAGGGGAAGATACCGATCTGCTGATTCTACTTCTGTACCATGCCAATGATAAGGGATTCAAGCTATATTATGGAAGTGATATAAGACATGGATCAACTCCAAAGCCAGTATATGATATCCACATCATACAATCTATAGTAGGTCGTGGAAGTTGCAATTTGCTGCATGCTTTTACGGGCAGCGATACCACATCCAGAATTTTTTCAATTGGGAAATCCTCAGCATTTGCAAAGACGATGAAGGAGACAGAGCTTCGCTCTGTTGCAAAAATATTTTGTTCTGATTCAGGTCAACATTCAGATATCACTGTCGCTGGTAGAAAAGCAATGCTTCCTTTTTACCACTGCTGGTTTTTAAATTGCACAGACTAACTGCGCCTTCAAATGTTAGTAGTGAAGGTAACAATAGCAAAATCATTTGTTGCATTGCAACGTCTGCCCCAGACTGATTCTTCTACAAAATGTCATAGCTATCGAACATACTTATAAATAAATATATGGGAAGATACTAAAGAAAGAATCAAACCAGAAGAATGGGGTTGGTGTGTAAAAACTTACTCGTACTACCTAATACCCGGTGACTTACCATCAACTCCAGATTATTTACTCAATATGATATGATGTTCCTGCACAAAAATCTGCTCTACATTACGATGTATATGCAAGTGTAATGGCTTGCCCTGTTCAACAGCTTGTGGAACGTGCCAAATCAATGCATGTAAAAACCACAACAGCTATGAATATAATGAAAGTGAAGAAAACGATTAAAGGATTTTTTTCTGAAACATTTTCTGAGATTAAACAAACTTTAAAGCAACAACGTAAGATATGTACTGTTTAAGACGTGTTTATTATTTAAAATGCATCATGTATACCTGTACCTGTATACCTTTTTACCTGTGAAATGTTTGCCCTCCTTTTTTTAAAAAATCCATGCAATTCTGAGCACAATAACCTACCATTTTGTTGTGTTAAAGCTAACATCCGTGATTAAAGTATCATGATTGAGGAGGTGCTGAGCGGGAAAAACTGCGCTTAGGTATCCCCATCATGTGGCATGAAATCCGTCATTTTGAAATTCGTTTTTCGATGTGTTCCCATGTATCAATTTTGTCCGATTTTGGATATGTTGTTCAGTAATGATAACTGATTAAATATCAATTAAAAAAGCTTCTGTTGCAATTTTTTTCATATTCAATTACAAATTGCCTGAACTCTTACGTAAATATTACGATGCATTACATCAAGTTTTGCTTTCCGACTAGTCAATTCAATGTAGATTCGTGGTAAAAAAAATATTAACTGTTAAATTTTAAGTTAACAAAGTTTGCCAAAGTTAAAAAAAAATTCATTCTATGGAGACTTTTGTTTTATATGTATTTTTCTCTTTAACCTTTAACTGCTGTAAGCGGTCTGACAGACCGCAAGTCATTTTTTGCGTAATGCTTCCACCCCTTAAAATATCTCATATTTGATTTTTATATTAATTTTTATGATACTATGTTTCTTAAATTTTAAACTGATGTTCACCAATTTGTTTGGTGCAGTATGGACCATGTGTTGAACTTGCGCAAAAAACCTCAAACCATCCAACCACAGCAGTTAAAGGTTAATAAAACAAATGTCTTTTAGGTTTATTTATTTTTCATATTTACTTAAAATAAAAGTAATGTTTACTTTTGGAGATATGTGTATATGTTTTACAGTGAAATAATACTTTTCTCTATTTACTGAGTGAGCATTTTAATGCTAAATTTTTTTTAATATAAACGTGTACATTCACTTGTGACACTTACTCAAAAGCATGCACCATTATCTTCTTATATATCAAATTATTCTGTCGTTATTTATTATTAGCTAATAAGAATGGAATTGTGAACCTAAAGGAACTTTTTGTAGTTTAGGGATTTTTGAATTTAGCCCCAAATATTATGCAATATGAAACAAAAAATACATGAAATGTGTTCTCACCTGACTTTCCCCTAGAATATAAATATGTTGATGATCACGATCAAATACGACACGGCTAAGAATTGTAGAATCTATACCCATTATACGATTCTTGCTAATTATTTGGCCAGTTGTCAAACTGATCTGTAAAAGAATTTTTTTTTAAAAAGAAACGAAATGTTTTACAAATTCTTATACAAGCTTAACACTTCTATGTAAAAAGGTTTAAGCTCTTAGAGCAATGTTACACAGGCGGTTTTACCCACAGCGAAAACACTTCCGAAACCGCTAGTTTTGTTCTTCTGTTGGTCGTAATATATTGAAAGCAATTAATAATTTGATGGCGTAATGCATTTGATGGGCCATATTAAAATAAATGTAAGAAACATATTGATTTTATGTATACAACTACCAGATGATGAACATCTTCATAGCGGGTGTCAAAAGAAGAAAAGGTACAAAAGTGTCAGCAAAAGAACCTGTCATGGATGTTTACCAGATGGCCAAACCACTTGAACAGCGCTTCACGGCCTTGCCTTAGTGGAAGAGGGAGAAGGACTCGCCATCGGTTCCTATCAGAGGAAAGACGCATGCCTTAGAGCTGCGACGTTGTATTAGCCTACTGACTTGAGAAATGCTTAGGCACAGGCCTAACAATTTGTAAACGAAGGAATTGTAAATAAATGTTGTTTGTTTTTATAGCAACGTGTTTTAATTGGAGATTAAGACATAGTCAAAATCCTTCATATGATTTGGTGCCGAAACCCGGGAGGAAGTCTTGTAAGCCTTTGATATCGTGATTAACGAAACTAAGTCTTTTCTTTTGACGGAAAGTCACGAATGAAAAGCATTTGTGTGTGCCGTATTTTACAATTTGGATTACCTACTAGTTGAACGAAGGCAAATGTTCAAAGGTGACGATACCCTTATCTGAGAAAGGGGTAAGTGACATTAAGTACTTTTCTTCTTTGATCATGGCTGAATTAATGAAATTAAAATCGAAAAGAACTTCGATGAGGGGTCTCACAACACTATTAAGTAATAAAATTGAGACTAATTTAAGCCATCAAAATTCTGAGGAATTAGATTTATTAGAAGAGTTTTTAGAACAGATTGTGGAAAAAACTAGCCTTTTGCAGGAGTTAGATTCAGAAATTGAAAATCTTCTTGAAGAAAAGGACATTCCTGTAGAAATAGAATCCGCTCAGGAATATCAAGAGAAATTGATATCCATAAAATGCAAAATCAAATCTCGAATTAAGAGGCTTATCAAAAATGATAATTCAAATATTTCTCAAAATATGCGAGAAGTAGCCTCTCATAATGATTCAATTGGTCCAGGATCTGGGAGAAATACAGTTAAGCTTCCTAAATTAACCATTGACAGATATTTTGGTGATCCAAGTAAATGGTTAGATTTTTGGAATCAATTTGAAAGTGCAATTCATAATAATGAATCTGTAAATGAAATAGATAGATTTAATTATCTTAAATCACTACTAGGCTGCGTAGCCTTAAATTCAGTATTCTCTGTCTAAAGAAAACTATTTACAAGCGATCTCATTGCTTCAAGAATGATTTGGTCGTTCAGATTTAGTGATTAACACTCACATGAATAAGTTACTTAATATTGAGCCAGTAAAATGCTCTACGAATATTGCAGCACTCAGAAAAATATATGATTAAATTGAAATTCAAATTCGTAATTTAAGTGCATTAAATGTAACCTCATGAAGTTACGATAACTTATTAAGCTCGGTATTGTTAAAAGTAATACCCGATGATTTGGCTTTGGAATTCACGCGAAAACAACGTGAAAAAGGAACATTTGATATCGATGAACTTTTGCTGTTTATCCATGAAGAAGTAGAATGTCGAGAAGCTACAGTTTCTCTAAATGAAAACGCAAAAGATAAAAAGAATGTTCCATCAAATTATTCGTATTATAAGAAGCAAAATAAATTTCGTTTTAATACCCCAACGGCTTCAGTTTGTTCTGTATCATTTATTAAGAAATGTTTGTTTTGCTCTAAAGAGCACGAATCCCATTTTTGCAAAGACATCACAGTTAAGGATAAAAGAGATATCTTAAGAAAAGAAGGTCTTTGTCTTTTGTGTTTCAAAGGAAAACACTATTCGTCAGCTTGTCATTCAAAAATAAAACCATGTGATAACTGTAATGGTAAAATATCTCATAATAAATCAATATGTTATAACTTGGTAACGAAAAGAGAAATCCCAGAACAAAGTTCTCCAATTTCCGAAACTACTATTACAAATACGATGAATTATTTGCAAAAAGATTCTGAATCAAAAGGAACAATATATTTACAGACTTGTTCAGTAATGGTAAATAATTCAGAAATATCTAGATTGCTTATCGATAATGGTAATCATCGAACTTTCATTACTTCCAACTTAACAAAGAAATTGAAATTACGCCCAATTAGGAAAGAATCCCTCTTAGTTTATACTTTTGGCCAGCGAGATCCACTTGAAAGGATTTATGACGTTGTGCGCGTAGAACTGCCAAACATTAAGAACCCTAAACAAAAAATGGTTGTAGAAGCTTTAATCACTCCTTATATTTCGGAAACAAATCTCAAGAGCCCATGTGGTAGTATTCGTACTTACATGAGTGAAAATAATATCCAGATGGCCGATTCGCATTCCACTTCAGATGCAAAAGTTGAAATCCTATTAGGCTGCGATTATATCGTAAACACAGGAAAGTTTATAAAATTAAATTCTTCATTGGTACTTATTGAAACTGTATTTGGATTTACGTTAATGGGAAGATATGGAAAATTCTCTAACACGTGTTCATCAAATGCGGTTGTGTTTAAGTTAGGAGTTCAATTCGCTCATGAGGATACAAATAGTTACTTAAAACAGTTCTGGAAATTGGAATCTCTGGGTATTACATATGAAAGTGAACAGATGTCGCGGAATGATATGGAATTAGTAAAAGGCTTCGAGGATAAATTGAAATTTATTTGATAATAGGTATGAGACGGGATTAATATGGAGGAAAAACTGCGACTTAGAAAGCAGTAATTTTGATATTGCTAAAAAGAGATTTTTTAACTTAATCAATAAATTAACAAAAAATGACTGGTTATTAGATAATTATAGATCAGTCTTTGGGGATCAATTAAATAAGAATATAATTGAAGAATGTAATGATGATACTAAATCTGGATACTATATGCCACACAGTGCAGTGATAAAACCTGGTAGTAATAGTTCACCTGTACGTATTGTGTTTGACTACAGCAGTAGTGCAACAAATAACAAGTCATTAAATGATTGTTTGTTAGCTGGCCCAAATCTAAATCCGAATGTTTTGGATATAATTTTAAATTTTCGGAAAAGCCGTGTAGTGTTCGCTGGAGATTTAGAAAAAGGCTTTTCTACAAATTAGAATCACTGAGAGTGAAAGAAACTACTTAAAATTCTTGTGGTTTAAAGACGATTCTAAGATAAATTATCAAAGATTTAAATCAATGAGGATGACTTCATTACCCTTTGGTGCTACGTGTTCACCGTTCATCCTAGCTGCTACCATTAAATATCATGTACGAAAATACGAAGTTCAATATCCGGACACTTGCGAAATGCTGAACACTTCTTTTTATGTTGATGATTTATATCACGGGATAAACTCGGTTGAAGAAGCTTTTAGATTATGAATGGAAGCAATTGATATTATAAAAGATGCTGGGATGAATTTACGAAAATTCCAAACTAACTCTGAACATTTAAGTGTATTGTGGGATAAAAATAATATTATTCGGGATGCCATGTTGCATGAAAGTTCTCTAAAAGTTCTAGGTATAATCTAGGATCCTATTGAAGATGTCTTTAAATTAGAAATGAAATCTCTAATTGAGGGATTGAAAAATCCTCAAAATACAAAAAGGTTTATTATCCAAACATCAGCAAAAATATTTGACCCTGTTGGTTTCATTGCTCCTTATGTGATAAGAATAAAATGTTTATATCAATCATTATGGCAAATGGGTTTGGATTGGGATGAAGAATTACCTGAATATATGAGAATAAAATGGGAACAATGGTACTCTGAACTGAAACATTTAACAAATTTATCAATTCCTAGATGGTATTTCTCTGGAATATCGAACTCTAAATCAAATTATGAAATTCACATATTTTCTGATTGCTCTTTATGTGGATTTGGAGCTTGTTCGTATATAAAATATACAAATAAAGAGGGTAAAAGTAAAACTAGTTTCATTATGTCAAAGTCAAGAGTTGCTCCATTAAAAACATTGACTTTGCCGCGACTTGAATCATTAGCGGCAGTAATCGGAGCACGTTTAGCTAAGTACTTAAAAGCTATATTCAAAATTTCGGAAGATAACATATTTATGTGGACAGATTCCACTATTGTTATTTCCTGGATTAAAGGGAATCCAAAAGATTGGAAACCTTTTGTTGCGAATAGGGTCGTGAAATTAAAGAATTAACCGATCCCCAAAATTGGTTACATTGCAAAGGTAAAGATAATCCTGCTGATTTACTGACTAGAGGTGAAAAACTTGAATCAATGATTAACAATCCTATTTGGTGGTACGGGCCACACTGGCTTGTTAAAGATTTAAACTTTAGTCGTGATATTTTTTCCCCAATTAATGAAGAAATTAGGACCCGTTTAAACTGATTCCGTCGTCATGTTCAATTGAGCCATAAAGAATGGGCCCAAGTTAATATATACTGACGAGTACAGATGTAGCCCGATCACTGATTCTCCGACGTGTTTTTATCTGGAGAGAGCCAGAAACATGCAACTTGCCTTCCCATGTCGATGAAATATCCCGTTTTCGCGATCTCGGTTTAATGGTTTGGGGAGGAATCGTGACAAATGGCCGCAATGAGCTGCATATCTTTTAAGGAGATTCTGTAACTGCTCGGAGATATATATTATTGAAATAACCCCAAGTTAGACTGTTTAGGGGTGCTGTTGGCCCAGAATTTTTGCTAAGGGATAACAATGCTCGGCCACATTGAGCATATGTGGTGCCAGAAAATACTTGCAAACAGAAGATATCACTCGTATGGATTAGTCAGCTTATTCACCCGACTTTAACTCGATAGAGCATGTGTTAGATGCCGCAGAGCGCCAAATTTCAGCACACTAAATTCCTCCCGGACTCTCCAGGAGTTGAAAAGTGCACTTTTAAAAAAGTGGTGTGTAATTCCACAAGCTTTGATCAGTACTTCGGTAAAGTCTCTGAAATTAAGATGTGACGTACTAGAGGTCGGCGATATATCGATACGATATTTTTATCGATATTTAAAAAAAATTAGTCATCGATATATCGATATTTTTTAATGTGAGAAAAAAACACTGATGCCAATTTTGAATTCTGATTTAAAAGAGAGAATTTGTGTTATAACGGAATTATTATTTCGTTAAAAGGGCCTTACACAAAATGTAAAATAAATAACGAGAGTCTATTTCTTGAAGCGTAATTAAATGAACTAGACAATTGAATACCAATTATTTTGTTAGTTGTTAAATCCTTTAGTTTGAATTAATTTCGCATAAAATTGTGAAAGTCAAAAGAACTCGAAACTAATACCTGTGATATATATTTAAACAAATAAATATGTAACAAAGAAAATCACTATTTTCTCACATAGCGTAGACATTTTCAAACACAATAAGCATCAAAACAAATTAAACTGAAAGCGATATAATAATGTTTTGTTTATGTGGATAATATATCTTTTTCCATGGACGCCGACAGGATTTTTTGCAGGTGGGTGTAAGACTGCTAGAATTTGGCTTAAATCATTAATTTTACGGACATGTTGATTGAGGTTCCTCATGAAATGATAATTAATATTTAAAACATTTTCTCTATAAGAATAATTTTTAAAAAATCACGGTATATATTTTTAAACACCTCTCCTTTTAAAAACTTTTTATTTAGTACCCAACACAACCAAAACAGAGACAAAAACTGTTTCTCATAAAAGAAAAAATAGCAAACACACCTAAACATATCTTTTTAACTATTTTCTTATTTTTCTATGGTTTTTTTTTTTTTTTATCATCTAAATGCTTCTTGCGATATTCAAGAAACTATGTTTAGAACAGATGAACCAGAAGAAAAAAATGAGGCAGTATAGAATATGCTCAATTGATTTCTAAAATAAATTTCTAGGTCTTATATCTGATGACAATTAAAAAGCAAAACATTTTCCAGGCATTGAGAGACACAACACATAAATGATTACACGAAAAAAAAAATTAATACAACTTTTGCAATACCTAGTCTCCAATAATACTAGATAGCAGGCGCCAGGAAATTCACACCCACGCAAGTGCAATATTCAGCCGTAAAAAACGAACCATGTGCTTTTTCGATTGTGTTTAGTATTGCTTTTTCAAAAACAGAAGTTTGCGCTGGAGGCAGTGAAAATGGCACCACAACCAAAAGTAAAGTCTTGAGGTTGGCAACATTTCACAAAGCTATAAAATGACCACATCAAAGTAAAATGTAAATATTGTTCAAAAATATATGAAATATCCAGGAACACCACAAACATGGGGTTTCATTTGAAGAGAAAGCATAATGGTAATCAAAGGCAAGATAATTTATTAGTATTTAGTTATTGTATTTTGGTTCGTATTGGCTTCATATATTTTTTAATTTTTATTCCAGAATAAATAAAAACTTGGCTAACAAGGGATGAATTTTTAATTTTATGTGTTGTGGTCAATCATGAGAGATAAATACTGTTAGAAAGATAGCTGTTTTTTGTGGGTGCAAAACGCGTCCGTTTTTTGTGATACGCGTACTGTTCTAACGCTCTTTAGGGTTTTCGCATGCGCTGAGTATTTTGCGACCAGAAAAAGTAGATGTTTCGAAATTCGAAAATGTCGAGTTTTTTGTAACTATAACCGTAACCGTGGGTGACATTTTGTTATCATTCACAGAATCCCGAGCTCATACCTCTGAGTTAATATTCCTGAAATCTCATCTCGATCTGTTGAACTGAACGGAAGCTAGAGGTCTATATATCTGCACAGTTTCTTTATGACCACCCTGTATGTTATAGTACCTGAACTTTAGATAATGTGTCAAAAAGTGTTATTAACGAGAGTCCACTGTATAATTTTAGTCGCCATTACCTTCCATCAGAAGCACAGGAAGGTTTTTGTAAAATATTACCTTACGTTTCCTTAAATATTTATATGTTTTCTCATCGAACTATGTTTGTAATTTCAGTCCTTTGGCAACTTCTTTTAGGCAAAATAAAAAAAATGGTTTGTTCTTGTATATATAACCCTACCGATCCTCAAATTACAATACAATAATTCCTATCCTAAAAATTTCAAAAGATTTTTTAGACTTTTAAAAAATTTAATTATAAGAAACACGTTTATTAAAACGATTAATTAATTACGATGTCACAGTGATCGCATAATCGATTAATAATTAGTTATTTTAATTTTCGGTAAGTACAGTAGACAGTTGAAATTTTATAATAAAGTTAATCAGTAATCATTATGAAGGTCTGAGTACAAAAAGTGCCAGCCCTACAGTAAAGAGACAAAGTGAAATACAGCTTTCATAAACTTTTTTCAGTATTTTCATTTTGGTTAATATCAAAGCTAGCTCAGTGCTTTTAAATAAACTGCAACAATTAAACGAAGGTAATTTTTTTTTTTTTTTTTTTTTATTTTTTTTTTGTAATAGACCCATTTTATTTAGAGAAAAGGGTCACCTTACATGGAGTAATCATGATATTTGCCTTAAAAACCTTTGTTTATGGCAGAATTGAAAATCATTAAAAAAAAGTTGAGCATCGATATATCGATATTTTATTCATACATTTTTCCATGCAACAATTAAGTATCGATATTTTTTTTTATCAGTAATTAAGTATAAGATTAAGTATCGATATTTCCGACCTCTATGGAGTACTCATATCTATTCGAGATGACCATACATCATATTAAAGGAAAAAAATTAAATTCCACAAGAGGTGACTTAATTTTTTCATCATTTTTCACTTTTTATAAATTTGATTTTAATGTCAATATTTTGAAAAAATCAACTGCCAAACATTTTAATTTATGTTAACTAATGCTTTTTTGCCAATTTCTATTAATAATTTTTCCTCAAGTATCAGTTATGTTTTATTTCTATCGTTATCCTTTAATTTTGAGGATTAGTGTATTTATATTACGTTTTGGGAGGAAAAACTTAGGCTCACAAGGGGACCTTACGGTCTCGGAAATTCAAATCGGGATGAGACTCGGCAGATTGGTAGTATACCTTAAGGGTATCCACACAGTAAAATAATAAAGCCCACTAACCAGAAGATTCCGAGAAAACAGGCTCTAAAGTGTTATGCAAAGCTTATATACTAGTAGAAAATTTTGCTCTGCAGCTACCCGGTGGCTAAGTGGTCAGCGTGCTGTGTTCCCGTACGGTAGATCCGGGTTCGATACCTCGTCTTGTATTTTTTTTATTTATTTATTTTTTTAAATTTATAATGTCAATTTATAAAGTGGGTTGGATAGGAGTAGAACCATTGTTCGGTAAGTACGGTTAGGGTTTTGGAAAATGTTTGACTTCCTGCTTCTGTACAATACGACAACATTCCTACTCTTCCATATAGAAACTGGTTCTTTATGTTTATTGTGAAAATAATTTATTTCCTACAGCTTATAATATCTCAAAATTTATAATCACTTGTTTGTGAGAATAGTAAATAGAGTTTTAATGTACCTTCATTAAAACACATTAAGTATTTAAAAATAAAGTATTATCTTTAATTCCAATTTCAGATAGCTGTAACAGTTACTTTATTAATTGAAAAAAAAAAAAACTCTCGAGGCATCGAACCCAGATCGCCCGTATGGGAACTCAGCACGCTGACCACTTAGCCACCGGGAGTTGCAGAGCAGAAATCTCTACTAGTATATAAGCTGCACCTAATACTTTAGAGCCTATTTTCTCGGAATCTTCTGGCTAGTGCACTTTATTGCTTTACTGTGTGGATACCCTTAAGGTATACTACTAATCTGTCGAGTCTCATCCCGATCTGAATTTCTGAGACCGTAAGGTCCCCTTGTCAGACTTGTCGAACCGAACAAGGTGATTTGTCCCACTTGAATTTCGGAAAAGTAACAGGTGTTTTCCTGAGAATATTTTCGACAAGATTGAGTGTTTTCGAAATTTACTTCGAGTTTCAATTATATGCAGAATTTCATATTTTAATTTTCGTAGTATCCATGTAAAAAATATTTTTTTAAAAAATTATTCAAGAATGAAATAGACTTGCATAACAGTTTAAAAGCCTTTACCTACCTTAAAGACGTCAAAAAAATGATCAACAACAATAGCAACTAATTCTTTATGATACTTCATAGTGATAATAACTGAAACTATACTATCAGGTAAGAATTTGAAGTAAGGTACCACTAGAGGTTGGTTAACGGCGTAAGGTCGTACATCTGTTCCACAGAAGTCTTTGACTTCTTTTATCATCTGAAAAAAAAAAAAACTTTGTAAGTGTACTTTCAAACTTTGATTAGAATCAAATACCAAGTCTTAAAATAACATTCGACTCAGGAACTAATTTAGGAATTGTATTATTGGACCCTAGACAACTGCTAATCAATATATGCTCTCAAATTGTTTTCTACGAGTATATTGTGGTATTAGTCACAACAATCTTCGTTCGAATACTCAAATAAGTGTATCCAAGGGAATATTCAAAGTATAAAAAGTAAAGTCAGATAGTTAGTCCGAAATTAGAGTATTTTGTAATGGAATTAGGGAGCGAAAATGGCGAGTTTAAGTGCGAGTACGTATGGAAGATATGAAAATGAGGTAAGAAAAACAGATAAAGTCAAAAGAACAAGCATTTTAATTTATTAGCTTTTTACAATAAGTGCTCGAAAGGGCAACCACCAACAGAAATAAGATATTCCTATCGTTGGTACACGGATCACCGGACATTAGCAAACACTTAAGTAATTCATGTTCATTTACAGTAGCAACCTCATCAGCAGATCTTCATAAATCCGTGCATGTATGCAAGCACAAGATCGAAATTCGTGTTTCTAAGCACGCTGCTCAAGATCTGAATTGTATATGTATATGGCGATTATAGGCAGCGGCTTTCAGCTATGATCTAAACATGCTTTCCAGCACCCCAACGCATCTTTTACACACATATGTGGCGGCGCGAGCTTGTTGGTATGACATTTTGAATTCCATCGGCGTGAGATGAGATGATGTCTCGTGCGTTGCATAGCGACGGAAAAAATAACTTTCCTGGCGAGCAGTTTTATTTTTATTACTTGTGTTCCATGAATATTTTCTTAGCATGTTGTATCGTTGGTGTTTATTTAGTTAATTAAAGTCTAATAAATTTATGTTAAACTAAAATGGAGTCAGATTACTAATCCAAGGATTACAACATCGCTAAAGTGGTGACATCGGACTAAAACGAATCATCGCTAAAGTGGTGACATCGGACTAAAACGAATCATCGCTAAAGTGGTGACTTTTTACGGTCTCTGAACTTTCATGAGTAACCTTATTGCGAATACCGGCTGGACTTTAAAGTTTCACAGATTGTAATAAGAAGTGCAAGTACTAATGTGAAAGTAAAGTAGCCTGAATGGTTTATTTTTGAAGATTGTGGCAATTCTATCGTTTCGAATTTGGATGTTGCTAGTCAATACACCACCTCCGAAGAATTAATAAAGAACTTCACAACTTGGTGAGTGATGAATTAGATCCTGCTCGGTGACCATTTTCGTACGTTATTTTGTAAGAATTTTCTTGGGCTTTCGTATATAAATATGTCACACGAGGGTGATCAGGATATGTTTTCGCTACCTACCACAATGGAGGTGGCTAGAGTTGCATTTCGTCCGCCCCCATTTAAGGAAAATAACCCAGAATTATGGTTTGGCCAACTCGAGTCACAGTTTCACATTTCTGGTATCACAGCAGATGCCACAAAATTTCATTCTGTGGTTACAGCCTTAAATGCAAGTGCACTTTCTTGTGCAACCGATTTAGTTCGCACCCCCCCCCCCCCCACTGAAAATATGTACATAACTTTAAAATCGCGAATTTTAAGCAATTTTGTGCAATCTGATTCTTTTCGCCTCAAGCAACTTTTGCAAGATTTAACCCTTGGCGATAAAAGGCCTTCGCAGCTACTTCTTGAGATGCGGAATTTGGCCGATGGGAAAATTACTGACGAAGTCTTAAAATCATTGTGGCTTCAACGCCTCCCTGTTTCTATGCAACAGATTTTATCTGTAAGCAGTGAAACTTTAGATGGGCTGTCAAAAATAACCGTAAAGGTCAATGAAGTATCAGGTTGCACACTTGCGGTTTCTAGTGTATCATCCGGACATGTAAAGACAGAGATTCAAATTCTACGGGATGAAATGGCAGCACTTCGCGCTGATATGAAAAGCTTGTTAAATGGCCCTAAACAGCGCTTTCGAAGTCGTAATAGAAATAAAACAACCACCCGTAGTAGAGAGGGGTCATGCAATGTTTTATGCTGGTACCACAAACGTTTCGGAGATAAAGCCCGTGATTGCATTAAACCATGTGAGTTTACGGAAAACAATTAAGCGCGTCTGTTTTAACGGCGGCAGATTGCAGCTTACTTTCCAGTCGTCTGTTTGTTATTGACAAAAATTCCGGCTTTCGTTTTTTGGTCGATTGTGGTGCTGCAATAAGCTGCATTCCCGAAGGACTTGTGAAAGAAAGCACACCTTCGGAACTTTTTCTTTACGCGGCTAACGACAGTAAAATTCGCACTTACGGTACTAAGAAGTATAACTTAGATATCGGGTTGCGTCGAGCATTTACATGGGTATTTTGGATAGCTGATGTTTCGCATCCGATTTTAGGCGCAGATTTTTTGGAGCATTTTGGTCTTGTGGTAGACGTTAAAAATAGACAGCTTGTTGATGGCCTAACTAAGCTTAATGCCAAAGCCACAATTTGTCCTGGTCCCACATTAGGATTAACTCTAATTTCAGAGGCATCCCCGTACCATAAAATTCTGGCCAAATATCCCCAACTTGTTAACTTGAATTTAAGTAATGAGAAAATGACTCATTCTGTCACTCATTGTATAGAGACAAAAGGTCCACCTGTATATTCTAAAGCTAGGCGCTTATCGTCAGAAAAACTTAAAATCGTCAAAAAAGAATTTGAAGAACTACTACAAAAAGGAATAATTCGACCTTCTAGTAGTCCTTACGCAAGCCCAATACATCTTGTACCAAAGAAAAATAATACTTGGCGAATTGTAGGTGATTTTCGGCGGTTAAATTTCCAAACTATCCCGGATAGATATCCCCTTCCTCACATTCAAGATTTTTCACATGGACTTGCATCGAAAAATATTTTTTCAAAGGTAGACCTCGTAAAGGCCTATCATCAGATTTCCATAGAGATTAAAGACATTCCAAAAACCTCAGTCATTTCCCCGGTGGGGCTTTTTTGAATACGTAAAAATGTGCTTTGGATTACGTGACTCTAGGCAAACTTTTCAGAGGTTTATGGATGAAGTCTTACGCGGTCTTGAGTGTTGTTATGTCTAACTTGATGATATTCTTATTGCCTCAAGTGATCCCAAAGCTCACGAGTCTGACCTTAATAGAGTTTTTGAAAGGTTAAGTGAGTATGGTATAGTTATAAACTTGGAGAAATGCGAGTTTGGTAAAAGTGAAATTGAATTTCTGGGTTTTCATGTCTCTGGTAAAGGAATTTCTCCTCTTCCAGCCAAAGTTCAGGCACTCAAAGAGTACAATCTTCCTAAAACGGTTGATGAACTTCGTCGTTTTTTGGCAATGCTAAATTTTTATCACAGGTTCCTTAAGAACGCTGTTGGTGTTCAAGCGTGTTTGTATGAGCTTACAAAAGGCAAAGCCAAAAAAGACAAGACCCCAATTGTTTGGAACGAGGCTAACGAGAAAGCATTTAATGAGTGTAAAGAAATGCTAACTAATGCTACACTTTTAGTGCATCCTCTTCCGAATGCAGAGTTGACTCTTGTTACTGATGCTTCTGAAATTGCAATTGGTGCCGCATTGCATCAATCTGTAGGTGACAATTTGGAACCTTTAGGGTTTTTTTCGCGTAAATTAACACCAGCTGAGTGCAAATATAGCACTTACGATCGAGAATTGTTAGCGATATATTTTGCGATTCGTCATTTTAGACATATAGTAGAGGGACGCGAATTTAAAGTTCGGACTGATCATAAGCCTTTAATATATGCATTTCAGCAAAAAACAGATAGATGTTCTCCGAGACAACAGAGACATCTTGAATTTATAAGTCAATTTACCACGGATTTCCATCACATTTCTGGCGACAAGAATCCAGTTGCCGACGCGTTTTCTCGTATTTCTGCAATTCAGGTCCCAGGACCTTTAGACTACGACGAAATGGCCATCGCGCAGGATTCTGATGAGGAGATGCAAGCTTTGATCGGCGCCGATTCTGGTCTTGAGTTGAAGCCTTTGACATTCCCCTCATCAAGCCGAAGTATTTTTTGTGATGTATCCAATGGTACTGTGAGGCACTATGTTCCAGTTTCATTTCGTCGCAGGGCGTTTGATATTTGTCATGGACTTTCTCACCCTGGCATTAAGGCTACGACTGATTTAGTTCGTAAGCGTTTTGTTTGGCGAGATTTGACAAAAGACTGCAAAAATTGGTGTAGGAATTGTATACCTTGCCAAAAGTCAAAAGTGCAACGCCACAATAAATCAGTGCTCCAGTCGTTTCCTTCACCTAACGCCAGATTTTCACATGTCCATATCGACATAGTGGGACCCTTGCCACCATCGAAAGACTGTCGTTACATTTTGACCTGCTTAGATAGGTACAGCAGATGGCCTGAAGCCATTCCAATAAAGGATCAGACAGCTGAGACGGTAGCACAGGCTTTTTACGCTAATTGGATTGCTCGTTTTGGTGTACCCGATATTTTAACTACTGACCGAGGAACTATATTTGAAAGCAACCTTTTTGCTTCTCTTACCAAGTTGTTAGGGGTACATCGGATCAGAACCACTGCTTATCACCCAATGAGTAATGGCGCTGTAGAGCGAATGCACCGCCAGCTTAAGGCAGCCATCAAGTGCCACAGCACAGAAAGGTGGTATGACATCCTCCCGACCGTTCTCTTGGGGATACGTTGCAGTCTCAAAGACGACATACAGGCAACTGCTGCGGAAATGGTGTATGGAACTACTTTGCGACTTCCTGGTGAATTTTTTAGGGATTCTTCAGGGCCAGAAGACATCTCGCAAACTGAGTTTGTGAGAAGGTTACGTGCAGAGATGAGAGAGGTACGTCCTGTCCCATTCTCAAATCACTCTAAGCAAGGTGCCTTCATTCACGGAGACCTCCACCGAACGTCCCATGTGTTTGTGAGAACTGATGCGATAAGACGACCCCTGGAACAGCCCTATAAAGGACCATGGAGAGTCGTATCTCGAGCTGACAAGTTCTTCGTGTTAGAGGTTAACGGGCATCATAACACGGTGTCGATTGATCGCCTGAAGCCTGCTTTTATGGATAACGACGGGCTCCAGAAAGATCCAGTTCCTTCAACAACTCCAGTTGCCTCAATGACTCCAGTTCCTTCAACGACTCCAGTTGTCTCAACGACTCCAGTACCTTCACCGACTCCAGTACCTTCACCGATTCCAGTACCTTCACCAACTTCAGTTCCCTCAACAACAGCATCTCCCTCAACGATCCCGGACAATTCCTTGTCAAGTTCCTCAACGAGTGCTCCGACGGAAGTAACAGTTACCAAGTCCGGTAGACGGGTGCGGTTCGTCGATCGCTAAGGATATTAATTTGGATCGTCCCTTGGACTGGTGGGGGACCCCTGTGGCGGCGCGAGCTTGTTGGTATGACATTTTGAACTCCATCGGCGTGAGATGAGATGATGTCTCGTGCGTTGCATAGCGACGGAAAAAATAACTTTCCTGGCGAGCAGTTTTATTTTTATTACTTGTGTTCCATGAATATTTTCTTAGCATGTTGTATCGTTGGTGTTTATTTAGTTAATTAAAGTCTAATAAATTTATGTTAAACTAAAATGGAGTCAGATTACTAATCCAAGGATTACAACATCGCTAAACATACTTTCCATTACAAAATGTGCTAATTTTTGATTGCCACCACCTGCTTTTACATTTCTGCCAGATATTATAGAAACAACCTGGATATACTTCATTTACATCGTTATAAGGTAAAGGAAGGCACCAATTATTGACATGTCTAATAAATTTTAAAAAATAAGCGTTTGGGGTTACCTAGGATTTCAAACTTAACATTATTTTAAAGCCCAATTCATCAGCCACCTATTCCTGCCAAAATCGTCTCCATTGGATGTCATAAGAGTGGGAAATGCAGTTTTCTTATCATATCCCGTCAGATGCTGGTTCCTTTCAGATTTCACTAAGAAGGTTAATCAAAATGTTGCATATTTTCCCGTTCTAATATTGTGTTTATCAGCTCCGATTCCTTTTCACACATTTTGATACCACTTTCTGATGATGTGAATATAATTTTCAAATATCAATTTGATCAACCAAAAAAATTTCAAGGTGATAAAATGTTTCCAAATATTGACACAAAGTATCACTAACTATAACTGAGTAGTTCATAAAACCTTTCGTTTATATGTTTAATACAGTTATTTTTACTTTCAATTACCCATATGTATGCATAGGGTAATAAAAGTATAGAATTCGGTTAATTTTTTTTTTTTTTTTCATTTCTCCACGTTTTAGAGCATCCTGAATTTAAAAATTGTTGTAGAAAAAACGTCTGTGTTGTGTCTGTGGTCAGCATAACTCCCGAACAAATTGACCTACGGTGTTCAAATTTGGTGGACTGGTATGTGGTGGCTATGGGACCTACCATTAAAGTTTTCGTCAAAATCGCGCATGCTCATAAGGTAACTAGCATTTTAAAAAAAAATCTTGTTTTTCAATGAATAGTTAAAAAACGTCTCTAACGATTTTGATCAAAATTGCTTTCGTAATGCCTCTTATAGTGTTCTAAACATCCCCACCTCCGAAATTCCTGTAAAAATGCTTTATGGCATAAAGAATGGAAAAATGAATGCCTTTGACACAGAGTTCTCTTTCCTTGAGCGTGCCTCACCAACGATAGTTTTTTCTTCTTTCCTCATTTTCCCTTATGATAAAGGTTAATATATGGAAATTGCCTTATGTATATCATACAACGCCGCTAAAAGTATAAGGCCAAAATCATCATTCAGGCGGATGTTTTTTCTGTTTTTTTTTTTAAGATTTATACAAGAATTATCGCAAAAAATATTGCTAAACTGGTCATTTTTCCTAAATGAATGATGAAAATACAAAAACGGTAAATGACACAAATTCACATTAGTATCATAGTGTAATTGAAAGTTGTGCGATGTTCCACACACCTAGTTCTATTTGAAATCCTAAAACTAAGCAGTCCAACATCTAAACACTAATTTGGGATGAAGGAAAGTCTCTCAGAAGATCTACTCAATCTACTCGATGACTTCTCAAATGGAACGAAATCTATAAATTTCCACCTGGTAGTCTAAGAAACAAAATCATAAAATTTGTTTTCAACAACAATCATCCATTTTGATTTGATCATGTAGTAGTGACTATTTTGAATACAAACTGCAGATAACTGGATAGATAACTGTATATCCAGTCGAGTATCGTGCCATTTAACCACGAAACGAGTTTAGTAGCATACAGAATTCGTGAAATAAGAACAAAAATATCGAATGGTATATTAAAATTTTTTAACCAATATAGGAATTATATTGTGGGTAATATCGCTGCAGATATAACCTAGAATGTCAACTGTGTTAATAAAATGTGTTGATTACATCTTGATGAGAGCAAACATCAACACAATTATGTCATTTTTTGACATTAGGATGTCCATAGGATTTTCAACAACAGTATGTAGTGTAGTTTTCAACAACAGTATTTATATCTATGATTTTGACATCAACAATGTGTTTACTCGCGTATGCCAACATCCCGCGTAACATCAACATTGTTTATTATGTTGACCATTTTTTGAAGGATAGTGTAGTTCTTATTCCATAAAATATCCAATTCAGCCAACTAAGAAGCTATTATTATTATTCGATATTAAAATTAATTCGTAGTAATTTCTTAAAAATAATGATTCTGAGAAGAAAACTAATTAGGGATGATGTGTTAGAAAAAAATTTCACTAAACATTTACTAAAGTTTCATTATAAAAAATACTATACAGCACTATCATTGAAATATATTCTAATAAATATATTGCATCGTCGGTTTCACTGTAAAAAAACAAATGGACATATCAAGGACTCTGAAAAGTGTAAAAAGTTCTTCACTTTCCTCCTTTAAGACTTGGGAAAAGTTGAAAACTTTTGAGAACATTTTGAAAATAAAAACCATTACAACAACCTAATAACTCACAACTTAAATTTGTAGTTTTAGTTTTCAAGAAAAATTAATTTAAATATTTATAGAAGTATGCTTATGACTACAAATATTAATATACGTAAAAGATAAAATCTGAAGAATAAACTGAGAGCTTTGAATATAATTTTTGCCCTCCCCCATTCCGAATTCCATATCAAAGGCTAAGACCCGCCGAGCGTTTTGTCATGCAGAACGCAGCATGAAATTATACTATAAAATATAGACAAGCTGCTGTAACATACACGTAGTCAGACATAGCTTGTTTACACGCTGGCGGGAGGAAGATCTATCGTATTCCTATCGCGCCCTCTAGAGGATGATATGAGACCTATTTTTCAAGCTCAATGAAAACACTTCGCTGCAGATAACTGTTTTTGTTGTTATATCCGTGTGTTATAGTCTTAAAGTTTTTATGTTTAAAATAACTATACAATGGAATACAACTTGGATTGTGCACTTATCAATCTTGAAATTGAAAATTATCCACATCTTTAAGATACAAGGTATAATAATTTCAAAATAAACCGTAAAATGAAAAGATATGCTTGGATTGTAAATGGAATTATTTTTCACTGGATATCACACACAAACGACTGAGCTCACTTCAACGAACATGCGCGTGTGGCCTGCTTGTGTAGATTTTCAAGCTGCGATTACACAGCATGAAAAAACGCACGTGTGGTCTTAGCCAAAGAGTATAATTGTATTCATTCCGTGTCGACCTAAGAATCAAAAACTTCAAATTACCTCCTGATGACAGACATGTCTAACAGCATTCAAGCACTTTCTGGAAAACGTGTTGAAAGCACGAATAACGTCTGTCATCGGAAAGATGCACAGTATCGATCCCATAGGGTCTTCATAATCTCTAGTGAAAATCACGTAAAGCGATTTTGTCTCAGAAGACGGAGAGTCATCCAGGTGTAATGCATAGCCGTTTGTTTTGAATTGGCCAGTTGGGTGGTCACAGGCGATAGGCAGTTCCGAGTAGGACTGGAAAGTCCCATCCTGAATACAAAATCGAACCAGTCTGGTATCTTGGTCGTCGACTGTGACCGGTAAGTAAAGGACTAAGAAGTAGATGAATCCATCGTGCACCAACCCGCCATCCATGCCAATTCTCTGTAAGAAGAATATATACAAAAATATAAACCTATACTGTATGTATATGATGGGGTTCCATTGAAGAACATAAAGGTTTGCATTTGAAAACAAAATTATATTCTTTAAAAGTAATTTAGTGTGAAATTGTAAAAGAAACCATGCGGTGCCGTTATACCAACATGCCAACTTCAAAATGATAACTAACTTAAAGATCCTAAAAAAGAGTCTCAAAATGGTATTAGACTTGGTCTAACTCCCCTTTTGGAGTATATAATAAAATTATATAATGCATATAGTAAAACACTAGGAGGCTCCTCCCCCTGCTAGATAATGCTCCCCAATTCCAGACCGCCGGAGCTTTCCCCTTAAATAAACCTCACTATGCTTGTCAACTATGTGTATCGTCCTCTAATTAGGTTTATCAAATAGCATTTTATGATAAATGACATCTTCGTCAACAACGCAGAGAAGCATTGGGTTTATCATCAAAATGATGATGGGAAGGAACTAAAGATGTGGAACATCGCACAACTTTCAATTACACTATAATACTGATCACTGCTTCTAAATTTGACATGGATTGCTGTTAATTACCGTTTTCATATTTTCATGGGTTAAAAAAATATTGCCAGTTTGGCGATATTTTTCTCAATAATTCTTGCACTGACCAAAAAAAGAAACACGCCAAAATGTCGAATTTGGCGATATACTTTATCGATAAATATTATTCCAGCGATTAATTGGTTAAAAATGTTTGACTTTAATTGCAGATATCTCAATAAATATTAATAGGCGAACCCTATTTCAAATTGCAAAAATGCTTTATTTTTGCTCATTAATACTATTCGGTGGAGACAATGTACTTGTTCTGAACATCCTGGAATTACAATCAGCTTTTATAGGTTTTCTATAAAATTACGAATTTTCGCTTTATGAGAATCTTCCAAACGAACGATGTAAAGTACCTTTTAATTTTGTCATAGTTATTTTATTCTCTGAAACTTTTGCATTACAACAACGAATAACTAAATTCGAATTATGTCCCAGAAATCAAGTAAGAAATTCAGCTAGTAAATGGTAAACCAAATTTCATACCTCTGTCCATGTGCTGAACTCCAAGGCACTTTTTGCAGTGCCGTTCTCGAATGAATACCGAATGTAGTAGTTCTCACCATTTTTCTCTATAACCTTGCTGCTTATAAAAGGAGCAAAGTGATTCCCTTGGTAATCGCTGTCCACAGAAGCAACCGTGATCAGCGTCTGCTGGTCTTCGTAGCCAGGTCCGAAATATGAGAAGGTGCTTCTCACACTCGCACTATAGCCGACGCTCTGGTTGAATGGGTGGACCCAGTGGTAATCGGTAAGGTTGTCTACAGGTCTTATTTGGCACAACCTATTAAGAAATCGTTGAAATAACAATATATTTATCTAAAAGAATAAATATTGAATATAATGTTTGCCCACATAAACGTAGGAAATATCAAATATTGGTCGTGACTTAACAATATTTATTTCTCTCCATAATAAAAAAAAAGAAGGATTAAAAAGATTCTGAAAAAGACTGTTTCAGAATGTTTACGCCTCACAGCTCAACAGCTTTTGGAATTAAAAGTATGAAATTTAGCATATTGGTAGAGAAATATTAGGAAAATTTGACGATAAGAAAAAGTAGCAATTTAAGCGATGCAAATTTAAGTTTTTGAGATACTGTATACCAAAGTGAAAGGTGTGTTGTTGTTGTTTTTTTTTTTTTTTTTTTTTTTTTTTTTTTTTTTTTTTTTTACATGGGCGGTCATCTTCAGAAAATTTATATGACAAACCACTTATATGCCAAGAATTTACGTTTGACTAAAAGGAAATTGTTTATTGTTTAGCAGGATTTTAATTGATTAGAAAACTTTATTATTTTTTTTTCCTCCAAAACATCATTCACTCGGATGTTCATCCGGTAAGAAAGTGAGCATAATGAAATATTTTGGATAATTAAATGATATTTTAACTACTCCTTCGGAGGATGGTTTAGCTGTAAAAATATTTAAAGATCGAACAAATACCTTCAGTGTTTTGGTAAGTCAAATCAAATGAAAACTGTACAAGATTAATGAAATTCCATACATTCGATACACTGTGCCACAGAGCAGCAGGTGAGGCCTCGATCCCAAGTTATAGACCAACTCCAGAACATTGATGAAATTATCTGTGGATACCTTCTTGGTACTGCAGGGGTAAGAGGGATGCATGCAGTCGGGATGGTCCATCACGGGACCTGTGGTCAACGTCTCCTTTAGTTCCAGGTCAGGAGAGAGGTGGAAGAGGACGTTAGTACCAGCTACATATACATTGTCGTCTTTATCCACCACCACTTTGTATATCCACCATGCTTCGGGATCTAAGGGGAAGGAGGCCAATGTATCCACCCACTGAGTTAAATTTGTTCTAGCATAGTGAACGTGGATGAGGATTAATGTAGACATGGTGAGGATTGTAAGATGTTGTGACCTTGTTAGGTCCATCTAGAAAAAAAAAGGGGGGGTTAATTAGTTCTTCGCACGTTTAGACATATGAGTGTGTACAGCTAAGTTGACTGGAAGAAAGAAAAAATTGCAAATTTTAGACATATCTCCTAATCAATACATGGGGCATTCTAAAGTCCCAAGTAGCACAAATACGCTGGCCAATATCGACTTCACACTGACCTATCCCGATGTGGACTGCGGTAGACTGGCTGTTGCTACGGGCCTTAGCCAATCTCGCACAGTTCTGGGTAAAATATGCTGGAAGTTTTTAAATGTTGATGCAAAGTTTTAAAATTGAAATGTAGTGTTACAAGAAAGGACGAATAGGCAAACAATATTCTATGATATGTTTTTGATACGTTTATTTTTTTAAAAATCGTGTATTTTGGAACGATGTTCGAAGTTCGGCCTGGATTTTCCAATCTTCCCAAAACTCCTATTTCCGACATTAGCCAATACTGTTGTGTTACCTGGGTAAATGAAAAAATTAGGTAAATGAAAATTTATTTTTGTAGATAAATAAAAAAAATTGAGTTCAGTTTTTGATTTACACTCAAAATAAAATTTTCAGCACTTAAACACTATCATATGTAGTGAAATAAAATTTTATCAGCATTAAATATCGCAAAATGTCCTTTGTCCCCGTGTAATGTTTTTAGTAAACAACAGATCAGAATAATGTAACCTTAAATTATTCAAATTAGATAAGGCCATTTTATTCAGTTTAAATGTCATTCAATCAATTACTATAATTTTTAAACAATATATTCATAGTCACCATCAACAGTACTGTAGAAAGAAGGAAACCGCCATTTTTTTTTTTTTTTTTTTTTTTTTTTTTTTTATAGAAGGCAACTGAATGTGGTGGTGGCTACTGAAGTTCTGGAATTTAAACAACTGATAATTCAATGGTTAAATGTAAGTACTTTTTTGCCTGCCCTAACTTTACCAAGTATTTCAGCGTGAATAATATATTGATTTAGAAAAAAAAAAAAAATAACAACTAATACCAAGATATACAACTTGATGAAAATTCAAATTTTATTATGAAGCCATGTTTGCATAATAACGCAAAGGAGAAAAATATATAAATTATCCCATCCTCTCAATGCCTCTTCTTTACTCTTCTTTTGCAGGTCATCTCATCTTGCTCTGGGAAACTTTACTATCACATACATAGCACCAGTAGTCAACCACACTGCTTCTATGAGATAATTATATCAGAATCAGTAAACCTTGCATATAGCAACCAAATCAGACTGCCCTCGATTCCCAGACCAAGAGGTTGTGTCATTGTTTTCTTCTAAATTCAGTTAGGTTCAGTCAACTTTGAAAAACCTTACAAGTTCAAAAATAGTCTGCTTCTGTTGAATCCATTTCTGAAAGAATACCTGAGTTAGCGGATAGACTCGCTCATCTCTAATCATTGAAAGTAAAAGGCTTTCAAAATGTGTATTGAAACATTACCTTTTAATTACTCCATCCACTATGATCCGTAAGTTTGGATCAAGGTAAATGGAATTGACAACCATTTTCACGTTTGTCGCTAACCTCTTCTTGGAAATACCCCTTTATTTCTACGCTGAACCAAACATGTGCACGAAATTAAATATGAAGAAAGTATTAAGATATTCTTTAAAGGATTTTCAGATACTATGTCACTGGTACATGTTCCATTTTATTTACATTGTCATAGACATCGAATTGATCTGCCAAGTTTCAGCTCCATTAGATGACGGCAAATGGGTTAATTAAACCGCTGCAGATTTGCATGCCACGCACAAGCAAAATCATAGTTTAATGTAAAAGATTTTAAAATGATAAAAAATCCATTTTTGAACTTGTGGCATTGTCCTCGTCCAATCACCAGTCGGAATGAAATGAAAATCCCGAAATTATATCGTTATGATATCACTAACGATTGAAAATTGTCACTAAAGGGTAAACTCCCTCCCGGAAGTAAGAAAGAGGGGTCATTTTCAATCGAAATATTTTTTTTTTTTTTTAATTTTAAGAGTCATGAAACGAGTGGAACTAAATAAATCTTTGTAATAACTCTAAATTTGAAAAGGGAAGGTAGATAAGATATTTTACTACAGTCAAGAAAACCTCATTTATGTATCCATTGGTTATACATAGAAAAAGTTGATTCTAAACAACATGTTCTAGAACATGTTCTAGAGGTTCACTGCGATCTTATTGCTTGTGTCTAATACAAAGCTGAAAATGTTTTACTACTCACTGTAAGTCTAAGAAATTCTACCGCGTTCAACCAAAAAGTTTTTAATCATTGAAACATGTATTTAATTAATATTTTGGATATCAACTTTGCTGGTCAAGACAATATTTGTTTTGATGAATTTCATTCTCAAAAAGTTAAGTCTGGAAAAACAAGTTGGATAGCATTTTGTTCCTTGTTAGCTTTGTAAATGCATTAGTATTAATGAGTGTTTACAGTAAACATGTGTTAACACAGATATTTAGAAGAATTTAATTATTATATTACTTAAAATATACTGCAAAAGTTAACACGGCAATTAGTTATCGAGTTACAATACCAAATAAAAAGTTTTACAAAGGAAATTTATATATATATATATATATATATATGTGTGTGTGTGTGTGTGTGTGTGTGTGTGTGTGTGTGTGTGTGTGTGTGTGTGTGTGTGTGTGTGTGTGTGTGTGTGTGTGTGTGTGTGTGTGTGTGTGTGTGTGTGTGTGTGTGTGTGTGTGTGTGTGTGTGTGTGTGTGTGTGTGTGTGTGTGTGTGTGTGTGTGTGTGTGTGTGTGTGTGTGTGTGTGTGTGTGTGTGTGTGTGTGTGTGTGTGTGTGTGTGTGTGTGTGTGTGTGTGTGTGTGTGTGTGTGTGTGTGTGTGTGTGTGTGTGTGTGTGTGTGTGTGTGTGTTTCATAATGTTTCATAATGCATCAATGTTTCATAAAAACAATAATTTTCTACTGTTATCTTTTGTTAATCATAGAGAGCCAATTCTTTAGATCAGAGTTCGCCACTAACTTTTGGAGGCGGGCCGTATGACTTATGTTGGAGCTTATGTTGGATACACCAAAATATGTATCTTTAATTATTATCGATTTAACAATATATAACATTTCTGAAAACTGGGAAAAAATAAAAACAAAATTATCTTAATGAAATTACAATTGATATTTTATTCTTTTCTTTTCAAATAATTAAAAAAATACTAAGTTTCATTATTAGTAAACCAAACTAAAAAAAAAAAGTATAAGTAGTAAAAAAAGAAGTTAATCTATTGTTTCAGTGTAACAATAAGACTTGACCTAAATTTTAATAAAAGTATTGAAATTGTACTTCCAGATTACTCCGTTTTAGTCAATATCAATTGTAAGACGATGGTTGTCGAAATCGTTCAGTTTATTTTATGACAGAGTCGATGTCTTTCGGAGTATTTATTTCAATCAATTTTAATAAATCGTCCAAATGAGTTTCAGTTAAGTTATTTCTGCATTTATTTTTTATGAAAATTAGCGTGCTGAAAGCTTTTTCACACAGTTTCTTCGGCCACGTAGTGAGAACTCTTTTCTACATAGTTAGCACATATTATTTCGGATAAATTACAATCATGTAAAAAAAAAAAAAGTTCCATACTGTGAAATTTGATTTTTTTTTAATATCTTACGTGGTGCCTGTGGGCCGCAGAGGAATCTGTCGAGGGCCTCGTAGTGGCTAACGCTGCTTTAGATGATGCACAGGACATTTCCTTTTTTTACACTAGTTTTTTCTACTCGTAAACAAATTACATCAGAACTATGATAAATTTACTAATTGCATTTTTGTTTTATATAATATTAAATGGCAACAAAGTTACATGGAAAAGTAATTATTTTAACTGTCAAATATACATTTACAGACCATCAACGACACACGGTGAACGGACGTGTCCCATGCACGTCCGTTCCAAATAATTAACAGTTATAGTAATATAAATAGTTAATAGTCTAAGTTATTACTAAAAATAATAATTCAAGAATACTTTTTATTCATTATTAAACAGTGGTATTGAGAGATCTTGGAATATGCCTACATTAATAAATTATTCCAAAACTGAATAGTATATAAAATTCTTTTTAAATTTTAATATCAATAAGCTAAATAACAAGATTACATTTTACTTTTAGCTATCTAATTCCTGCATAAACAAATTGATTTTTTATTTCAAATTTTGCAAGTAAGATTTTGTGCCACATTGGGAAACTATAAATTAAAATATATTGATAAATATTGAGTTATTTCATCAACCGTAAAACTATACCTGGAGGCGTCGCTAAATGGAAATACGAATGAAAGACTGAGCTTATTTTGAGATGATAGTATAACCTGTTTTATGAATTCTGTTTGTGCAATTTGGTAGAGAAACGAATAAGAAAAAAAAAAATTCTTACCTTTTTATTTCAAATTTTATTCACTACCCGTCAGTGTTGAGCTTCCATATCCCATGTAAAAGCATATTGCATGGAAATTAAGTTCGCCTTGAAAAAATATTTTCTCTAATAATTGAGTGAGCATTCAGCTACAACTCAAGCGCCTGGGGTTTGGACCGTGACCCCATCGCATGTTGACCTTATGGGGCGCATTAAAGCAGACGAGGGACTTGTTTAACAACCGGCATCTGATGACGGTTATAACTTGGCTGGATTTTAGTACAGCCAAAGTTTATGCCGCCAACATTATGTAATGTTTTCAATATATTAAAGAGGCTCAGGATATAATGACTAGTGTGTAAAGGGGGTTGTCTAATGTCCAGGAACGTAGCCAGACATTTTTTTCGGGAGGGAATATGAAATTGTAACTCAGCAAATTAGAACAATAATTTTTGTTATTAATGGGAAATATATTTAGAAGTACTTTTCCTACGTATGTTTAGAAATTCAAAAAAAAATTAATAAATTTACCATTTTAAATAAAAAAATCGTTTGGTTTTTGCGTTCTGATAGCAAAATGAAAATTTCGTGAAAGAATATATTCCCATATACCTCCCCCTAGGTACGCGCCTGGGGCTGTCACGGACAGATAAGAAAGAGGCAGGTACAAAGGCAAAAGTTTTCTCATTGAACATTCACTTAAATTGGGACTTGGGAGCGAATGTGAGTTAACGGGATTCGAACCAAGGTCTCCTAAATCAGTAGACAGGCGTGCTAATCGCTAGGCAATAGTGCCTAAGTGTTGTATCTGTCATTTGTGCACGACACCACACCATAGGACCCTTTGCGATACCATTATAAATTTCCCTCTTTCACAGACGACATGTTCACTCGACGAGGAAAAGGGAAGGGGGGGAGAAGGGGTGTTAGCCCAAGAATATCGGACACAACTTCGTTCATGATCTACTTAATAAATATGTTGAGCTTAGTTCCGTACCACGCAATAAACTTTTTCTAAATCTGTGTGACTTACGTAGTACAATTATTTGTATAAAATTAGTTCAAAAACATTTTTTGGGAAAAGTAAGAGCACTAACCATCAGTTAATTCATCATTATAAAATAATTTATTCCAATATCATATCAGGCATTATTTTAAAAGACTAGCTGAATACACGTACTTCGCTACGAAATTTTAACATGCGCAATATTGTAGCTAGCTGTGAGGCCTCGCGTTGCGGAAATCTGTATAGGTCTCAGTTTTTGCCGCTTCGCTCGCAGGAAAGTTCATCGCTAAGCAAAATCGAGCTCGCTTCGTTCGCTGAAAAGTTCATTAACACATTAACACAGGCTTACTTCACTCGTTGAAAGGTTCATTACTATGGAAGCATATAGGCTCGCTTCACTCGCGGAAAGGTTCATTACTGCGTAAGCATAGGCTCGCTTCACTCAGTAAAATATAATTGCTACGTAAAGCCTTAAAATTGGAAGCCTCTCCCTTGTCGAGGGAAAAAAATCCCCGTTAATATAATAACACAACACCCCTTTAAGATTATTTTAACACTTGTTTGTAGAAAGCAAAATGAGAGGCCAAAACTACTTATGTTGAAACTTTTAGAGCTCTAGGCCAATCAGAATTTGTTTTTTGTGAAAAAAATTATTTAAAAAACAAATTAAAATTTCAACATTCTTTTTGTCAGTCCAATTAGAAGGCCAAAACTACTTGTGTTGAAAATCAGAACTGTAGCCCAATTACAAATCGTTTTCTAAAGTATTTGTTAATTGATTAAAAAAAATTAAAAAACAAATAAAATTTATAAATTCTGTTTTAAAAATTCTAATTAGAAGGCCACAACTACTTAAGTTGAAAATTTCAAAGCTGTAGCCCTATTTGAAATCATTTTGTAAAATATTAATTAATTAATTAAAAAAAACTAACTAAAAAGAAATTAAACAAAAATTAAAAATTCCGTTTTTCAAAAGTCCAATTAGAAGGCCAAAATTACTTATGTTGAAAATTTCAAAGCTGTAGCCCTATTTGCAATCATTTTGTCAAATATATATTAATTAATTAAAAAATTAATTAATAACGAACTAAACAAAAATTTAAAATTCTGTTTTTCAAAAGTCCAATTAGAAGGCAAACTTATGTTTAATACTAGCTGAATACCCGTGCTGCGCTACGAAATTTTACCATTAGCATTTTAGCGATCACAAGACATTCATGTATTCTACACTTCAGACGTTTGCTCCCATTTCGATCCCGACAAATTGATTTATCAAAATAGGAACTTTCCTTTGTTGACATTTTAAACGAAATTTATAATTGTGAATAGTAAACTGGAATAGTTTATTGTGTTTATGTTTGCTCTTAGTTCTAAATTTCAAAGTAGTAGCTGTATTGGAATTAAGTTAATTAGACATTAAGTTAATCCTCGTATAGTTTCAATGTTGCGTCGTCTTTTCATCCCTTAAAAATTCGTAAATCGATATTGGAATGACTTATTTTTTTAACATTTGCAAAAAAATATCAGAAAAATGACTACATTGGAAGAGGAACATTCGGATATCCCTCGTTTGTAACATTTAATCCCTTTTCGACCCCTTAAAGTTGGTTAATCGAGAACAGAATAGCTTACTTTTTCTATGTTTAATCTTTTTTGACATTTGTACCAAATTTCCGAGTTGTGACCATATGGGAAGTGATACATTCGAATATTCCTCGTTTGGAACGTTTAACCCCTTTTCCACCCCTTGATCCACCCGAGATCGGAATAGTTTACTTTTTCTGCGTTTGTCTTTATTGATATTCACACCAGTTTTCAGAATTGTGAAAATATGAGAAGTAGGACATTCGAATATATCGCTCGTTTGGAACGTTTAACCCCTTTTTGACCTCTTAAAGTGGGTTAATCGAGATCGGAATAGCTTACTTTTTCTATGTTTACCATTGTTGACATTTGTACTAATTTTTAGAGTTGTGACCATATAGGAAGTGGTACATTCGAATATCCCTCGTTTGGAACGTTTAACCCCTTTTTGACCTCTTAGAATGGGTAAATAGAGATCGGAATAACTTACTTTTTATACGTTTGTTTTTGTTGATACTTGCACCAGATTTCAGAGTTGTGACGAAAGGGGAAGTAGGACATTCGCTTATCCCTCGTTTGGAACGTTTAACCCCTGTTCCACCCCTTAAAGTGGGTTAATCGAGATCGGAATAACTTACTTTTTCTTCGTTTGTCTTTATTGATATTCTCACCCATTTTTAGAGTTGTGACGAAATGAGAAGTAGGACATTCGAATATTCCTCGTTTGGAACGTTTAACCCCTTTTCGAGCTCTTAAAGTGGGTTAATCGAGATCGGAATAGCTTACTTTTTCTATGTTTACTATTGTTAATATTTGTACCAATTTTTAGAGTTGTGATCAAATGGGAAGTAGGATATTCGAATGTCCCTCGTTTGGAACGTTTAACCCCTTTTCGACCCCTTAAAGTGGGTTAATCGAGATCGACATAGTTTACTTTTTCTATTTTTACCATTGTTGATATTTGTGCCAATTTTCAGAGTTGTGACTATGTGGGAAGTAGGATATTCGAATGTCCCCCGTTTGGAACGTTTAACCCCTTTTCGACCCCTTAAAGTGGGTTAATCGAGATCGGAATAGTTTACTTTTTCTATTTTTACCATTGTTGATATTTGTGCCGATTTTCAGAGTTGTGACTATGTGGGAAATGGGAGAATTAGTGATGAGTGAGTCAGTGAGTCAGTCAGTGAGTGAGGGCTTTGCCTTATATATATATAGACTAGCTGAATACCCGTGCTGCGCTACGAAATTTTACCATTAGCATTTTAGCGATCAAAAGACATTCATGTATTCTACACTTCAGACGTTTGCTCCCATTTCGATCCCGACAAATTGATTTATCAAAATAGGAACTTTCCTTTGTTGACATTTTAAACGAAATTTATAATTGTGAATAGTAAACTGGTATAGTTTATTGTGTTTATGTTTGCTCTTAGTTCTAAATTTCAAAGTAGTAGCTGTATTGGAATTAAGTTAATTAGACATTAAGTTAATCCTCGTATAGTTTCAATGTTGCGTCGTCTTTTCATCCCTTAAAAATTCGTTAATCGATATTGGAATGACTTATTTTTTTAACATTTGCAAAAAAATATCAGAAAAATGACTACATTGGAAGAGGAACATTCGGATATCCCTCGTTTGGAACATTTAACCCCTTCTCGACCCCTTAAAGTTGGTTAATCGAGAACAGAATAGCTTACTTTTTCTATGTTTAATCTTTTTTGACATTTGTACCAAATTTCCGAGTTGTGACCATATGGGAAGTGATACATTCGAATATTCCTCGTTTGGAACGTTTAACCCCTTTTCCACCCCTTGATCCACCCGAGATCGGAATAGTTTACTTTTTCTGCGTTTGTCTTTATTGATATTCACACCAGTTTTCAGAATTGTGAAAATATGAGAAGTAGGACATTCGAATATATCGCTCGTTTGGAACGTTTAACCCCTTTTTGACCACTTAAAATGGGTTCATCGAGATTGGAATAGCTAACTTTTTCTATGTTTACCATTGTTGACATTTGTACCAATTTTTAGAGTTGTGACCATATGGGAAGTGGTACATTCGAATATCCCTCGTTTGGAACGTTTAACCCCTGTTCCACCCCTTAAAGTGGGTTAATCGAGATCGGAATAACTTACTTTTTCTTCGTTTGTCTTTATTGATATTCTCACCAATTTTTAGAGTTGTGACGAAATGAGAAGTAGGACATTCGAATATTCCTCATTTGGAACTTTTAACCCCCTTTTCGAGCCCTTAAAGTGGGTTAAACGAGATCGGAATAGCTTACTTTTTCTATGTTTACTATTGTTAATATTTGTACCAATATTTAGAGTTGTGACCAAATGGGAAGTAGGATATTCGAATGTCCCTCGTTTGGAACGTTTAACCCCTTTTCGACCCCTTAAAGTGGGTTAATCGAGATCGGAATAGTTTACTTTGTCTATTTTTACCATTGTTGATATTTGTGCCAATTTTCAGAGTTGTGACTATGTGGGAAGTAGGATTTTCGAATGTCCCCCGTTTGGAACGTTTAACCCCTTTTCGACCCCTTAAAGTGGGTTAATCGAGATCGGAATAGTTTACTTTTTCTATTTTTACCATTGTTGATATTTGTGCCGATTTTCAGAGTTGTGACTATGTGAGAAGTAGGATATTCGAATGTCCCCCGTTTGGAACGTTTAACCCCTTTTCGACCCCTTAAAGTGGGTTAATCGAGATCTGAATAGTTTACTTTTTCTATTTTTACCATTGTTGATATTTGTGCCGATTTTCAGAGTTGTGACTATGTGGGAAGTAGGATTTTCGAATGTCCCCCGTTTGGAACGTTTAACCCCTTTTCGACCCCTTAAAGTGGGTTAATCGAGATCGGAATAGTTTACTTTTTCTATTTTTACCATTGTTGATATTTGTGCCGATTTTCAGAGTTGTGACTATGTGGGAAGTAGGATATTCGAATGTCCCCGTTTGGAACGTTTAACCCCTTTTCGACCCCTTAAAGTGGGTTAATCGAGATCGGAATAGTTTACTTTTTCTATTTTTACCATTGTTGATATTTGTGCCGATTTTCAGAGTTGTGACTATGTGGGAAGTAGGATATTCGAATGTCCCCCGTTTGGAACGTTTAACCCCTTTTCGACCCCTTAAAGTGGGTTAATCGAGATCGGAATAGTTTACTTTGTCTATTTTTACCATTGTTGATATTTGTGCCGATTTTCAGAGTTGTGACTATGTGGGAAGTAGGATATTCGAATGTCCCCCGTTTGGAACGTTTAACCCCTTTTCGACCCCTTAAAGTGGGTTAATCGAGATCGGAATAGTTTACTTTTTCTATTTTTACCATTGTTGATATTTGTGCCGATTTTCAGAGTTGTGACTATGTGGGAAGTAGGATATTCGAATGTCCCCCGTTTGGAAAGTTTAACCCCTTTTCGACCCCTTAAAGTGGGTTAATCGAGATCGGAATAGTTTACTTTTTCTATTTTTACCATTGTTGATATTTGTGCCGATTTTCAGAGTTGTGACTATGTGGGAAGTAGGATATTCGAATGTCCCCCGTTTGGAACGTTTAACCCCTTTTCGACCCCTTAAAGTGGGTTAATCGAGATCGGAATAGTTTACTTTTTCTATTTTTACCATTGTTGATATTTGTGCCGATTTTCAGAGTTGTGACTATGTGGGAAGTAGGATATTCGAATGTCCCCCGTTTGGAACGTTTAACCCCTTTTCGACCACTTAAAGTGGGTTAATCGAGATCGGAATAGTTTACTTTTTCTATTTTTACCATTGTTGATATTTGTGCCGATTTTCAGAGTTGTGACTATGTGGGAAGTGGGAGAATTAGTGATGAGTGAGTCAGTGAGTGAGTGAGTCAGTGAGTGAGGGCTTTGCCTTATATATATAGAGATTTCAGAGCTGTAGCTCTATTAGTAGTCGCTTTGTAAAATGTTTATTAATTAATTAAAAAAATTAACTAAAAAATATCAAGCAAAAATTTAAAATTCTGTTTTTCAAAAATTCAATCAGGAGGCCAAAACTACTTATGTTGAATATTTCAGAGCTGTAGCTCTATTAGAAGTCGTTTTGTAAAAAGAATTATTAATTAATTAAGAAAATTAATTAAAAAAAACTAATCAAAATTTTAAAATTCTGTTTTTTAAAACTACAATTAGAAGGCTGAAACTACTTATATGGAAAATTTCGGAGCTGTATCTCTATTTGAAGTCACTTTGTAAAATAAAAATAATTAAAAAAGAACTAATTAAAATTTCAACATTCTGTTTGACATGTGTACAATTAAAAGGCCAAAAATACTTATCCTGAAAATTTCAGAGCTCTTTTCCAATTTTAAGTAGGTTTCTATAGATCCACAGAACCACAGACAGATACACAGCTTATTTTATTATTATAGAAAATGATCTCAAAAGATATCAACTGAAGTCATATTACATATTTACATATTAGCTATTTGAATGTTATAAATATGATTTTATATTTTAGCTTTATACTATACATAAATGATGATATAGAACAAAGGCTATGTCTTTGTGTCTGTCTCTCAGGGGTCAATTTTCTACACAAAAAATAGAACTAAGCTAATTTCAATCCAATTTCTTAAGTAAGTAAAAATGTAAATTTGAAAAGATTTTTTATCAGCAAATTTTCAAATTTAGCATGTTTTTTTTTTTGTTTTTGTTTTTTTCCACCCTCTTTATATAAAATAACAAAACTCAAACTCAAAATTATTCCAATCAATTTAAAAAAAAATCTCAAAGTAGTACCGATTATTGGAGTGTGAGAACTTTCTTATCACACTAATCTGAAATCGTCTGAAATAAGACGTCATTGCAAAATATCGTTTATGGAACTTACTCTACAAATCCTTACTACCCAAGTTTCATCACAATGCATGAAATACGATGCACAGAAATGGAATAAAAGCAGTACGTACCAATAGTTCTTGTATATATTTGTAATTGAAGACAAACGGATGGTAAGCCCTCACAATGACTACTACTTTTAAAGCCGTGACATAATTTTCACAGGATATTAGAAATGCATCCTCTCTCTTACATCATCAAGGAAGGTGTACCCTTGCTAAGTTTTGGGATATCCGGAAAATCTTCCGGAAAATATCCTATTGTTGTCTTTTATCTATATACAATGTGTATGTTTGAAAAGTCATTGACTTTAAGTTTTGCTGTTTAATCTTATATTTTTCTAATTTTGGCTCTGACAAGTTTTGAGGAAAAGTAAAACATATCCATAGCATTTTTCGGATATCGTGTTTCAGATTATTTATTAAATTCATCCATGAATAATAATTAGTTTAAATTCTGCTTAAATTTTAAATTTCAGCTTATAGCAATCCAAAGGGATATGCGACAGGTGTAGCTACACAGGAAGCAGCTTTTTAGAGGTAGAGGGTCTTATTTAAATTTTTATAAATCTTGAGCAAATACATTAATCAAGTTGCACTCCTCACTTCCAAAAAAAATTCCTGGAACAAGTTCTAAATTGGGCATAGAATTCCCTCCAGATTCTACTGAGTACTGTTTACCAACTTATTTCCACCTATATCAAGCACCTATCAGTTACTATCTAAGTTTGAAATGATTATAACATCAATTTAAATACTGAAACTCACACTTGATAATACATAAAATGGCCGTGAAAATTATTAGAAATAAATTATGTTATTGCAAGAAAAATTATGAGTGATTGTGAAGCACATTCAAAGGCATGCATGTAAAAAAATATATAAATGTCTTAGCATCAAATTGGAAACCAGTATTGGATATTTGAAATTGGAGTGAAATATATAAGGTTGTGGGGTGTGGAAAATCGCACAACTTTCAATTACATTTAATACTGGTCCCTGCAATTAATTGTTCATATTTTCATTAACTTAAAAAGTGGCCATTTTTACGATATTGTAGGCGATAATTATATATTACATTGAAAAAAAAAGGAAGAAGAAAAAAAAGATATCCAAAAAGGTGAAATCGGCAATATGCTTTTTGATATTCTTACATTATCCATTTTTGAAAGTGAAACAATGGAGAAACAGTAGTAGTTGATGGGCGTTGGTCAAGGAAAGAGAACTCTGTGTTGAAGACGTGTTTCAACTTTTTATGCTTTTATCGTATTTCTACGGGGATTTCGGAAGTGGAGATGTTTAGAACACCTCAAGAGGCGTTTAATTATGTTACATTAAAATTTATTTCTGCTTGAGTTTCTTTTCTAATTTTTTGCTTTTACACTTGTTAATAATGACACAATAAATGCAAGTAGTAACGAGTAATTTTAGACTAAAACACGAGTCCAATGCCCTACGCTTTCCTCCGACTTTATTAAGCTCATTAAGTAGCGTAATTTTTAATATAATGAACTGAAATTTTATATTTAGAGTAATCGATGTATTCTAGATCGAATAAAAAGGTAAAAAATAGGGGTTCGTATTGAATTTTTCAAAGTTTGAGTTAAATTTTGTTAGTAAACAGTCCACCAAAGAAAAAAAATTGCCCCACTCAAGAATCGCAAACAAAAATTACTTTGGTGCATATATTGAAAATATTCTACGACATTTACAACCAGGAGCGTACTGTGTCATAAAATCGGCCCGTTGATTTTAGATTTATGCCGGGCCTAAATTTTCAATATCATCAATAGTAAAATTTTAATAAATAATTCCGATAATTAAAAAAATCATTTTTAATAATTAAATAGTTTTAATAATTAACAAATTTTATCAATTAACAAATTTTATCATTTAACTATTCGTATATAATGATTGATTTCGATAATTCATTATTTTATTATAAATTTTAAAAATTGAATTGTTATAATAATTAGTTTAATTAAATAAAATTTTATTTCTCTCTAATATTTATGTCTCCTTTGATTGAACTTAGTTTCCATAAGCCATTGATATTTTGTTGGAAAAATAAAAACAAAGAAATATGAATTTTAAAATAAAGAATGTCCAGGAATTTAACTAGTATAGGTTTATTAGAAAATGACATCCGAACAGATAATAAATATTTAAAATAAGTAATAAATCATCTATAAAATAAGTAAAAAGTAAAAAGCTTCACCTGGGAGGGAGGAGATGATAGGGATTTGTATGCAATGGGCTTTTAAAAAAACATTAAAGAAAGCAACTATTTATATTGAAAAAAGATTTAAAAAATAAAACTTCGTATAGGACCGGCCCTTTTTTTTTAGACACTGACCGGCCCTTTGATTACACCGTACACTCCTGTTTACAAACAACGGTTGGGATTGTGTTTTTTTTTTTTTTTTTTCGTACTCGGCATGGCCGATTTTGTTTCGTACATAGCCAGCACTAACAAAGTATACAAAAGTTAAAAATAATATTGCACATAAAACAAAGTTTTCAATATAAATCCTTTGTATGCTTTGCCAATTTTTATATTCATTAACACAGCGCCGATTACGTTCTCATCGTGTGCTTTCTATTTAGATTTAATTTTAATTATTAAAAACATCTCTATCAACAAAATATGGGATAAAACACGTTTCAATTTATTTTTTTTTACTAAAAATTAATGTGAATTTATACATTCAAATCCAATTATCTTTTATTTATTCTGATTAAAATAATTTTGACAATAAGAAAGAGTTTCAAAATTGATCCATTAAATGGGATTGATAAGTGCTCAAAAATGATTTTAGAAACGTGAGTAAAAGGGACCATTTAGAGACTGAGACATCCCCAAAAACTTGATAGAATGCATTGGCATCGACATTGAATCTATCTGGCAAGTTCCAATACGATCAAATGACGGCAAGTGGATTAATTAGGCTTCCGCAAATTTGCACTGCAGCCGTACACATACAAATAAAATCGAAGTTGTATATCGTAGGTCAATCCATTCGGGAATTATAGTAACATAGAGGATATATAGGCATATTTTGATAGACCGCTTTTTTCTACTAATAAGTTCTAAAACGTGCTGAAAAATCCCTTCCCCCTCCCTAATAAACAGAATTGAAATTTGTTTAACCGAGGCCGTGCGCGAAAAACCAAGTATCTTGCTAGATGCTCAGTTTCACGAGCTGAGTGTTATAGTTGTATCAGGCCCGAAACAACCAGATCGTGACGTCACAGTGCAAACCCATCATAAATCACTACTTAGGTAAGATTGCATACGAAGATGGATGAAGAAGCATCAAAGTTGGAATATTTATATTGCCCAACTACGTTATCTATTCTAAATTAAAGTATAGGAATAAATTTAAAATTCTTATAATTTTATGGAATAAATTTAAAATTCTTATAATTTTAGGGAATAAATTAAAAAAATTAATTTGTTCAAAATTAATTTATTTAAAAGCTTGTTGTTTCAAAACTGATTGATGGTTACACTGAAATAATTTCAGCTTAATTTTTCTTAAAAACTAAAATACAAAAACATTATTATTTAAATAATCTTGTACTTCAATAAATAATCTTTTATTTAAAACCAGAAATTCCTTTACAAAGACATTGAACTTGAGATTTCACTTTGTCATTATGAATTTTGACATGACTTTTTAAATGTATGTTAATGCTAAACTTGAAATTTTCTAAAATAATTGTTTTAGAAGAATCCTTAAAATCTTTTGGCCTGTTAAAATAATTAAAGAAGTAATTTTAGAAAGGGCAGACATTACTTCAATCGAAGAAGAAATCGGTAAGTAAAGGTGCCAATGGACGGGTCGCATTTAAGCATTCCTCACTTTGAATCAAACCACAGAAGGGAATGAGAGTGCGCCATTTGTCAATCTTAATGTCAGTCTGGAAAGAAGTTAACTCCCACACAAAATGGCGGCTGCATGCTGAATGCGAAGTTTTAGTTCTAACAGAGAATTCGTATTTTCTTCGTTTGTTTTTGAAAATATGATTAGAAAAAAAAAGGAAGATATTGTTTTCATTACAAGCAATGTCAAATCATTGTATGAAAAAAAATCCTGGGTGGACGATTTTTACAGTATTACGAAGTGCTGAATTCGACGAAGCCATCATATTCTTATTAAATGGGAAAGGTTATGTTTGCTGGTATTTCTTATTGACGTAGCTTTTTTAATGAAGTTTGATGATTTTATATTCGCACTAAGTTAGTTTGTGACTTCAAAACTGTAATATACTTATAAATAATCGTAAAACTGATTTTTAATAATAATTACCTAAAAATTTGAATGGTGGTGCCATCTATATCAAAATTTAGCAAATCCCAATTTAGCTTTTAAGAAATATTTTTACCATCTAAGAGTCGTGATAATTAATATTCAATGAAGACGTTTTATGTGAAAAAATATTAGTATAATTAATATAGTCGAACTAAATTATATTTATATTTTATTTTTTACTTATAGTTAAATTATAGAATAGATATGTTTATAATTTCTATAACTTCATCTATCATAAAATAGATAAATATAAATTAATTGTCATAACTTACATTCACAGTATTATAATCCAATATAATTCTATAGACTGCACATTAAAATATTTCTTATTAAATACAAGACAATATTAAAAAAGCTCAATATTTATTAACATTTATTATTATTATAAAAATGGAACATATGTAGTATATAGGAGATTGGGCGATATTTTTTATTTGGTTATAGTAAAAAGGGTCAAAATCGAAATACAAATAATAATGGGAAAAGGTTAAATATTAATAATAATTAAATTAAAATACTAATAGTAATAAAATTAAAATAACACTAAAATTAAGTTAAAAAGTAAATAATATAAAGTATCAATTTAAAATAAAACTTAAATCTGTTTCCAGAAACCGCATTTATCCGGAAAAAAACAAGACGTATATAAAATCATGTCGAAGAAATGTCATATTCTGCATCTGTGCCATATAACAATTATTATAAAAAAAAGGCTCTAAAAAATTTATGCGTCGCATTGTTGCTGTCATTTATTCAGAAATATTTTAGTTTCTTCCTTATAATGGCAGCAAACAAATGACTATTAATAAAATAATAAGAATAAGAATTGATAATTTCAAAAGTAGCATTCGAGTTTCTGAGTCACCCGAATTTTTCTTTTACGTCTAAATGTTTACAAAAAAACAAAAACAAAAAAAACAAAAAAATATTAATTTCAAAAATATATTCCAGCTGCATAATTTTCCTTGATAAATATCCAAAATTTATACTTTGTTGTTAAAAGCAGTTAATTAGATTCAATTGGAGTAAAACATTAATCAGGAATAAAATTATCATTTATAAAACATTCTCCATTTAAAAATCAGTTCCTAAACTCAAGATTTAAAACATGCGTCTAATTCTCTGTGTCAACACAGTAAATATTGTCGGGTGTTTATAGCGGCTTCCATGAAAGCAACGTATCAGCCAATGGCGCACTGTCATTCCCTTCTGTGGTTTGAATCAAAGTGAGGTATGCTTAAATGCGGACGGGTCAGGTATTAAGAATGCCAAAAGATATTCTAACACGCGTTTTTCTCTCCTGGGTAAGAGGAAAAGAGGAAGGGGACAACTTGGCAAAGTCAAATGCAATCAGACCTGAAAAGGGATCGCTTAAATGGTATAGAGGAAGCAAAATCCCTGATAAAAGATCGGAAGGTATGGAGAGGTAGGCTGAAACCTTAACAGTGTGAAGAGCCGAATTAAGTAAATAAGTAATGCTCACTGACAAACAAAATTCTATTCCAACTTTCGTCTTCGTTCCACAATCACATTGTAGATCAGGAATGTCAAGAAGAAAATCCATCTTTTTCAAAACTAGTTCCTTCAAAAGTTGTTTTTAATTTTTGAATTTAAAAAAAAATGTCTTTATGTTTAACTCCGATAATAACTTTTTGAAATTTTTAGAAAATATGAATAAAAACTAACCAGTATTCTTCAACATTTCTAATACTTTTAGAATATGCGAATACAAATCATCATATGTTTGGTTTCTTATAGGAAAATTTGTCATTTAGTATTCGGTAATTATGCTATCATTATACATACATACAAAATTTATAGTAGAGAATCACACCTTATTCTACAAGCCAACATTTAAGTGGAGTGATGGCTTAAACTTGTGATCCTCAGGACAAATGTAAATTTTAACTCTAGCTGCTTGACAAACACTGCCATACAATGTCAACAATCAGTACTGTTTTTTTAAGATTCAATGAAGTATTTAGTCAGACGTTGCTTAAACTGTAACGAAGATAAGTATCCATAGAAAGATCTCAAAACAATCCTTGGTACAGATGAAGTATGTAGGACATTTCTTTGGCGCAATTTTTTTTTTCAGATAAATGTTGTTTCTAGCGACGGATTTTATTTTAAGTTATAAATAATTAACTGAATTAAAATATATTTTAATTTTCTTTCAGTTACTGTGTTTTTAATTTTGGCGAATTTTCTAAACGCCAAAACACGAAAAAAAAAATCTAAATGTCATATACCACATCTGTTTTCAATCCTTACAAAAATACACTTACATTAAGAATGTCATAAACAATAACTAGAAAATTACCCCAAAACTTGGTTAGATTCCTCAGTTCAAATATTGAAAATCATTAATTAATTGCTACCAGTGGCGGTTCTAGGCAAATCACAAGGGAGGGGCTACAGCATGCAAAAATGTTCCGTAATGAGAAAGCAAAATTAATTAGAGCTACTGTTGTGGTCAATTAGATTTTATCGCAATCAAGAAATAGTACATTAATATACAGTGTGGCAATTATTTAATTAACTTTAATTATATTTGAGTAATTAAGTGCAAATAATTATTTTAATTAATTATTCAAAATGGTGTTTTTTTAAAGCAATAGTCTAGGTGGATGACCTTAGTTAAAATTGAGTTGTTTTTCTCGATACATTAATACAAAAACAAAACATCAAATTTTGTAGATTCTGTGTCTGTGATTTTAGACATTCCAATTTGCAATTTTCATTCGTCTTGCTTTTTTGCGACTGAAGATGTTAATGACGTCTTCTATGGAGATTTTTCTATCCTTTTGAATATTTGCCAGTGCTAGTCCGTTTAATCTTGCCTGGCCCATGGTGCTTCTTAAATATGTTTTAATCCGTCGTAATGTGGAGAAGCTCCTTTCGGGTGTGCTTGTTGTAACGGGGATTGTTCCAAATATCTGTAGAAGAATAAAAATGTTGGGGAAAAATTGTTGATCGCACTTCTTCAGGGCCTCAACTGCTGTATAAGGCGGCTCAATCTCACTATCCCATTTGTTTTTCCATAGCTTTATTTCTGACTTTAGTATAAGCTCAGAGCCATCTAGGTACTGCTGGTAATTTTTTGCAGCCTTGAGGATTTCTTCTTCTTCGTACTTCAAAATATTTTTTGGAACAAGGCCTTCTAAAGGTAATATATCCACCAATCGTTGGGAAAATCTCGATTCCAGTTCTTGAATCAAATGGTCTACCAACGGTAAAAAAACCATTCGTCTGTAATACACCTCGGGATTTGAAGCATCAGTATTTTCTCGATGAGTCTGTCGAAAGCATTTTCTTGGTATGCGTATTTCGCATTCGATTTCGCTTGCTTTTTGCAAAGCGTCTTCGAAAATACTACCGAATTCGACATCCACAGTTCTTCGTAGATTTCTGAAAACCTCTAATATGCAGTTTATATTTTGCAGGGCATTTCCAAAATCTAATTGTGGATTTTGTAGTTGCTCACTTAGCCTTAGAGTTATTGCCATGCAATATGCCGTTGTTTCCAAGGCTATGATGAATTCTCCTTTTTGAATAGCCGAACTGAGCATAGAAGCTTTGCTTGATGTTTCCGAGTTGGTATCTGGTGAAGTTGAAAGCTGATCAAGCAGTGTTACAATAGGGAGAAATAACTCTTTAAATCTAATTAAGCTATCGTGTCGCTCTACCCATCTAGTGGGGCACATCACCTTTAAACTTTTCTTCTTTATTTCTGGAAGTTGATTAATTACTTCCTCTAGAGCATTTTTTCGTAGAGCAGAAGCAGAAAGAAAAGTTGTTACCGCTCCTACGGTTCCTAACATGTTTCATATGGCAGGAATGTCACACGATTTTGGAATAACCAAATTCAAGGAGTGGCTGAAACAGTGACTGTAAATAGCCATGGGTTGCTCGTTTGATATCAGGGCTTGCACTCCTTTAAACTTTCCAGCCAAGTTAGAACCCCCATCATACCCTTGGCCGCAAAGGTGTTCTTTTGTTAAGCCCAAGGCATCCAACTCTTTATCGATTGCTTCTTTTATAGCAACACCAGTTGTCTCTGTCATTTCTGTAAAACCAACAAATTCTTCTTTGGTAACGAAAGATTGGGTATCTATGTACCTAACACAAAATGTCATCTGTTCCTTGGTGCTGACATCTGTTGTTTCATCGCACATTATACTGAAAAATTTTGATCTTTTAACATCTTCTGATATTGAAGAACGAAAAGTTTCTCCGATACAGTCTATAATTTCATTTTGGACTGTGTTGCTAATCATTGCACTGTTACGCCTGCAAATTGCGAAATGTCGCTTGAGGTCTTCGTCCCCAGCATCCACACGAAAAGCCAAAAGGCTTTGGAAAACTCCATGCTTTCCAACCAGAAGATCCTCATTACTTTCTTCTTTTAATTGTGAAATCAAACCGTGATCACGATGTCCTCTTAAGGGCAAATTGTTCCTAGCACAAAATACTATAGTTTTTACTATAGGCCTCAATCGTTTTCGATTATCCTCAATAATGGCCGATGTTTCGGAATCTAAAACAACGTCAATGCTTTTCTTGCTTGATTCCATTACTTTTGTAAATTCTACTGCTTTTTCCATGGAGAATTTGTGGTACTTAGTATTTTCATGCTTACGTAGATCTTCGGTGGCTTTTTTATATTTGGCTAACGGTTCTTTTACCAGTGTTTTGAGAGCCTAAAAAATGTACACGCTTGTTAAATTTATATTTATACATATTTTAGGATACATAGTTTTTCTAACTAATTGAACATTTCGGTCGTTAAAGTAAAGCACCCGGTTTAGTAGTATAAAAAAACGATTTTAATAAAGATTTAAAAGTTGAAAGTTTAAATGGATTTGTTTCGCATTAGTATTAACTTTATTTCTCAAAATGCCGACAATATAGGTAAGCCTTCCGCAAAAATTGCAAAGAACGCGTTTCGCAAAATTGTGGAGCTGGCCAGTTTTGCTGTTACACAGTACCTTTACACTTTCAAAATAGTATTACACAAAATGTTCCATAAATTTTGTACATTATTTACGGGTCACTTACAATTTCGTTAATTTTTATTGACAACTTCAAGAGTAATAAAATAAAATATGGAGTCAAAATTTTAATAATTTCAATATAAATTGGGTGAATTTAGGCTATAACTTTTTAAAGTATTAAAAAAACAATTATTAAAGTTTTGAAATATTAAAGTCAGAAATGCATTTGAAATTTTTATTCTTAAATTAATCTTAAATCATTTATTTTTAATTGTACCCAATTTTTTTTTAATATCTAAGGAACAATATTCGACGATAACGACCAATCAGTTGGTTGTTGATATAATCTTTAAAACATTAAACATTTCATACAAATGAAAATATCACACAAGTTACAATAATAAGAAGTGCATAAGAAAAGAAAATCAAATATTTTACCTGAGATCCGATACCAGCACCTGAAGGAGCAAAGAGAACGCATTGGGTGCAAAGTCCACCGCCTAGAATTTGGCTATATGCTAGCCACTTGTATTTTTTTAGCCAATCATGATTAAATTTCCGTTTCTGTTTCCCTTCTACTAGTTCTGGAAAAGGAAATGTTGTTGGAGGTATCCAAGTATTTTTTAGTAATTTTAGTTTCTCATCATCTGTTAAAACTTCTTTCACGGCTCTTCCTATATCACAGGGATCATGTGATTTTTCATATGTATCCTATATATAAATATAGAAATTGATTAATTTGATAATCACTACGAGTATATACGTAATTTTTTATTTTTTTTGTAACAGAGTATAATAGATATCGTTTTTGTTTTTATTATCCTATATATTAAATTACTTGCATGTACAATTAAGTTACTTGCAAAAAAAATTCAAAAATGCATTTTTCGAAAAACTGCAGTTGTCTGGCTTTGGAACTGAACGACACATAAAAATAAATATTTATGTGTAAAGCTTACCGGAAGATTTATCTTGCCAGGATCATAGGCTTTTATCGCACTTTCTGACTTCGATTCCAAATTTCCAACATCTAGCTCTTTACAATGGCTTTTAGCGCTGCTCTCTTTTTTCCCGAAATAATCGGTTAAATGTCGCTTCATTTTGATAGCGTACTATGCACAACTATAAACTGGTATAGGGAGACCAGTAAAAATTCCAGGCTGGTACGAGTCAAAGACACACAATACAATAGGAAGAACAAGGATGTTCTGGAATGTCTTCTGAACTAGTTTTAAAACCTGTTCGTGTTCGTTTGGTACTTTCATAAACGAATAATAAAATAGACAGGACGCTCCAATATCTGTTATTAAGAGAGGGTGTTACCAAGACGGAACACGTGACGTGACTAATTCCAATGCCTTTTAAAAACCATTTCTACCCTTTTCAAAATATTGTAAAACATTAGTCTAGACTTTCATTTTCATTTCATTATCAATTACAATTTTCAGAAGTAAGTAAATGATAAAGACCATTATTACCAATTAAAGGCAGCTATGTCAGAAAGCAAAATACAAACTAACTTTTATAAGTCTTAAAAAAATAAAATTATTAAGATAATTTTTAAAAAATGACATGACTGTGAAAGGTTATTGAATCCCCTATTTCAAAATCAATTTTGCATCCAAATCCAGTATAGTATTCTGGCATTTTTTCGGCATTCAAGAAAATAGTCTTCAGCTTTCAATTGTTTAACCTTGAAGTAAATGAAAGAATTTTTCTCCAGTTCCGTTTTGAAGGCTGTCGTCACGTGACCGCGCTGTTCGTATTATTAGGTTTTGCCATACAGACTTGGTCTAGTTAATTTATTCTTAGTCTATGGGTACTTTGGTTACCTATTAACAGGGCACTTGGACCAAACGTCGAAAACTACGACATTCTTTTACCTTTTACGGAGAATTGGGGGGAGAAAGGCAGACGCGTCATTTCATATAATTCTAGGGGGGGGGGGGCAAAAATGAGATTTTCTGATCGGAAATTAAACTTTTTCTTAAATATTTGTATCTAGAAATACATTTAAAAAAAAAAATCTAAAATCTTAGGTGGGGGGTTGTTATGAAAGGGGGCAGGGTTGTTATGAAAACCATTTTATCCAGTGTAAGTTTCACCCTCATGGGGGGGGGGGCTATAGCCCCCTTAGCCCCCCCCATGGAACCGCCTCTGATTGCTACCTAATAAAATCTGGCAGGAAAACAGCTTAGGCTTAATATATACATATTTAATGCAGTATAAATTAAAGATTTCAAAGACCATTTTTTAGAAATGGCTTTTGAAAGAGAATTCAACAGTATCGCATTTGGTGCGTTATACTTTTATAATAACATTTTGAAAAAAATGTACTCACAGAAAATATAAATAATATTTAATATCCATAAGAAAAAAGTGAACCATTTACAAGTGCAAATAAAATCAACAGAACAACAAGTCAAAATTTCATAGCTTTTTGCTGTGACGTCAAATTCCTTTAAAAGTTCAGGATTATGGCCTTGTAGACTGAGCATCTAGCAATATACTTGGTTTTTCGCGCACGGCCTCGGTTTAACCCAATACAATAATTTCATTGATAAAGAGGCTATGACTATGGAGATTGCACCTAAACCTAATCGAACATAATTCTGAATACTCCCCCCTCCCCCCTCCTTCCTCTCCTCTCTTTAATTGCTTCTGGTTATTAGGTGACTTGATTTTGAACTTTAATTTTTTTCGAGAGGTAAATTTTAAAGATTCTAAGTTTAGAAATGCAGTCAACTATTTATTCATTCAATCACACACATGCATATCTTTTTTCAGTATTTAGAAGTTTTACATGACGTAATTTTTAAGATAACTATTGAATTTTCTTGCAGTTAATTTTTGCGGCGAACTTTGCTTAACCGTCACTCTTCATTTGGATTTGGATGGATTTTGGATTGATTGGCAGGTATTGAGTTTGAGTCTTGAATCTTGATATTCATTCGTCTGTCAAATCAAGAATATCTAAGAATTCATACGTTTTTAAACAAATGATGCTAAAATGGTAAGATTTTCTTAAAAAGGAATACCGATTAATGCATTTTTTTCAGAAGATATTGAACTTGGTGTCAACTATCCATATTTATTTTAATTTTTTTTATTTTGGGCTTAAATTGAAATACGAAAAGTCGAAACATTTATGTTTATTTTGATTTCCCACGAAATGTCACTTCAATTTCTCAGTTATCTTGACTTGTACCGTTATTTTCACTTTGTAATCTGTGTGACAGGTTTTTTTTCTTCCCGAGAGTTCGTCAACTTACAACCATATTTTACTACCAAAGCGATTAAAAAGAAGGTAAATTCCTAGTTCACGTTTATGGGTTGGCGCACTTTTGAAAAGTTGGCGACAAAGCCAGAATGTCGCCAATTCGGAATTCCAATATGAAAAATTGAGAAACGAACCAGCTCCATGATTTGTGGTATAAAAAGGTTGAAGCCAAAACACGTCAATAAAAAAAATGGGGTTGCCAAATTTAGAACTGTATCGCCTACAAAACAGCGCTAAATCGGCTTGGCGATATTTTAACGTCAACTAGGAATAGACCAAAAAGAATCTGCATTTCAACAACGCTTCCCAAGAATTTATAAAAACTTGTTTCAGATTTCAAATTTTGCAGAAAGTTACCAAAGGTTCCTCCCATGCTATTTGATAATGGAATTGTGGTATTTCGATGTTCTTTTACATTCCACTTGGTTGTTCTAGTAAAACTTGACAATTTATTTAGTATTTTGATAACATCTCCAAACTGTTTGTTCTATTGCCAAGTAATTATTATTCATTCAATTGTATGATTATTCAATCAGCTTTATGATTATTCAATCAGCTTTATGATTATTTATGTATGCAAATTGCCATAATTTATATTCGTAAATTGACATAATGAAAATCGGAACAGATATAGTATTAGATGCCATTGGCGACTTTTCCCGGTTTGAACTGGTCGGATTAACTTTAGTTTCCAAACAATTGAGTGGCAATACGGATGGCATTTTCGATAAAAATTTTAAGCTGGCAAAATAACAATTGAAACAAACAAAAATGGACGATCACCAAACAATTGAGTGACTGAACGGATACGATAAACATAAACTCCATTGGCTACTTTTGCTTAGCGCATTCTTGAAGTCTCCAATGGAGTTCTATACTATAGCTGTACCAGAAAATCTACTTTTCTGAATGTTACGTAGAGTAATATACTTGGCTTAACATAAGTGTTGTGTTTAAAATATGTTTTATAGCGGCACTCTGCTATTATAATTTTTTTCGCTTAACGTAAACGATGGCGAAACACACTGAAATTGCAAATGTTGGCAAAGCAACAATGGGAGAGTCGAACCCGCTTCATGATTGAAACTTATGATTTAGGGTTGAATTCAAATACCAAAGCCATCAGGCTATGGTTGGGATGCACGTATTGCAAGTTAAAGGGTTTCTTTTCCTATAGTGATTTATTCAAGATGTCAGCTAGTAGAAAATGGCCGTTAATATTAAACAGCGACTAAAAGCATAAAGAATATGCAAGAAATCAATAAAATACATCATGATATGCAAATTATTTATAAAAAGTATCATTTTGTCTTATTGTGTTTGTTAACACTTGAATTTTTATCCCATCAATAGCCAACAAATGCAAACACGACAAAAACTGTTTAATTCACTTTTGCGAAATTTAAGAAAAGATAACAAGACGTCTTGTGACAGATAAAAGCCTGGTTGTTCTTTCTTGATGGTATCAACATCTCCTTTTTTGCCGCAGCAAACGTAAATACGCATTGCCGCTTCTAGATACTGCTGGCAATACACATAGGTGCCAATTTTTCACTTTTACCACAGGAAAGAGACTCGCTGGGTAAATGATCGGGTGAGAAGGAGTGCAAGGTTGCCCTGCACCTGAAAAACCTGGAATTGTCAGGGAAAACTAAAAAATGGGATATTTTCTGGAAAAGTCTGGGGAATTTCTTTCAGATTCAAGTTTTCTTCCAAGAAGTTCAGTAATTTTTTTTTTTTAGAATGCTCATCTGCGTTCTGTTATGCTGATTTTTTTTTATTGCATCACATTAATACAATGCATTCACCCCTCGAAAAGTATTTTAACATTGTGTTTGTGAAAAAGAAAATTAGAAGGTCAGAACTGCTTTCATTTATAAGTTCAGAGCTGCCTTTACACCTATTAGAAGTAACTTTATAAAAAAAAAAAATTAATTTTTTTAATTTTTTGGTCAGAAGTCCCATTAGAAGGCTAAAACTATTTACGTTGAAAATTTCAGAGCCCTACGCATATTAGAAGTAGCTTTCTATATAGGTCAGACACTTTATTTTGTTATCGATATTTTACTTTTTTCCCCAGGCATCTCATGATACATCTTTATCAGCCTTGGAGGCTCTTATGACTGAATTTTTCAGTTCTAATACAAGTAATGAAAGAAAAAGACAAATAGGTAAGTATTAGATGTCTATTTTTGTTTTTAATACTTATCACTGTACATAAAACACAGCATATAAAACACATTTTTCTTTACGACATGCAAATGGACTAAAATTGTGTTGTATTATGGAATAGGGAAAAAAAAGAAAAAAAATTGCAAAAATCTGGATATTTAGAATAATCCTGTAAATTTTAAGAGGGTTTTTTTTTTTTTTTTTTTAAATACTAAAAGCTTATATTGAGAAGATTTCAAAAAAGGTGTAATAAAATATAAGTAGAAGTGTTCTAATAAAAAATTCATGGCCCAGTGTTTATAAGCCATCTACAGATGCAAATGACTATATCAAATTTGTAAAAACTTTTTATAAAGCACTCTTATATTTGTATAAACATCCGCTTGATTATTTTATCAGGTTTGACTGAACTTTTTAATGTACTAATAAAAGAGTGAAACTTAATTTGAATTCTGAGGATGTTGATTGAACAGAATCTGGATTTTTTAGTATTATTACATATTCCTAGAAGGATTGTGAAAACGTTATTTCAAAATATAATAGAATACTAAAGTTTTTTAGGAATCACACTTTAATAACCGTAGTCGTGAGAATTTATATTTTGAATATTTTTAGAAGTAATCTATGTATTTCAAAGACAGTTTTGTTTTGCAGAGGAATTGTTGGATGGATTTAAAAATCAACCTGAGTGTTGGAGGCACTGCCTTAATTTCCTGTCCAATACATCAAATGAATTTGTGATGATGTATTGTCTAAATGTGATAGAAGTAAAGATTATTGATTTTATTTTTAAACTGTTTCTATGCTTAAAAACTACTTAAGGGGACTATACCCCCTTGTGATCACAAAAAATAATAAAAATATAAATTTTCTATTTTTTGCTTGTTTATAATCTTTAAAACCCTCTCCTTATTCTGTCAAGTTTTTGAGCTGATCCGATATTTTCAATTGCAGAAAAACTATATTCTTGTGGAGAATTTGGCATTGCTGCAGTAGCTCCTTCGATGTTTCGAAGGCATTTTTGTCAGTTTGTGATTTTTGAAATTCCCACCTTGCTCAAAATGCTAAAACTTCAGCAAATATGAAGAAAATGACTTGAAATTTTTTGTGTCATTCTTAATATCTATTTAGCAAAATTAGCCATGGATTCTTAAATAAAATAAAAACTGTTTTTTCTACAAAATTAAATGTTTTTTACGCTTTCTTTACCTATAGGTATAGTAAGTACCATTCTTCTCGAAAACTATTTTACTTATTCTAAATCCGATGCCTAAAAAGTTAAAGTGTACTACTAGAAGCATTTTTTTAAAAAAAAGATCAGGAAAAAATATTGAAAAATTAAAAAAGATAGAATTTGAAATTGGATAATTTTTTTTTTTAATTTTGAAAATTTAGAGCCTTATGCAAACTTTTTTATAAATAAAATTTAATTTTTACTTAGTAATACTTCCAAATATGTAAAAATTATAATTTTAAAGGTCCAAATAAAAAAAAAAGTTTGAAAGGTACCAAGTCCCCTTAATATACTTGTATAAATTTCAAAGTAAAATTACAAGAATGTAATATTCAATTTTAGATAACTTAAATATTGAATTACTTCTGCTTACAGAAAGCTAATTTTTAAAGGATCCTTCCTATTGAAAAAGATCTTCTCATATCTTATTAATTATTAAATGGGGGCATCCATTGACTATCCAAGATTCATATTGTAATTAACTTAAATTTATATGCAGTATTTTTTTTGCTTTGTTAACCAATATTCAAAAGTTTGCTTTTTAATGTTTAAATTTGAATTACGCTGGCTTTAATTTTCTGAAGTAATATACAACTAATACTTATGTCTTAGTTATTGCTAAAAAATTTTAATGCAGTAATAATTGTCTTGGCTGATTTAAATGTGCATTGTTAAACATAACAAGCTGTTCATTATGTTAATCTATATTTAGCATGTCATCAGCAAACTTTGGATACGTATGCCAGGCCCAGATAAAGCAGAGATGCGTTCTACATTGCACCGTCTCATGGTCAACCATCACCAAAAGGTTCCTAATTATATCTGCAATAAACTAGGAAAACTGATTGTGGACATAGGTCGTCTTGATTGGCCTCACTTTTATCCTGACTTTTTCTTGAATATACATCAGGTATCTGATCCATTTCAAGCTTATTCGTGGAGAATCATAGTAAATTTCTTAGAAATTAAGTTTTTGTTCTAGAATTCTTATGTTTTCCCATTTGAAATTTTCATTTCTGATTGCAAAAATTTGTTTCAGATTTGAGATTTTATTTGTTTAAAAGTTGTACATGTGAAAAAATCTCTACTTTATTAGTTTGAAAGTAGACCCTTATAATTTTTATACTATAGATCAGTGGTTCCCAATTTTTTTAGTTGCGTGGACCACGTATTTTGTAAAAAGACATTGAGGCCCACCTGCTAATAGAATATGTGCGTGTGAGCTTCAGTAATTACAGTCGAAACCCGCTACAGTCTGCTAGCCCAATAATAAGTCCACTATAACTGATGGTTCCCTATATCCAAATTCTTTGAAAAAATATTTTTTAGCATATGGCAATAGTGTTGTCGGAAATAGTGATTGTGATAATACCTAATTTGAGTCATTCATTTCCAAATGTGCCTACAGATTTGCATTACAATTTTATTGGGCTTCTTGCAAGTTTGACAACCACGAAACTTGCGTACGTTCAGAACTCCCAAACCTCCGAATCGCTTTTCCTGCAGATTGCCTGCCTCTATTGGCTTTATTTACATTGGTATGTGATGGCCATTTTGCTGAAGTATAGTGATGAAATATCCGCTATTTCCACGATTATGTAGGCACTGTCACAGAGAATTACGTTGTAGCGTGATGATCATTTTCATCGTGTGTTACGCCAATATAATAGCCACTAATGCTGTTGCAGATATTCGCACCTGTCAGACATGGTACAGTTCAGCTGAAACGTTTATTTCTGCTCTTTTCTTATTGAAATTTCGATCATTCCTAAGAATGATACAAACCTGCATTACAATTTTATAGGACTTGCTTGCAAGTCTTGCAACATCGGAACCTACGCACGTTTCAGACTTCCCCGAACTTCTTATGTCATGACCTATTTTACTGCAAATTGCCAACCTCTATTTGCATTATTTACGTTGGTGTGTGGAGATTATTTTCAAGCATTACGATGAATTTTAAGGACTGCTATTGCCGAGATTTGTGATACTACAGCGAATGCAATTGCCGAGATTTACGTTGTTGTGGTGTTCATTTTCGGCGTGTATCACGCCGATATAATAGCCACTATTCCGAAAGTTTGTGTCTCTATAATTGTCGCTATCGTCGAAATTTATGTAGTTGTGATAGTAAATTTCGTAGAATGTTACGCCGATATAATCGCCTCTATTGCAGAGATTTCCACCGATATATTAGGTGCTAACCCTGATGTTTACGTTTGTGTAATGGTCAGTTTGTCGATTGTTGCTTTAATATGATTGCCGAAATTTGCGCCGGTATGGTGGCCGCTATCGCCGATTTTTAAGTTGGGAGTAGTGGTAATTTTCACCTAGGTTTAAGTCGTTTTAAAGCAGCAATTGCCAAGGTTTTGCAACGCTGTTTCTTATGATGTGTTAACAACTATGACCGTGATTAGTGTTTCTGATTATGTGATAGCAGCTACGACCATGATTAGTGTTTCTGATGATTGGGGATGGGTCCTTGAATTTATTCTGGGATTAGTCTTGAAATCCATGACATATGCTTTTTTAGCTACTAATTGGTAGACTGAATATTGTATCTCGGTAATGAACAGGTCGTAAATATGTTTTAATGCCTAATTTTAGATTTCTGATGGCCTTGATAATGTGTTAAACTTATTTCTTAGTTAAAATTTTAATGTAAATGATTTAATTATTTAATTTTCTTTATTACTTACTAAATAAAAAGTAATTAAGTTAGTAATTATTAGTGCGCAATTTTTTCATCATGTATTTTTTTTTTTATATATAATTTACTTCTTAAAACATGTTTCACGTATAAAGTACGGTACAATTTTTTTGCTCGCATATGATTTCAGTCTTTTGGTTCTTCAGCCACTCACATCCCTCGTGCATTCCCAATTGTAAAACTTTTTTGTTGAATATAATGTTAATCAAAAGAACTTCTAAACATTGAAGTAAGAACATATACTAGATATCTAGACTTTTTTAAGTTGCATCATTTAACAAGTTTCAGTGCATTTACAAATGTCTATTTTACAAAAACCTTTAAAAATTAACTTTTAATAAAACCAAGCAAACTGTTTCACTTTCAGCTGGCTCAAGCAAATGAAACTGCTTCGTTGGGGCTAATGTTGATCCAGACGGCTTTCGAGGAATTCACAACTCCTCGAGAGGACCTTGCAGTCACACGAAAAGAAGAGCTTCACCGACTGATGCTAGAGCAGGTTCCGCTTGTCCTTAACATTTTGGCTGGTGAGTTTGATGTATCACTCTTTTATTTTTTAACTCCACATTACAGTGGAAACACAGTCTGGGTATAAAGGATTTCTTAATTGAGCTTTTATATATTTAGAAGTATATTTGAAATTTTTATATATTTTTAAATTTTCCTCAGTAAAAAAATTTAGGATATGCTTTGGCTTACTATTACCAGTAAAGACGTCAGCAGTAAATCTTGTAACTAAATTTTAACCCACTTATCTATTCCCAATCAACATCAATTTCGCCATATTTATGTGGTGTGTTAGATATACAATATTTATTTATAATATATTATAGTATTTCTTGCAATATTCTGTACACCTATGTAAAAATAGAATACTTACAGAATCACTGATGTCTGTCTGTCCATCTGAAACACCTACATTTGAATAACAAAGAATTAGTTAAACGATTGAAATTAAGTTTAGCACAGAACTAGTCCATAGTTATAACCAAGTATAAAATATTTTTTTAAAAACATTAAAAAAAGTATATATTTTTTATGAATCTTTTAAGAAAAAAAGTCTCTTTAATAAAGTGTTTTAAATAATCACTCAAAATGATACTTACTGAAATGCATATTTCTGGCTTGAAAAATGTGAGCCATCCACTTCATGATCAGGGAAGTCCTGCTAAGTAAATTAACAATTGTTGTTCTTGACCACTTTCCTTTTCAATATTTTTTTATTTTGTACATCACTTTTTATATTGGTATTTATACAAGTTTATTTAAATCAAATTTGAGATCTGTATTAATCGTGGTTCAGTCACATCTTGGAAATTACGAGAAAATTCTCTGATATTATGTTTTAATTTTCCTGAACCCAGGAAAAATCATTCAACTTTCTTTTGAAATCTGAAGCATTTCAAATACTTTATTTTGTCAAAAATAGTAATTTCTTGATTTAAAACATTTTAATCAATGGTGTTTTTTTTTTTTTTTTTTCATCACTTGGATACTTGGTCATGCTGCTCTTCTCACCCCAAAATATATCAAGATTTTTACATTTGCAAAAATTTAATTGTGATTGTCTTGTGCCATTGTTTCTATTCTGCATTGTTACTGAATGTGTCCTATAAGTTACCTTTACACTGTTTTGGATTTTAGGTCAGCTGGATACAGTGTTAGAGAAGCACAGCCACTTAGTGACAGCTACACCCCCTCCTTCCCCGACCCACTACCAGAATAACAGCCAACAGGCACTTTTCAGTACATCACCACTGCATTCAAGTAAGTTAGAAGGTTTTATTTATCATTTGTAAATTTTGCATACAATATGTTGTACAATAGGTAAACTCTATTTTAGATTTAAAAATTTAAAGCAGATCTGATAAAAAAATTTAAATAGGAATGTTATATATCAAAATGTGCCAAAACAAGAACTAATACAATCAAACCCTGTTAATGTGAAATCTCTTAACACGAAATCCTGTTTAATGCTAAGTCAAAGCAGTTCCCTTCAACGAAGGTTAAACTTAACGTTAATTTATTAATTTCATACAAACTCTTGCATAATAAAATTCTGCTTAAGATAAAAAAAATTCTCTTTAAATCACTTTTTTTTATAGATGAAACCATGCAACATTTCTTAATACTTTTAATAATTTAGAAGTGGTCAACATATTTAAAAAAAAAATTGTTTTAAATAAAACTTAAAACAAAACTTAACAGACTTCTTTAAATAGTAAGTTACTGGTAAATATGTTTACTTTTTTTTTTTTTGTTCCTAATACATATCTTGCTAAACTTTTTACTAAATATAAGCCCTGCAATGTAAATGTTCTAAAATATGAGTATTAAATACACATATACAATTTTATTTTTGGATTCATTGCAGCATTTAGTAGTTTAAATCTGCATTAATTAAATGAAAAAGTTTTTGAGATGTTTTACATGAAAAATTTCATCAAGCCTATCGACTTTGATTTAACGGGGTTTGACTGTATCTCAAGTTAATTTCTTAATAGATATACCCTAATTCCACTTAATTCTTCAAATTGTACTTAAATTTCTTCTCCTGCAGGTAGTCTCCTGAGCGGCATGTTCAAGTCCTCAACAAAGAATCCCTTCCAGCAATGCCTTCCGCCCTTAGACGACGAATCTCACCACTTGAGCGTTCTCTCTCTCAAGTGCCTGGCTCAGCTTCTGTCTTGGATCCCTCTTTCTTCCTACATCACCTCTTCTCTACTCACTACGGTCTTCCACTTTGCCAGTTTTGGATGCCATCCTGAACCTGTAAGCATCGATGTAGGTCCTATGTCTATCTCTGGATGACTTCTTCTTGCGGCTTCCTCCTCCCATTAACCCCTTTTCTCTTCTGGTTCTTGCAGTCGACACTGGTCTGGCAAACCTCTTGAGGGGAAACTTATTATTATTGAAGAAACATGAATAAAATTAAAGAATTTTGAATTACTTAACTTAGATAATTTATTTTAACTATAGGAAGAAACATTTTTTTAACTGCCATACTGGACATGACCCAAACATAATTCCAGGCAAAATCAATTCTTTGCCATTTTCACTTCCCTTTGTGTTTATATACTGACCTGGTTACTCATTTGCTACACTGCAATTGTGGTAGGTATCACAACATGATAGACATGTTTGCAAGCAGTCAGTACACTGCAGTGGTAACACAGTCTGGAAATAAGAGATTTCGCAATTGGATTTTTTTTATTTTTAGAAGTTTCTAGTGAAGTTTAAGAATATATTTCTCAATTTTCCTCGGTAAAAAAATCGGGGATTATTTTGGTTTACTATTTATTACCAATACAGTTGGCATTGTCTTAACATTCCCGGAACTTTAATATTTTTTTTATTTTTTCAGGAGAATAGCAAAACAATTGATTTTTTTTTAAAAATACAAAGTCGGGAATGATTATTTGAAAATCAATGGAATACTAGGTAGTTTGCTATATTTTATTATCACTCTATCAATCTATATTATCGATGTAGAGCAGCTTTCATCCCTGTTTCTTTAAGTCCTCCAGTTGGGCATGTAATGCAACCTCTCCTTTGTGAATTCAGTGTGAGACCTTTTACATGATTTTTAAACAGAGGTTGGTTAGAGTAAGTGTTGACTGCAAATAACAATTTTCCATTTTGGGAATTAATGGTGTGATGGTTGTGAAAAGATCTTATCTAAAACACTGGTATGTAATTCTTGATTTAGATTTTGAATAGAAATCTTTATGAAGGTAAAGTTACCATGCAGTTTAGTTATAATGACTCCTAATTTTAGAAAGTAAATATTTAGAACACTGTAAAAGTGTATGGAAATATATTACTTTGCCTTTTATAATAACATCAATACAATACATTCAATACCTTTATAAATAAAATCTTACACCTGTTTAAATGAATTATAGAATTATAAACAAAGAAAACTATATATTTAAGAGAAATGTAGTCTTTCTTAAACACAGCAAAATAGCTAGCTTCTAAGAGCTAAATAAATCAAATGTATAAATATAAGCGATATTACAAAGTTTGGTTTTTGTAGACTATATAATTGGCAGAAGTTTAATTGACATTTTCTTTTAATACATCAAAGTAATAGCCCCCTGTATGTAACTAAATAGTGATTAAATACCTTGTACTTTTACTATAGTTTAATTTTATCTTTTTCATAATACTGTAATAAGAATTCTGTACAGATGGCTAAAGTCAGGCGATTAAAGTGTTCAATTTTAAATTATGTTCATCAGCTGCTAAAAAAATATTGAATTGAAGAATCAGTTATTCAAAAATCCCATAAATTTAAACTCCAATAGGAAATTTATTCCTTATAGACTTGCTCCTGAAAAAATGAAAATAGTGAAGTCAGGGTATTTTTGAAATACTGCAATTAAATCAGGGAATTAAAAAATTTCTTCATTCATAAAATAAAAGACAAAGAAAAATTCCACATGAACAAGATATACAATATTCCATCCATAACTTCAATTTTCAGAAATGTATTAACAAATCCATTTTTCACCGATCAATTTCCTTAAATTTAGGTGGCACAGTTGAATTATTAAAATTATGGTAACCTTGCTCTATTTAATATATCTGACATTCCATAGGTAATGAATGTGGGAATGCAAAATGCTCAAAGCTTAAGAAAGAATACTGATCTGGGAATCCAAGCCATGAGCTGCATCAACGAGATTATGTCGAAGCACTGCATTCCAGCTGACTATGAGGGATTTCTTCTGCAAGTTTTCCAAGACACTTTCCATCTTCTGCAGAATTTGACTAAAGATAATTCAAAAAGTGCATCTGGACGAAATACCTTGACAGATATTGATGATGTGTAATTAATTATATATGTTTTGTTTTTTGTGTATTTTTGATTTTTTGAAAGATGCTTATAATATAACTTTGGGTTGATTTTCAATGTTTTTTAAAAAATAAAAAATTTCAAGTGTAGGAAGGATGGTAATTTGCTTCGGTTTTTGTAATATTTAATTAGAATTTTAAATTCTTATTACTGGTATTTATGGAATTTTTATTTGTGTTTCCTTCTTTTTCAAATTTAAATTTTAACCATTTTGGTCAAAAAATGGCTGTTTAAGCAATTAAATATAACCAAAACTAATTAAATATAAGTATTTAAATTTTATCTAATACAATTTACCTTGAATTATTATAATGACAGCAAAATATGTATAGCCTGAAGCATATCTAGTCTATCCTGAGAAGCCTATGCCTAGATTTTATGAACTTTATTATAGTTTAGTTGTATTAATTATTTTTTTAAAACATTATTTTAGTTAAGAAGCATCTGTTTTAAAGTAAAGTTGTTATTACAAATTATTATTACCAAGCAAAGTTATTGAATACCAAATCTTCTAAATAAACTTTTATTTCTGTGTTTTTATTTTTAAAAATAGATTTCTGAATAGTTCTATTGCTTTCTTTACTTGCAGCTATGTGGAAAAGTTCACTGATTTCCTAACGTTATTCGTAACATATCACCTCAAAAGATTCGAGAGTAATCCACAGTTTCCCATATTAGAGTTCTTAGCTTTACTTTTCAAATATACTTTTCAGCAGGTGAGTTATAATATTTCTTTATATTTATTGTACTTTACTTGTGGTTCTTTCTGGAATACTAGAATTTATTGTACATGGAGTTGAATTAAATTCTACTGTCTATGTTGTCTTGTCAAGTGTGATTTTCTTTGTTATATTTAACTTTTTCTTTTTTTTTTCAATTTTAGCCTAGTCATGATGGTTTTTATTCCTGTCTGGATGTATGGAATATATTTCTAGACTACCTCAGTTATAAGTTAAGAGATGGTGATACTAATTATGAAATGACATTGAATAAGTAAGATTTTAAAATTGTTATGTATGTTTGCTTTCTCCACAGTTTAGTTTTAGTTACAGATAACATAATGTTTTTGGATTTCTTTTGCAAATTATAACTTCTTAACTATCTAATTTTATGTTTTCTACCACTGGCAGCCTGTGATCGAAAATGCTAGTTCTGTCGGAAACATGCGATCTATATAATTTTAGTTTGAAACTAATAAATTTAGATATAGCCTGGCTGTACTTGCTGTATCTCATAAACTGTCACTGCCTTTAACTATTAGCCCCTTTATTTGCTTCATTGCTTTGGCTGACTTTAACATAATAATTAATAGTATTCTAGTAAATTTTGTTGTGGGATACAAATAATCTTCAAATTTATTTCTAAACTGGAGATTAGTTCATACAAGCTAATTAATATTGAAAATTTGAAGAACACGTTACATTTCCTTTGTTTATTTTATCATAAGATATTTCCATACTTTTTTTCTTTTGCAGGTACAAAGATGCTTTATTAGCATTGGTACAAGAAATTTTCCGAAAGCTGCAATTTCGTTATAACCAATCCAGTTTGGAAGAATTGGATGATGAAGACTTAGATGATGATGTAAGTTATATCCAGAGTTCATCCTAGGCATTTTTCGAGGGGCGGCGTGCCCTGCCTGCCCTTTTTCTATAAAAATAGCGCCCTTCCTGCCCTTTTTTAGAAAAAATTTCATCCTGAAAGAATTCGAAAAACTTTCGGTTTTTTCCCTCCCAACAGTACGCGATATGTGGATCACCCCTACTGAAATCGGCTGTCGCGCATGCGCATTACCGTTCAAACGCGCAACGTATATATCAGGGACTGAAACCATTGAGTAGATGTCCATATAACGTGCTTCATTAGTAGGTGGATTGTAGGGCGCCGTCTTACATTTTCCCAAGTGCACATAAGTAAACTTCCGATGGCCATTTCGTACGTATTTTGATTAAGTGTATTTCGCTGGATTTTTACCATGCCTCCTTCAAAATAGTGAAGAAAGGAATTTGAAAGACTTGAATAACTTAGTTAAAGGTTTATAACTATCAAATGTTTACACTAAGAATTTAAAAAGAATATTTCCGTTTGTACACTCGTAATCGCGATGTCCCCCTGTTAAATTTAGGGGGTGTTTTTGGTGATTTTCCTGTTACCAATTAATTTCTAAACATCCGTTTCATATTTAAAATTAAACATAACAGGAATGCAACCAAAATCCCGGATTATTTCCGATTTTTTAAAAAATAAAACTTCTATTATAGCTTACATAATAGCGGCATGCACTGCAAAAAAATCGTCGTTTTGACGCTAAATTTGATCCGATTTTGAAAATAAAAAAATGCAAACATTTCAGGACATAGTCCAAGTTCTTTAATCGGAATACTCCTTGTGATATCCCACAATGAATAATGTTAAATTTGGAGAAACTCTATTCTCTATCTGACAATAGCAAACCTAAGAGATGAAGTTTAAGGTTGATTCATTCAAACTTTAGAAAATTTTGAAAGAGTGAAAAGTTCTTATCTTAACACATTTTCATTATACTAAAACATTCTTATCTTAATTTTACTGTATTATAAATTGATAATTTTATAAAAATTACTATTTGATGAAAATTTTACTGTGCATATTTCACTTTAATTTTAATAATTTTCTCAGTCTCATTCCAGCAGAATTAGGACTGAAGCATTTTATCAGTATTTTGATATCTTTTAAGTTTCTGAGTGAGTTTTTGATTCACGGATTTTTACATTATAATTTTTTTTTCTTCAGAATATTAAAAATTATTTATTGTGGTAGGAATGTATAACAATATTGAAATTGTGGCAGAAAATGCATATTTCTGCAATTGGCCATAAAAGTGCCCTCGTAAACAGGAAGTGCCCTTTTTTTGGAAAATAGCACCCTGCCCTTTTTCATTTCTAGGATGAACTCTGTTATATCTATGTATAAAAGTACTGATTTAATCCTTCAATTAGTCTGGATGTCTAAGGTGGAATCAGTTATAGAATATATACAGGGTGATCGGTGAAAATGTGTTTACTTTTTCGGAATGGTTTAATTGAGAGGATTTGTGTGTTTTGATAATTCGACAATGGTTGAGACGTTTATCTTTTTAATTTAATGAATGTGTTTTTCATATTCTTATTTTATTATTTTACTTTCTGCCTTTGAATTTAAATGTGCTGTTGCTTAACTCAGAAAAGCTCTATGATTACTCCAGAGAACTCATTTTTACACTTCAAGACAATCCCTTTTTCAATTCCTGAATAGTTCATGATTTCAATCACAAATATCACCGCCAATTGTATCGATAACTGCATAAAACTTTTTCTTGTGCTTTTATCATATTGTTGTGAAAGTTTCATTTTTAGTCCATCTCTTATACTCTTTGAAATTCCTTTAAACTTTTTGGAACTTCCTCTGTTTTTTTAAAAATTATTATTATTTCTACACGTTTTGGAATGTCTCGAGTCAAACAAAGCAGTCTGAAAAAAATGTCCAATCAGCACAACTCCTGAGCAGATTTACTTATGATGTCCAATTTTGTACACTGGTTAATGGGACCTGTAATATTTTTTTCAAAATAGCACAAGCTGCCAATAAAAAATTTGTTTTTCAGCAAAATAAAAAAAAATCGTCTCTAATAATTTTGATCAAAGTCACTGCTGGAATGCCTGCATGTTTTGGATCACACAGAGTTCAAAAACTGGTCTATAAAAAATGTCTGTTTCGTTTGCAATCCTGAACAAATTGACCTACGATTTTCTTTTTGATATATGATTTAGTGGCAACAGTGGGACCTGCTTACATGAATTTCGTCAAATTACTGCCTGAGCGGAAGGTAGCTCCCATTGAAAAATGTGTTTTTCAGCAATTTTTAATAAAGGAATTTTTAGTGTTATGACATTTTAATATTCAGCTAATACTGTGCAGCATGGAATTCATTTTGGAACCAGCATGGATTGTATGCAAGGCATCCGTTATTCTAACTAAAATCGCGTGCCAAAGTGACTGCTTGTTGCCTAATTAAAGCTTTAGGGTTTTGAAGTGACTATTACGGTACTCAGCGAATTATATTACAATGAAGTACATTATGTAGCAGAGTCACCCTCTTAAATACTAAAACTCTTAACTTTTACAAGATGGCATCAATCATATCTGAGATATACATTAATTAATAGTAAAAGCAAACAAATTAAATTTATACTCTTCAATAAGGTTAACTAATTTTTAAGGTCTAACTAATTTTAGCCTAAATGGTTAAATTTGTTATTTGTGGTAATAAATTCTAAATGATCAAGTGCTAGTTTAATTGAGTGATTTCCTTTATAAATTCACAATAGGCAATTTTAACACAAGCCAAAATTATTTGAATCAAATATTCTTGGAGGTTCATATTGTATTTGTTAACTTAGAAAATCTTTTGTACTTTTATTGTGGTATGATTTAAACAGTTACTGGAATGAACTAATGAATTTGTAAGCTAAAAATTTTTTAATTTGTTGTCTCTAAATTTTATTCAATTTTTCTGTTTTAGTCATTCACAGAATGGCAGTCGTTTTTGTGCCAATGCTTAGAAATAGCCTCCAAAGTATCTGAGCTAATGCCTAATGAAATTTTCCATTTAGTTGTAAGTATATATGTGTCTCTATATAAAAATGGAAATGTATTGGTTTGGCCACTATTCAAGTGCATGCATGAAAAACTTATATTGCTGTACAATTATAAGGCCAATTTCAACAATTAAATTTAATTACTAAAAGTTAAGATGGAATTAATTCTCTCATTCACCTATATAAGGTATTTTTATGATTTAATGGTATCAAAAATAGATTGTTGAATATTAAAGGAATTTTTTATTTTAAATATTTATCATTATTTTAAATTTTTATTTTAATTGTGTTCTATAAAGCTTACTTATATTGAATAAATTCTTTACTATTGCCTATTAATACTTTTTAATTTAAAAAATTAAATTTGTCTTTTAAATAAATTGAAAATATTACTTCAATTGCAATAATTCTTACTTAGTAAGTGTTAGGCATTTGCAAAAGGCTATTTTAAAGATTTCTTCTTCCTATTCCCAAGCTTCTATTTTGTTAACCTTTTGGCTTGTATTAATTTAAAATGATAATAGGAAAGGTTGTAAATGTTATTCCTATGTTTAAAACTATACCCAGAGTGAGTAAATCTTCCCATGATTTAGAAAAGTACTACACATTTGTTTAAGCTAATATTTATATTTTTCATATAAAATTTTAATTCTACTTGTTGATGTAATAATGCAAAGAGAAATGAAAAAATAACACTTCACTTATTGCTATCTCGTATATACTTTCTTGTATGCTGTAAAGCCCTTTTGTAGTTCTAACAAACACAAAAGAATCTTATAAAACAATCAATTCTACTGCAACTGAAGAGTAGGAACAAAAACCATTCCATCGCATTAAGATTCTTCATTTTTTAGTGTCAATAAATAGTTTTTGTAATTATTTGTATGCCAATTGATTCAAACATGTATAAAAACTGTTAACTTTGCTGAAGGCATTTATCCAACCGTACTAATAAATTCATTGAATGAAATTAAAGTAAATATATGTTCATTTATCTGTAAATTGCAAAGAGTTTTCTCATAATATCTATGTGATTGCATGAAAGCCAATAATTTTTTTTTCTCTTGTTGCAACTCGGAAAGCCTTTCAAGCACTTTAAATCTGTAATTATAGGCTTGATGTTTTAGCTAAACAAAACATTGCTTACAAAGCGCTGTTAAGGGTGACAGTACACTTCTGTTAGGTATGACATAGAAACATCTTTTGAACCACTTAGGAAATAATGTATTCCAAAGGGAAATAATGGTACTCTTTGGGAAAATATGAAGTAATGCAGGTGCACCAGGGCAAAGGCAGATTTATACTCTGCAGAAAGTGAATTCTCTCAATATTTTATACGTGTTGGATTGAAGTTGTCGTCCACTGTTATAACGAATTAGCTTTTGCTTCTGATTTGTAATTTATTGTGTATGTTATGTTTGTTTCACATTTTTATTGAGTGTTAATTAATTCCTTTTGAATATTCTATACTACAAAACTTACTTAAAATATATTACCTGTGTTTAAATAGTTATACAACATGAAATGGCAAAACTGGTAATTTATAAGAAAGAAGTAGGCAAATGCATACTTGTTGTTATGAGCAAAACAAATTCAAAACGCAGCCTAGCATATACTATAGCATCTGCATCGTTTGCACTTTTCTGTAAAAAAGGTATATATATATATTTTTTGCATTTTATATGTAATCAGTAAATTATAAATGTTAAGAGTTGTGGCACCTTTGTATCTATTATAAATTGCTGATCTTATTTTTTTTTTTTTTTTAGTATTCAGTATTTGAAGAAAACTTGCGAATATATTTCGACCTCCAGCAATTCATAAAACCTACAGTGAATTGCAATCCTCCAGAACTGAATATTTGCGGTGAAAATGAGTGTCGTCGATTGCATTGCAGTTTAAGGGACTTGTCCTCAATGCTTCAAGCTTTAGGACGCTTAGTTGTTTATATGACTGGGGAACAATTCAATAATAGAAAGCTTGATGCTCAAAAAACATTAGAAAAGTGAGTAAATTAGACTGATATTTCAGTGCTTTATGAAATTATAGGTCCATCCTATTATTACTTAATTACACTTATGACAAAAAAATGAGTCTCTTATTAACATTTTAATGATGCATAAACGGAAAAAATATAAGTTTATACATGAATTTTATCGTACAAAGAGTAAAAACAGAAACAATAGAGAAATCACTTTCAAAATGGTAGGTCCTTTGATAGAAAAGAAAACTTAAAGTAGCATCAGTAAGAAACTTTTCCATCTCTTTTGAATATCAGTTAGAAAAAATCCTCTTTGGCATGTTTTCTACAAACTTTAGCAAATGGTTTTTGAGAATTTCTGCTCATTTTAAGTATATAGTAGTCGTTAGATCATCAATATAATCATACTGCAGAGTGGCCGCAGAACCTGGAAATCAAGAGAAATGTCAGGGAGCTTTCTGATTCTGGAAAAAAGCTGGGAACTTTTTAAAATTTAACAAAAATCAGGGAAATTTGAAGGCATGTTTTCCCTTTCATCTGTATCTTGGCGCCATTTACCCATAGATTTGTGGTAATAACCGTTTAATGTTGCGGAATAATTTACATTTTTCATTACCACCAAAACTATTTTTGAAAAAAAGGCATGTTATCTCTTTAGCATACATGTTCTATTTGATCAGGGTGTCTACACATCTGGACAAACTTGAAAAAATTAGGGGAATTTGAAAAAAATTACGATATTTTTTGTCATAATTCTTAAATGAGACTTTTTTTTAATAAAATGGGAATTTTGGCGATATGCTTATCGATAATTCTTATATTATCCTTTCTTGTAAGTGAAAGTTAGCAGAGATAAAAAACGATCGTTGATGAGGTATGTTCAAGGAAAGAGAACTTTGTAGTGGGGATGTTTAGAACACCTTAAGAGGCATTACCACAGCGATTTTGAACAAAATCATTTGAACCGTTTTTTAGCAATTACTGAAAAACATGATTTTTTCAATGGCAACTACCTTACGGGCACGCATGATTTTGACGAAAACCTTAACGGTAGATCCCACGGCTACCACCAACTTGCACACCAAATTTGAATATCATAGGTCAATTTATTCGGGAGTTATGCTGACCACATACACACACACAGACATTGTTTCTAGATTCTAGATCAATTTTTTGAAATCAGGATGTTCCAAAACGTGGAGAAATGCAAAAACAAATTTAAAAAAAAAAATTTGAACGAATGCTATACTTTCATTACCTATGTATACATATGGGTAATTGAAAGTAAAAAGTTATTAATTTTAGATTATGTGACCTATTTAACCCTTTCCACACGGAAACGACCCTGACGGCTTTACAAGCAGAGTACAGGACGGCCGCCCGAACGCCTGGAGATTGAGATTTTTTGCCCCTTTGTACTACCCCTCTTGTCAAAGTGATATATGAGAAGTGGGACTTGAGTATTGTCTGTGTCCGAGATGGCGCCCTCAATGTTGATGCAGGTTTTCAAGGCAATTGTTAAGGACCATCTATAGGTATATATGAAACAGTTAGGCATCATACTTCACAGAAGTATCGTTATTAGAGCAGTTGCTTCCAAATTTCGGATCGCTTATTTCATTTCTAGCTTCATGCATTTATATTTCTGCTTCTATATTTTTCTCCAAATACTTGTATTTCGAAAATGTCTAGGCGGAAGAAAGTTTTGACTCAAGAAGAGATAAAAAGCATTTTGTTTTGCGAAGATGAATCGTATATTCAGATACGGATGAATCAGATATTTCAGATTTTGATGAAGATAACGTATCGGAAGGCTTAGAGGAGTGTAAGATATATTAGCGAAAATCAAGAATACAAATAAAAAAAATGAAAAAAATGCGCACAAAGAAACCCCTATAAATTATAATACACAAAACTGACCCAAAAAAAAGGGGGGGGGGGCCTTCTGGGACCTATTTTAAAAATAAAAAAAGGCTATACACTACACATACATATACCACAATTAGTAATTTGCTATCCAAATTCGTAGCTATTCGGCTAAAAAGTACAAATAATATAAAATAATTCAAGTTAAAATTTCTAAATTTTTCAAGCAAATTTAAATAATTTAGTGTTTGTTCTATTGAAATTGCTTGCACAAGATTCTGATGTCCTACGAAGGCTACACTGTACAAGCACAAACTTTTATCGGATTGTATTTCTGCAAGTCTTTCAACGAGTGCTTTGCTAATCAAATAATAGAAAATCCAGAAAACAGCCTGATAATTGACACAAGACTAAATGTCCCAAATGACATTATTCATCGCCAATTTTGAGTTCATTGCTTAACTTTTGGATTAATTTTATATATTTTACTAACCAATGAATAATAATATTAAATTCAATACTTGTATTACTAATTTTCGAAAAATTATTAAAAATTAGCTATCTCAGAAAACAAACTTTTTATTTTTTTCAATGAACATTTACACTATCCTCTATCATTCTGCAAAAGAGATGCATCATAACTTATCTTTCTATTCGAATAATTTGATTGCATTATCAATCGTAAATAATTCTTATTCTGCTGGAAAACTTTCCGCTTTTGAAGAAATTATAGTGCAATTTTTTATGTTGCTGTATAATGCAAAAACACTGTGCAGTTTAAAATAGATAGTATGTAATTTTATTTCCACTAAACCAAACAAAGTTTCGCTACCCGCTTTCAAATGATCTTCGCTTTGACATAGTGCTGTGGGGCAACCTGTTAACGTCAATACGTCTGCCACAAACCCAGGCGGGGCGGAGTAGCGCCTTTTGTTGGACAACTCAAAAGTGAAAGGGGGAGGTTTCTTCTGTTGAGGTGAAAACTTTGTGCCGTTTCAGTATTCTCAGGACCTTACAATATATCTCTTTCCGTATGGCAAGGGTTAAAAGTCTGACAATTTGATTTTTGACAATGTTTAAAAGCAAAAATCGTGCCTCTTCTATGGACGACAAACTTTGATTACAACCCATTTCATTAGGTAACTTAACTATAAGAACTGCCAAGGTCATCCAAGAATGAGACTTGTGCAAATTTTGGTAACTTAACAGATTACTGTCAAGTAATAAAAAGTAGACCTATAGTCTCCAAACGTTTTAAAAAGTACTAAGATTATAAATGACAACTTTATATCTATTATTTATTAAATTATTTTCTTATTTTGTGCATGAATAGTTGGAAGGAAAACTTAAAAATGATTAATGCAAAAACTGTTCAACTACTTTTAATTTACAGGGGCAAACATTTGATAAAACCTAGTGTCTCTATCATTTCATAATGCGCTGTATAATCTTTTGTTTTCTTTGCAGTTTATTTGTACATGAAGACGACTTACAATATTTTATTTAATTGAAAACTGTTTTATGTGTATATTAGTATATTTTTATAATTATTTAAAACGGGGATTACATCCAATTATTTATAAAATTTATATCTTAGTAACAAGTTGCATTTTTAGATTTTAACTTTGGTAAGTTGATAAATAAATAATTTATATATTTTTCTCTATTTTTAAACTGTTAAGTAAGAATATTCTCGAACATGTTTTTATTTTAGAATGTATTTTTCTAAGATATTACAATTTTAGTTATATATCTTTTTATTTTCCAGGCTATGTCAAGCTGCCACATATAGCAACCGTAATAAGTTTTATGAAATTAAAACTGCTGCTCCACTAGTATTAAAAATAGATTTTATAGAAGTGTATGTACTTTTAAAAATACAATTTTGCATTTATTTCTTTGATATCAACTATTCATTTAAAACAATTAAGTTATTTTTTGCAGTCATGCTCAAATACTCGCTACGTTGAAAGCATTTTGCTATTGGTTGACCCAGTACATCAAAGAGCAGAAGGAAGAGAATTCTGAATCATCAGTGGAAAAAGTTATTGCTGATATTGCCATAACCAATATAAAAATAAAGGTAAATATATATACTTTTTTTTTTGGTGATCAAATAATTTACCTAAATATTTAAGATTCGCTTACTGTGTTTATCAAGAGTTGCTCCCGTCAAGTTGTCTGTTTAATGGTGGTGGCTATAGAAATAAGACTCGCTGATTTGGAATAGGGGTGTGCATGCACAAAATTGACGTCTAAAGCTTATAAAGTGTGGATGTCTTTTTTCTGTATTCTCCCGTGGGAAATGGGACTATGCTTGCATACATGTAATTCTTCCGCGTATTAGCGGAAATCTGCGGATTTCATAAAACTTATCCATCATCCACTGAAAAACTTGTCAATTTTGAAAATAGATATATTCACATTTTTTTTGAAAATCAATCGTATTGAAAAGTGCTTTTATCCTTCATTCCCTCAAAATGTTTCTAATAAAAATACTATTCAAATTTGAAATCTCAAATTAAATTTTAAAAATATATAAAATTTGGCAATTTATCGACGTTTTTTTTGCCGAAATAGCGCCTATTTTCTCGCCAAATTTGATTTTTAAAAAACTCCAGTGGATTGGATCTTGAATGCCAGATAATCGAACTTTTACTGTATTTAACTATTATTACAAGTTGTCCAGTAGTTGGGAAATATACTTGAATTTTTTTGCATCTTGGGAAAGTCATAAATTATGCTTGAAATTCGTATTTAATGTTGGAATTTCCAGTTTGAATGCAGAAATTTTCTCTTCTCTTCATTATTGGAAAAAGTCTCCTTATGCAAGTTTAAAATTGGAAACTGTTTCCAAGGATGTGATTCCTTTGCGGATCAACAATTCCCCCCCCCCCCCTTTAATTTTAATTTTCCCTCTCTTTCTTTTTTTTATTTTATACAAATTTCAAAGGAAATCCGCGTTTTTCTATAATTTTGCCGTTGATCTCGTGGATTGAGAGTACCCTCAGAAATTTGTTCTTACTTTAAACATGGTTCTATTTGAAGATTTTTGACTGAAGTTTCGACCATGCCGGAGATCGATGGAATTTCCTGACAAACACGAAGCTGCACACGTTCAAACTTCTCCAAACCACTGATAGAATGAATACTTTTCCTCTGCATTTTTCTTTATTATCATAACCTCTCTGCATTACTTATGTTTATATGCGATGGACATTTTGCTGAACGTTATGGTGATGAAGTGGCCGTTTTCCCTCGATTATGGTGGACGCTATCGCCGAGAATAACGTTGTTGCGTGATGATTATTTTAGTCGGATATTCCGCTGATATAATAGTTGCTGACTTTATTGCAAACAGCTGCGATACGGATATCAACTCTTTTCTTATTAAAATTTTGATTATTCTTGAGATCGATACAAATCTGCATTACAATCTTATTGAGCTTTCTGGCAAATCTGACAGCCATGGATCTTATGTGCATTTAGACTTTCTCAAACCTCCGATGTAATGGCCAATTTTCTTGCAGATTACCAGTCCCTATCGTCATTATTTACGTTGGTGTATGGTACTTAGTTTCGCTGAGCTTTGTGCTGACTTAAGGTCTGCAATTACATAAATTTATGCTGCTACGACGGGCGCTGTCGCCAAGATTTACATTGTTGTGGTGTTCAATTTTGCTAAGTGTTGCGCCAATATAATAGCCACTATACCGAAGATTTGCCTCCATCTATAGTTGTCGCTATTGCCGAGGTTTACGTAGTTGTGATAGACAATTGTGAAAAGTGTTACATCGATATAATCGCCTTTATTCAAGACATTTCCAACAATGTATTGGGCACTAACGCTGATATTTACGTTGGTGTGATGTTCATTTTTTCTGATAGTTGCTTTAATGTAATTACCCAGATTTTTGCCGATACGGTGCCCGCTATTGCCGATATTTACTTTGGAGTAATGGTAATTTTCAACTAAGGGTTAAAGCCATTTTAATAGTAGCTATTGCGAAATTTACAGCTCTCTCTAGGTGTCATTCGCCTAGGTTTCCGGTGATGTGATAGCCGCTATGCCCGTTATTAGTGTCTGTGTGAAGATCGGTTTTGCCTTTTGATTTGAATGAATGCAGAATGACTAAGATTTTAATTTCATTTTATGCAAGAAATTAGACCCAATTTTACTGTATATTCTTATTTAAAATTGACATTTTAACTGCTATAATCTATAAAATAATGTATTTTATCATAAAAAAAAAAACAATTTTACATTTTAACTAGAGCTACTAATAATAGTTAAAAAGTTAAAGCATTTTTTTTTTATATATAATTGTCATTTTATGTATAATTATCAAAGAAAAAGCTAGTGCCAAAGGAAACTGAAAGAAAAAACTGCAGAAGTTTCCAAATTATAGAGAAATGTTCATCTGAAAAAAAAATCCTAGGTCTCAAACAATCCTACCACATCTGAATCTTACAATAAAGCTGCTTGTTCCGGTATGGCTGATCTTAGCACAAACCATTAAACTGTACACCTAGTAACATTCCCTGTGTTTTTTGTCTGCTTAGATTTAGATCTTCATATTTATGGCTTGGTAAACTATCTTATATATTTTTTTTTTCTCGCTCTCAAGGAAGAGCCTTTAAAAAATCCTCTTCCTATTTTCAATATAACAAACCAATTCTTTTATGATAAGCCATTTCTTAATTTCATAAAAAATTTCTAATTTCTAAAATTAGCTCAGCACACTACTAAGTGGGGTATACTTTGGAAAATTTGGTGATTATTGGTCGCAAGAGGCCCTTGCAAGTTTTTTTGATATGATGCTTGAATTTTTATTGGAAATTTTTCTGGACACCCTGTTTTATAATTTTTTAATGTGTGCAAAAACATTTAAGTCAAGTTAAATTTTCCAGTTATGATTAATGCATGAACGGTGTGGTAGAGTTAATAATTGAAATCAATCTTATATCCCAAATTTAACTAAGATTTGTATTGAATTTTGTGCGATATATATTTTTGCTTATTATGCTGTAAAATGAAGGGGGGAAAAATCAGCTCATTTTTTGCTTGACTAATCACAGTATGGCTTTTATAAACATACAGTATCTTTTATTTATAATTTACTTTTTTTTTTATTATTTATTTAGTATGTTGACACTTTTGTTAAAACTTATCCCTAGAATCCTAGAAAATCTATTATTTATATATTTTTTTATATATGTTCTCTTTATATTCTTTTCATTGGCTCATATAAACATCAATTTATGAATGTGCATGAAAATTACCGAAATACTATTAGGCATGTTTAGTAAATTGTGATAAAAAATTTCATATCTTTTTGTGTACATCAAATTTAAATTTGAGTATCATCCCATTGCATGAACTTGCATTGGTTAATTTTTTATTTAATACAAATTCCATTGCATATTTATTAAAAAAAAAAATTTGAATAACCTTAGGTTTTTAGTGAAGATGAGTTTCTTTAGGTATACCTCAAAATATAAAAAAAAAATTAAGTTACTATTTTTCCCCCATAAGATTTTCAATAATTTAATACTAACATGTGATCTGTTTAGTTTACAAGATGAGAGTCTTGTTATTATTAAGTTTTACTTCATTCAATATTTCAAATGAATGTTTCAGGTTCCTGAGAAGGTGACCCACAGTGCTGCACATCTCCTCATTTCATTGACAGCAACTGTTAGACCCGCCTACCTCTTCCAATTCATTCCCGTGCAAGAGCTGTTAGCTATAATTGGCAAACTGGAATTAAGATTTTTACCCATAGAAGTAAGAACATCTAATAGTTTGTCATTACTGAGTGTAACTGAATTGGCTGTTTGAGGGAATCTATTAGTTGCTGATTATCAAGATTGAGTCATTATTGATGTATTACTGCAAACGCATCATTTCAAAACAGATCAGAATTTTTCAAGTCACTTTATTAACAGGGTGTCCACAGATCGGGAAAACCGGGAATATCGGGAAAAGTCAGGGAATTAGGTATTTCGGGAAAAATCAGGGAATTATCAGGGATTTTGTCAAAAAGTTTAAAGGAATTTTCCGAAATTAAAATGGAACTTTTAATTTTGATAATTAAAGATACACTGCTACCAAAAATACAAAAATCAATTTGAAAAAAAATTAGAAAAAGTTTAAAAAAAAAAAAAAAAAAAAAAAAAAAAAAAAAAAAAAAACGTCGAAAATTCGGACCGCAAGACCGACTACGTAACTTTTCGCATTAAAATTTCCTGACAATCACTTAACCTGCTTACTTTCAGATTTGCCTCAAATCGACGATGGAATGACTACATTTCTTCCTCATTTTTCTCTTATATTATAGTAGTCTATCGGCATTATTTACGTTGATATTTGATGGTCATTTTTCTGAACGTTACGATGGTAAAATGGCCGATATTTTCGTGATAATAGAGGGCAGGAAACACGTTCTTTCATGCTGCTCATTTTCGAGATGTGTCCCTGACGCTATTTCAGAGATTGCACCTGTCAGCCATGGTACTGTTCTGCTTTTTTAGATTTCAGCTTTTTTTTTTTTTTTTTAATTCATTACAATTTCATTGGGTTTACTTGCTTGTCTGACAACCAAGGAACCTACATACTTTCAGACTTCCCCAAACTTGTGATGTAATGACCATTTTTCTTGCTGATTGCCAGCATCTATCGCTGTTATTTATGCTGGTGTGTGGTGGTTCGTTTCGCCGAACGTTACTCTGATGTTAAGCTTGTTATTGCCGAGATTTTCGCTGCTAAGAAGGGAGCTTTCACCGAGATTAACATTCTTGTGATGTTCATTTTAGTCCCTATTAATCACTATTTTAAGGTTTGCCCCTAAATAGTTGTCTATATCGCCGAGATTTACGCTTGTGATTGTCAATTTCGTAGATTGTGACGTTGATAGAATCGCGTCTATTTCAGCCATTTCCATCGATATATTGGATGCTAACGTTGATATTTACGTTGGTGTGATGGTCATTTTTGCCGATTGTTGCCTTAATGCAGGGATGTGATTGCTTCCGCCGATCTTTCCGCTTTCGTGAATTTTTCTTATTTTTCCACCTATCAAAGTTTTCCTCCCACAGCCGACCAAACGGTATAGTGGTTTAGTGGTTTTAGCGTGCTAGCTTCTAGACCGCGAGTTGCGGGTTCGAGTCCCGCGTATGGCATGGGTGTTTGTAAATGTATGTTGGCTTGTCAAATGACAAATGTTTCAATGCATTATAGCCCTCGTGTTGTTGACGGCGCCAGATAATCTGAAAACAACCAACTTTCCTCCCACAAATTTCTCATTGATCTCGCGGAGATTAAAATTTCCTGACAATCATGGAACCTGCATGCGTTCAGTCTTCCTCAAACCATCGATGGAATTATTACCCCCTCCCACCTTATTTTTCTGTAATGTTATACTCTATCGGAATTATTTACATTGGTATGTTATAGTCATTTTTCAGAACGTTACGCTGATGAAATGGCAGTTATTCCTGTAATTATGGCGAGCATTATCGCCGTTATTACGTTGCTGTGTGATACTCATTTTCGTCGAGTCTTATTCCAAAATAATAGTTACTGACGTTATTGCAGAGGTTTGCATCTGTCGGACATAGTACAGTTAAGCTAAAACGCGAAATTCGACTTTTTCTTTTAATCGAAATTTTGGTCATTCCTGAGATCGATACAAATCTGCATTACAATTTTGTTGGACTTACAAGTCTGACAATCACGGAATCTTCTTACCGGGCATTTTGTCTGCACCGGTACGGGCATTTTTGCCGATTTTTGGTTTAATATAATTGACGAGACTTGCCCCCGTACAGCGGCCACTATCACCGATATTTACGTTGAAGTAGCTGTAATTTTCACTTAGATTTAAGCCATTTTAACTGAAGTTATTGGCGAGATTCACGACGTCGTTTTGGTGTCATTCGCCTAGACTTCCGCTGATGTGAAAGCCGCTATGTACGTTATTAGTGTGTATGTGAGGATCGTTTTCACTGTTTGGTTTGAATTAATGATGAATGATTAGAATTTTAATTTAATTTTGCACAAGAAATTAATCCAAATCGTCCCAGTTTTTATTATGTATCCTTATTCAAAATTGTCATTTTAACTGCTATTGAATGTAAAATTGTTTATTTTAACTTGAAAAACAATTTTACATTTTAACTATAGATGTAAGTAATAGTTTAAAGTTAAAGCAATTTTTTTTTATGTATAATTGTTTAAAATTAATTGTCTGGAGAAAATGTGTTTATTTTGTAAAAATTTTGCTTGGGTATTGTACTTAAACAAGCGGCTACAGCTGATCGTAAACAAAAAAGAAAATTTCAAATAATGCATATTATGAAATTGAACAATTTGGACAACGAAATTATGCAAACTAAAAAGCCAATGAAAATGGTGTAACTCCCCCAATCCAACTACATTTGAAAACAGGTTTTTTTTTTTTTTTTTTTTTTTTTTTTTTTTTTTTAAATACACAAATTGATATATAATTCATAAAATATAAAAATTTTACTTTACGAAAATATTTTAAAGCAATTATTGATTTTTAAAATTTGATTACAATTTCAAGTATTCAGAAAACAAAAATAGTTAATATTATATATAGAGTATTTGTTAACCCTTTGCACTCCAGACCTTTTTGGCGCGGAGCAATCAGCAGCTCGAGACATTTTAGGTTCGGCTGGTGTTTATTGATTTGTTTCATAGAAACTAAACACAGTCATTGGCCTTGCATCGAATTTCCGCATCACACCTAATGGTCCTCTCGTGGTTTGGCATCCAATCGTGTGGCGCCTGAGAGGCGCCACTGGAGTGCAAAGGGTTAAATATGTGTGTGTGTGTTTGATCCATTTTGACATGATTTATGGTTTGTCTTTATTTTTAAAATTTTACTTACGAAAACACCTTATTAAATCTGAAATTTAATACTAGAGTCCTCTTTTCTTGAGATTAGATTGTAATGAAAAAAAAGTGTGATTTTAAAGTATAATTGCACATGCACAGTGCAGGTACACTATACATACACTACACTAAATTAAGCAATTTGGTATTTGTGTCATAAATGTGTAAAGATAAACAGTACATGCATCATAATTTTCTTTATGATGGTGAATTTGAATGTTCTTTTACTTGAAAGTTTATTACATATATATATTTTGTCGATAACTTATAATCAGGGAAAAAATTGGGTGTTACAGGGAATAATCAGGGAAATATCAGGGAATTTTAAAATAACTTTTTTGTGGACACCCTGATTAAGCATCGAAGTCTCTAAAAGTTTAGGCTTATTTAGGAAACTGCATTTCACAAAAACAGTTTTCCTTGATTTCTCAGTTTGTCTCAAACAACTTATAGGTTTTCTCAAATTACACATGTAATTCTTATGAAGCCCTATTTCTCCCTTCAGATTTCTAGTTATATTTGTTTAGCTCTAGTTAATAGAATTTGCCATTGATGGCCATCTTATGAATGATAGTATTTCCTATTCCCATCTCGGAGGTGTCAGATTTAAATCTTGGACGGGCTTAGATGTTTTTATAACTTGCTAACTAATTTAAGTTTAACTGTTCTGCTTATGTTATCTTGCATAATATGAAGTAGTATGATAAGTAGAAATAGCACAATAACAGAGTGGCTACAGAACCTGGAAATCAGGTAAATGTCAGGGAGCTTTCTGATTCTGGAAAAAATCAGGGAATTTTTGCAAATTTCAACAAAATTGGGGACATTTTCTTTGTTCTGAAGGTACATTTACCCATTGAACTGTTGTGGAAATCATTAGAAGTATGTTACAGAATAATTTAAACTTTTCATTACTGCTAAAACTATTTTTAAAAAATTACCATATTATCCCTTTAGAATACATGTTCTATTTAATCAGGGTGTCTACGCATCTGGAAAAGTTGTGGAAATTTGAAAAAAAGTTTGCCGTAAAATCAGGAATTTTTTCTTTCTTTTTTCGAAATTTTTCATGGAAATCAGAGAACTTTTTTTCCTGACTTTTGTGTCCACTTTGAATAAGATGTGTATAATGAGATGAAGTAGTAGGATATGTGTTCTAACTAAATTTAATGTTCATGTAACTCTGCTAGTCCATGCTTTAAAATTATATCAACCCAAATATTAATTTTTGTTTTGATTGAAGTTATTTTACACCACAGTTACAGGTTAATATTTTGTTCTATTTTTGCAATATAATTTTCTAATACTTTATATGCTTCATCAATATTAAGTTTTTGATCTTATATGAGGCGATATAATGCAAAAAAAAAAATATTTACGTAAGAACTCATGATCATTTTTAGCCTTGATTAAAAGGACTAAGTATAAATTGTAATGTAAGTATAAATAAAAATAAGTAATATTAATACCAGTCTATCAATTTTAAAGGAAGGATAGTTCCCTTCAACATTTAATATTACAATTTCTGCTTTTTTCTGAAAAAACTTAAGACCATTGCATCTTTAAAAAAGTGACATTTAAAGTAATAATTCTGTAATTATAACTGAACAAAGTAAGGAAAATATGTTTTAATTTTGCTCTCTCCAATTACAGACACAGATTGTTGTTTACAGATCCATGTCAAACGTGTTAGTGTTGTCATGGGCTAATGTGATACCAGACGCACAACAACTTTGGCCAATCCGATCTTCACAGCACGATGCTCTGATACAGTCACTTTGTGAACCACTCAAATCTGTCTGCTCTAATCCAAGTTTTTTTCAGGACAAAATGTTGCAAGAACAAGGTATACAATCAGAGTATTTATATAATTAAATGTTGTTTTCTGTGTGTCTTTGGTAATATGTTTATGAACTGATTTGAAACAATTGTTATTTTTTTCACACTGTGGACTCTTAATTATTAGTTTGCTGGTTCACTTGTGTTAGAAATATATTCACATGATCTTGGTAATTTTCTATGCACTTTTAATTTATTAAAATTGTTATATCATTCAAAAATTAATTCTTTTTTTAATCGCAGAAGATTTGTGCAATGTTTTGAATTTTAATATTTTTTATATAATTTCCAAATCTACCTCTGATCAAAGCCCTTGGTATTCTTTTCAGGTTAAAATTTCTCTACTTTTTTTTGAAAAAATCAATCAATATATATATATATATATATATATTTTTTTTTTTTTTTTAATATATATTCTAAATTGAAATTGGTTTTTTCCTTTTTTTTAACATCCCTTCCTACTAGATTTCAGAATGTTAACCTGCTCAAATTATTAAGTTTCTGCCCAAAGTGCTCTAAAACATCCATTTCTAGTCAAATTGCTCCAATACTGCTCCATTTAAAAAAAAAATTGTAAAAGTAAAAAAAAAAAAAATTCACTTTGGTTTGACGCCAAGTATCATACTTGTCTTTATTTTTAATTGATTTTACTTACTAAATTCGAATCAATAAATATGCTTAAAAAATTGATAAACTATTCTGTAAATAAGATATTTTTTTAAAAAAATTATTAATCATTCTTCAAATCCAATTTTTGTGACTGGTCTTTATCTTTGAAATACTGATCCAAATTGCTTTTTCGTCTGCTCCAAATAGGCTTCCTAATGCTCAAATTTCGAATGTTCGTTCCAAAGCTCAAAAGAGTTTTTAATGTCAAGAAACTTTTATCTCTTACATTGTATACTTTTTTTTTCTATTTATTACGAGGTACTTCTTTCTATATCTTTTTTTCCCAAGTATCCTAAATTTACTGACACATTTTTTTATCTGACCTTCATTCTACATTTCGGAACTGTTAAGTTTTCTCTAGAATAAAGTTTATTACAGTTTCCTTGTGTGTAATGTGAACCGTTACAAAGTGATGTAATGTTTTGTTATCTGTCTTAGCTGCTCTTAAACCAGAGATAAGCCACTTATCAATACAATATGATCTCAAACTTTTATCTGAAGTGTATAGATAAGTGGCACAAAAGAGCTAGGTTTTATACAATAGGACACTTAAAATGTGTAAGATCAAGCATAAAGGCAGTAAGAAAATATTAAACAAAAGTATTTACTCTAAGGATTACACCAATAAAAGAGCTAGCATTTGATTGTGCTGTGTATTATTTAAGGAATTAATATATATATATTTTTAAAATGTTCTAAAAGAATAATCTAAATAAAACTAGTTTCCTACTTAGAGTAAATTATATTAAATTCCTGTACATAAATTGCACCTTCAAAACCTTAAAGCATTTTAATAAGATCTTAAATTATGATATTCTTATCAAAAGTGTATATTTTCTTTATAATTGCATATTTAATTTAAACATGAATATTTGCTTTTAAAAACTTATACAGCTTGCAGGGTGTGTACTACAAGTCCTTGAATTTCATTTTTTTTTTTTTTTTTTTTCAAGGCCTTGAATAGCCTTGAAAAATTAGGGGATTTCCAAAAAGGTCTGGAAAATCCTTGAATTTTCAATTATAAAACAGCAAAATTTCTGTCTTTCTGGAATTCTGACATTTCGCCTAACGTCACATTCTCCAGCCTATTCACTTTCCACGAATCTGTAAATCACAGTTGAATCAGTTTTCTCTCATTACTTGTTTTTGGTGAATAGTGGCCGTTCGTTACTTGGCTGGCATTTTGAACTGTGTCGGCTTGTTACGTGTCTGATATCCTGTTTAGTTTTGCCTGCTGTCGTCATTTTTATAATTTAAATTGTCTGTTCAAGAAAGTTTATTTCCATTGTGGAAGTTCTAATTCTAAACTGTATTTATGGCTGTTTGTTATTTCATAACAAAATAAATCACCTTTATTATGGAAAATGCTCATTTAATGATATTTGGTTGTAAAACTCGAATGAGTAAAAATGGATTGGAAAGGATTTCTCCAATCGGCCATGCCTTAAGAAAAAATTGATGTGCATGAAGAAAATTGACCTTTAAAATATGGGTGCTTCCAGCAGGCTAGCAAGGTGTCAATAAATATATGTGGTTGTCTTTGTTGTTTAGTAACATATTTTGTATTTTAAATTTCTTACAAATTCATTAATTAAGAAAAAAAATTATAAAATGCAATTTTTCTACCAACTCTGCAATGGTAAAATAGAGCCCGAATAATTTTTTTTTTTTTTTTTTTTAATGTCCTTAAAAACAACTTTGAAAGTCCTTGAATTTCACTTCGAAAAAAGTGTTTGCACCCTGAACTTAACATAAAAGCGAAATTTTTAAATAATAGCAGTTTGCATGTATGATAGCTTTTTCAAATATAAAAAGATTTTTGATATTTATATTCAAATTATAAAAGAAATATCGTTATAGAAGCAGCAGCTACGTAGTGATAAATATGTAGGTAAATATTAAATTCTCCTTTAATATTGATTTTTTTTTTTAATCATATTTTTGCTGTCCATTTTAAAAAGCTATCTTTCAAAAGTTACATGCTTATACAATCTTCAAGAGCTTTAGTACAAAGTTCAACAACCATATTGGGTTCTTAACTAATAACAGCTTAAGTTTCCATAAAGTCCTTTCATTCTTTTTTTTTTACTTTGTAGAGAAGAAAGTACTCTATTAAAATATGAGTGTTTCCATCTGTATTTTAATTTGTGTATATGCAGCAGGTTTTAAACTTGACTTGTATTGGGATCTAGAATAGAGAAAGATATGCATTGCATTAGTTAAATATGCAGCTTTAAGCAAAAACTAGGTTTGCAACAATTGTTTGATTTTTGTGGAAATGCATCATAAGCTCTTTTCAGAGTTTATACTTTAAGGGAGTATGTATTAACTATTCTGTAAGTAACTCGTAAAATAATATATTAAAGTAAAACTACTACAGATGGTTAGATATTAACAATCTGAAACCAACAATACCAATAACTCAATTTGAACATTTTGTAGCTTACCTGTATTTTGCATTAAATCATTCGAATATAAGGTATTTTATGAATGAATAAACAGTAGTGTTCATATAACTTTGTGCTGTTGGTGTATCCTAATGTTTGAATATTTTTATATTTTGTAGCCAAACTGAATATACTATGGGTCTTTAAAGTGCTTTGTGGTTTAATCGAAAATGTATCTGACGGGTCAACACGAACAAAACAAGTATTTTACAAGTCATTGCAACCTATTGTTCCTTTTGTTGAATCTCTTTTTCATGTGTATTTACAGCATTCTGGTGAGACGTTGTATTTTTTCAACTTGAAACTAAAATAGGTTCCCTGGTTATAATAAATATATAAAATGTTTCTTTTTCCCTTTCAGATGTTACTGAAAGTATCTTAGACTTTTACCTGTGCCTTTTCTCCAGCTTTAGAATACAAATCGGTCTTCCATTTGTACAGAAAACAATACAGGATTTCTTAACCCTCTTTTCATCGTAAGGATAGTTATTTTGAAATTATTTTTTTTTTCTTTAATTTTAGTATGTTTATTCATAAAATCTTTTTGTTACAGTAATCAAGTTATGGAGTTCACCTTAAATGAATGTTCATCAGGTTGTAAAGTTATTGAAAAGTAAGTGTCTATTTTGAAGCAAGATGGGAAGCTTTAATTTTCGTTTGAATGAGTTTTGATTAATCATATCCTAAAGCATATCTTACTAATATTTATTCTAACGTTTTTCTTAAATATTAATTACTTAACAAAGATTGAAAGTTATGTGATTTTTTGCTCTTTAACTGTCCTTTTATTTGCAAAAAAATAAAAACATAGAATAATAAATTTATATTATAAATTTAGACGTAATTTTCAAAATGCATGTGTTGTTTAGAAAATCTATTTATAATGTGTGTAAATGTTTTGTTACCAAATATTTTTTTTTTTTTTTTTTTTTTTTTTTTTTAATCAACTGCATTTACTTTTAGTATTTTAAATGCTTATATGTGATCCAAATTTTAATAAGTTTTATTAATTCTTTATTACTTAGAATTTAGACATTTGCAAGAGTTTTATTATTAAGATTTTGTACACTAATTTTTGGTGACTTTTTTCTGTATACATATCTTAAACATATTTGATGTGGATACTAATGTGATTAATTAAAACTCCTTTGAACAAGATGAATAAAACATATCTCTATCATTCTTTGAAAATTGACTATGGATCTATTGTAAACCAAAGAACTTGCATTCCTGTGCATGAGAGTGCAGCATATTCTTGCAACAATAGCTTTAATTAGCATATTTAAGCTATTGTTGACCAATGACTTAAAATTATTTTATATGTGTATCAGTTTTTAATGACATTTCTTGTTTTAGACTTTTGCAACTGCTGCAACAAATTGTTCAGGAACCAAATTCACAATTCAAAGCATTTCTACCAAGCACAATAAACCTTTGCCTTTGTCAGATCTATCCATTAGTTGCAGAGGTATGTGCTGTCTTAGTATGATTTAAAAATTTTGTTTAAAAAAATTCAAAGGCTTTATTTGTTTGCTTTCTTTTCTTGTTTCATTATTTTTTTATTCATGGAAAAGAATACTAAAATTCAAATTCAAAGTATTAATTAATGTATAATTTTTTAGTCTAGTCTTACATCCACACATGGGTTCATAGTTTTTCCTTGAGTTGCCCATTTCGGCAGGATGTCTCAACTCAACATTCCAAGTCCTCCGCAACTTGGTTAGCTAAGACATCAGTCTCGTAACTCCAAAGCGGTTTTTTTTTCTTCCTTTGTTCTTCTGTTTGGACCGGACTCTAATGTTGCACGTGTGTAATAACGCTATAGAGCTGTGCCAGGGATGCATTGTTTTCAATTGTGTTGCCGACAGGATTTGGTGACGCCAAACAACTGTTTTGTTGTCTCGTACTTTAGAGAATAACAAAGATGCTAAAAATTTAATTATTTATTTTAAAATGTCCAAGAAAGTTAACAGTATTCTCAAGTTTGTTTGGAGTCTTATACCAAGTAGTTTCCTTGCATCATAAATTCACGCTTGTCAAATCTAAAGGCAATGACGACATTAAATGTAGTTTTTAGAATTAGATGCAAAAGCATGCATAATTTTAAAAAAATAATCTTGTGATAAAGCAATTTTTGGAATACCACTTCCTTGTATATCTCACTACAGTTCTTATGTCAAAAAGTGTGTTATATGAATGTAATGTTGAATAAATCCTAAACCTCTTCAGGAATTCCATCGTAAAATTTAAATTTTATTTATTTTTAAATCCAAGTTAGTATTTTATTTTATAATTTCTATTCTGCTAAAATGTAACAATTTATTATATTTGAGAACTATTTATATATATATATATTTTTTTTTTTTCCATTTGCTATTGAATTAGCATGTTTGCTATATTGCATTCATAAGTACTAACACTATTTGACTTTCCATGAGTCAAAGAAATGCAAATATTTGTTCCGTAATAATTGTACGAATTTGAAAATGCCAATGTTGGCAGGTATTGGTATTATATAAACTACCCTATATATTGATACCTCTTCCTTCCCAACTCACACACAGTATAATAATAAAAAAAAACTTACATATCTTATTATGCTTTTACTTGTTGGTTAAACAATATAAATTATACAATTTTCAACAAAAGGTAGGTAATCATAGCTTGACTGTAAAGAAATCATTTTTTTTTTTTTTTTTTCCAATTTGAATCTTCCAGGGGTCGCACTTGCCCTAACATTCCTTAAATATTTGTTTCTTCTTAAAATTGTACTTAAATATTTCGATAATTCCTAAAAAGAATTAAATCCTGAAATTCCTAGATTTTCCTCCAAAAACCCTGATATTCCTCCAGATGAGAAAAGTGATTTTAAATAAATTTGCATGTTTGTCAAAGGAGTATATATATATATATATATATATATATTTAATTTTTTAACTGTTATTGTGCTTAGAAGTTGGAAAGTTAAGTATTTTGAAAATTGGCACTTTGGCTGGTATAGAAACAAGCTTCAGAAAGAATATGTCTGTGTTGGGCCTATGTCTACTTTTGAAGAAATATCCAAAACGTTTTTGAATTATCCCAAATTTTAAGAATTATCTTTAATGTTTTTGGAAATTATCCCTAAAATTCATACCTAAATTTTTAGAAAACTCCTGGGATGAGAGTGATCAGAGAGCAAAAAGGAGAAAATGCAAAAATTTGTTACAAAAGGAATACACAAAAATTCAATAAAAAAGTATGCAGGAAGGATGATTCAATATTTTTAAAGATACAATGAAATTTCTCATACTATATATACTCTCATAATTACATTTTAAATATTAAGAGTTTCTGAAGTAATCTGCGTGGAAAGGGGAGCTAATTGTGAACATCTTTTGTTTAGACATGAGGAAAAGTGTACTTTTTACAGGAAAAACTGGTTCAAATCAGAAAAATACGGATCCTCGAAACAGTGACAACGAAAAGAAGGAAAATGTTACATAAAAAACAAAAATGGAAGAAAACTCTCATCCCTGAAACTCACTGCGCCCCTTGATCTTTCTCGAGATAAAAAATCAAAATGAGAATGTTGTTTTCCTTTGCTTTTAACTTACTAAATATGTTGTGAACCTGTATATATTTATTACTGTTTAGATTTTATGCATCTTTAGTTATTATTATTTTGTTCTAGCGGCCATCATCAGAAGTCAAACCCCCTCTCTTTGAGTTACTGCACAAAATTCTTCTTCATAATTGTAGATATTTTTTCAAAGTCAATGTGGTGAATAGCCTTGGTGAATCAGGAAATGAGAAAATTGAAAATGAACAGCACTTCACTAAAATAATGGAAGTAAGCAATGGCATTTTGTTTGGGAAAATTGTTCGAGTGATATTTTGTAAATTTATAATTAGTAAATTCTTATGTTTTACGTGATTATATTGTAATGACCTGCGCATCATGCTTCCTTTAAAGCAAGTTTTTATAATATTACTAAAATATAAAGGGTCCAAACAAAAGATTTCCCAAAAAGAACTAAAAGCTGAAAGAAAAATTCTCTTTTTAGCGACGTGGTGGTTTCCCTATGATAATGTCACCGCATTGTCGTGGTTTTTCAATTTATTTCCATTTTGTATTGAAATATTTCAAATGCATATCCCATTAAGTTATTTTTTTATGTAGGATGTCATTTCATAAAAACTCGAGGATGCTTTGCAGTTTTGTTTTTTACTTTTAACCTCTCATAGTTTTTGAGATATAATCGATAAGTTCTGTAATCGCCACTTGTAGGCGGCATTCACTCTCGTATGATAACTCAGTTGTTTTACTGTAGGTTGACACTTGCTTCAAATCTCCAGCTCCATCCATTTAAATGTTGAGTGTTTCCAAACAAGTTTGCACCCTGTACATTTTTTAAATCATTTATGTTTGAACCAATACTCAAAAAGGAGAGACTTCTTTTGCTACAAATACTTACGTGCCTTCCTTGTCAAAACTATGAAATGTTATTTGGCCATTTCTTGTTTTAAATATACATCAATTCAAGTTTTGTTTTAACAAACCTGTTTTGTAGGTAATAATTTTTTTACCAGTTGTAAAACATTTAATACATTGTCTTTGAAATGAACCTTTCAAAATGCTATATTAGTTTTTATAAGTTAGTGATTCTAAATTATTTTTTAGGCATATGGTCAATCTTTCCTTCAGCCAGATATAAATCTGTTTAAGCAAAACTTAATATCTTTAGACACATTGAACAACAAGTGGAAACTTTATTACAAGGTAAATATTAACATTCTTTGGATAGCTTAAATTTTGAGCAAAATGAATCATTTATACATGAATTTTATAGTAAGTTAATGCTTTTATTTCAATGTTTAATAATTATTTTAGAACATGCACTAAAACTAATTATTATACAAATAAAAATCATACTTTGGCATATAAAAATCATCTCTTTATTTGCTGCATAATTGTAGCTGTTTCTTACATGTATTAGATTTGAATGTTGTTTTTTTGTTTGTTTTTTTCAATCATACATTACATTATTTTTTAGTTTCAAATACATTTAAATATTATATTTCCTATTTCAGGGTTATTTTAAAAGCATAATGCTTCTCCAGTTCCTGAGTGTACTTTTGCAAACATTAATTTATAAATCTCACAATTTACTACGTGAAGAAATTGTGACAACCATTTATAATATGGCAATGGTGGATTGTAATAGCTTCTATTCTACCTTTTTACCTCAATTTCTGCAAAGAATGGAAAAACTAGACTCCAACCAGAAAAATACCCTGCTTCGTAACTTCAAATGTGATACAGTAAGTTTCTGGTCCAACTCCCAATAATTTATTTAACATATTTCTGAATATCAAGGATTTTACCTAGATTTTTCATTAATAATACTAAGATTCCTCTAAAACTTGTGTTGAACATTTTTTGGGGGTTATCCCAAAAATGGGTTATTTCTCACTTTAATTGCTCCTTTGCTTTTCCATTGCAGGACCTACATTCTTTTGGTGAAAGTATTCAGAGATTTGTGAGTGATCTAAGATACTATTGCCTATGTACTGACACAGTGCTCTGATAAAAAAAAAAGTTAGTCATCTTGTCAACTGCTGTATTTTTATGCCAAAAGACATTTTATGTCATGAACTATGTACTTGAGTTCGCATTGCAATACCATTGGAAAAATGATCCAACTACTATTGAAATTCAATTGCAGTTGGTTCACTTTTCCTAAGGCAAATGGTTCTAGAGATTTACCAATTGGTTCTAGAGATTTACCAATTGGTTAATATTCTCAGTCTTTCTTACCCAATAAGGCCTAATAATAGGAGAATAAATATTGCTTCAAAATATTTGATTTTTTTAACAGTTATACACCCTTCAATTTGGAATTTATCATTTACAAAATAATTATGCCTGATTTTAGTTTACACGATTGCTAGAATATGGTAGAGCAGAGTGTTTGTCCAAAATTTGGCAACTTTAAAAAGTATTTGAACCAGAAAAAGTATCTGTTATCCCCAGTATAAGTTTCTAGAAGCTTACAGCCAAATGAGTTTTGCAGACCAAGTGATTTTTAAACTATTGGTATTTCTCTGTGTTTTTTTTGTGAATTTTTATAAGTTTTTTGATGACATAAAAAATCTACAGTTGCTGATTGCCCTAATAGTCATACTCTATTTTAAACTGTTCCATCTTAATTATTGGCTAAAATATTATTAGGTTTTTAAATTTATTGAATTTTACTCAGTTTATATTTTCAAAATGTGCTGGACACATTAGTTGTAATTTCTTAAATTTTGATGTAAAAAAAAAGAGCTTTTTTAAAAAAAATAAAGAATTAGAATGAAAACTAGCTGAACCTGTCAAACCATTCACTAGGAAAAAGTTTCAAGAAGGAAACATGCAATTTTTAGCATTTAGTGTTTTACATAAAATTAACGTCTTTTATAAAAAAGAAAGTTCTGGTACACATTGTATCTGTGTATATAACACTAAATTAAACATTATTTAACATAATATTACCAGTTAATATCTTTTAAAAATATTTTAAATTGTTATCGGTATCCCAATATAATTTTCTAGAAGCTTACAACCAAATGTGTTTGGCAGACCCAGTGATTTTTAAACTATTGGTATTTTCATTTGTTATTTTAAAGTGTCATACTGATAAAAATGTTTAGAGCTTAATACTCAACACAACAATGCTCAATTTAATATGGTTTAAACAATGAAATTTTTAAAAATTAGACATTTCCAAAAGTGGCTATCGGTTTTTTAAATTATTTTTTGTACTACACCGTAACAATTGTATTACATATGACATATAGATCATATTTATTCTGTTAAATTTTATCACATTTAAAAAAATTACTAATTTGCCATTAAGCTAAAAATTTAGTACTTATAATGCAATAGTGTCGATGTTGCAATATTTCTATTAGTAGATTTGAAGAAGAAAAAAAGATGTAGTAAAATTAGCAATTAAATTATCTTTGTGTTTAAAAATACAATGAAATCCTATCAAATCTTTCTTTAAAATAAAAATATATGACAAATCCATATAAGTATTGAATATGTATTGATACATTTTTCCACATTCCAAAAATATTACTAATTAACCATTCAGTTAAAATTTGATACTTCCAATGTAATAGCTTCAATATAACGTTCTGAATAATCAAAAAAATTGGAATTTTGTTCAAAGATTGTTAAAAATATTATTTATTTTTCTGTTTGCTCACAATGTTTGTGCGGGTTATTAATGCTTTAGGGAAAGTTTAAAATATAAACAAAGCCACCATCTTACCATAACCCATGATTACTTTCCTATTAAATTTTTTTTTTTTTTTTCAAGAAAATACAAAAATATCATTTGCTGTATTATATGGAGATTATTTATTTCATAATGGATCTTATGCAAAATGCTATTTAGAGAGGGGTTTTTATTGTTTAATAAATCTTATGAACCAATCACAATACACCTTTAAAATAAATTAGGAATTTGCAGTCAATCAAATGTTTGTAAATCATTTTACACATCGGCCATTGCAAAGAGCAGTTGCCTGTAATGCCGCCATACATAAGCCTTTGTCAATGGAGTGATGACATCTCAGTCATGTGCAAATGATTACATTTTTGAAGTACTCCTGCATTAAATTAAATGGAGGTTATGCATGGGGGTGTCAGTCAGTTGCTATGAACGAGGTAAAATAAAATATGTACTGCGATAGGCTAATTGAATGTGTTATTTTAGTTCGTTGATTAGTCCCAAACATGTCACATATTTTCAACTGGTAACACCCCACTCAAAATATTCTTTTGCGTAAGGTATATTTTTTATATATATTCATTGTTTTTATATTTGCTTACTGTTATGCATAAAATTCCTGTAATACACACAAATTTTGTATTTTACTTAATTTCTCATTGCCCTTTTCTGAAGCATATAATTGTCTATTCTACATAAAAATATTGCCTTAATTGAATTTTCCTAATGAGTTAAAAACTTGTGGTATCAAATTAAAAATCAGTCCAAATATTTTTTTAAAGATCCAAGCTTACATGAGACGAGACTATATTAGAAGTTTATATTTAAAGAAAGAATTCTTAAACTGAAAAAAATAATTAAAATTGCATATTAAGTACCAAAAAGCAATTCTTGAAAACTAAGGACATATAATTACTTCTATTCTGATTACTTTTTGCATAAATAACGTTATATAAACTTCATGCTCTTACAACTCCGTGGGAAGCAAACCCATTTGGTTTTCATTTCCTTTTACTTATAAAAAATACAACTACATGTGTATTTTATACATGTTAGAACTTACATAATTATTTTAATGGGTGTACCCATATTCGTAAATACATATTAAATATTTTGACCAGTATTGTGAAGCCTTTTAAGAGCTCATATCTACTGTGGGGACCAAGAGTGATAATTTTTAAGTTCCTTGTCAATGTGTTGGATTGTAATTGTATTATAATGTAAATATGAATGTGTTGTGTACAGTTTTATTGTTTGCTAATAAATTTTTAAACCAATTGAATATGAAATTGATATTTTTTAAATGAGCATCTTCAAAATTACTGACAAATATAACTGGTTGAAAAAAAAATCTGTGAACAGAATCTACAACTTCATGTTTATAATCATGCCAGGGTAATGGTAAATATTAACCTTTAAAGATACAATTCTTAAAAAGTAATTAATTCTAAAGGGTGTTACGTAAAAAAAAAATCCTATTTACTAGAGTAAAAAAATTCTAGAATAAAAAAAAAATGTGTCTGGAGATAATGAATTCTTCCTATTAGGTAGATTGGTGGATATGTTGAGCACAGATAGGAACAAAAAAAACTAACCAATTGATCGAATTTAGCAATATTAACCACTTTTTATTTGATCCAATCCAAAAAAATGATTTTTTCTTGATGCTGAAAATTAATTTATGTTCTATTCTGAATATAAATATGAAAAATATTTTTGTCAACAATCTAGTGGTGGAGCACTACTAACATCCAATTTATCTCCAACTTTTCCTGCAATGGGTTAAAATGTACCATTATTCTAGGGTTTTCTTCAAAACATGACAAAACTTTCGTCTTCTGACAGATTTATTGCATAGTCTGGACTAAGCCTCTCATAAATGTCATTTTGACATTTAAAATACAACGTGAAAACCTACATTATAAGATACAAAAATAGGATTTGTGTATAACATACTACATTGATCAAGAAGGGATTAAAAAAAAAAATATTGCTTAGAAATAATCATATGCTGGTTTTGGTTAACAAAGTTGACTTTGTAAAGATATTCTTCAGAGTGGCCACAGAACCGGGAAAACCTGGAAATGTAAGGGAGCTTTCTCATTCTGGAAAAAATCGGGGAATTTTTTTTAATTTAATGAAAATCTTGTATTGTTCAAGACGTGTTTTGGCGCTATTAATTTTACCAGAGATTTGTGGTGGTAATGGTTAGAAGTTTAGTGTTAAGGAATCATTTAAACTTTTCATTACCAGAGCAAAAGTATTTTAAAAAAATTTCCATATTATCTCTTTAGCATACATGTGTTCTATTTGATCAAGGTGTCTAGACATCTGGAAAACCTAAGAAAATAGGCGAAATTTGAAAAAAAAATTGGCCTAAGATCAGAGAATTTTTTAGAAATCTGTCGGGGAACTTTTTTCCCTGAATTTTGATGCCACCCTGTTCTTCGACAACAGATATTTTTTTTTCAATTCCAAATAAGAATATATTTCTCGGATAAATGTATAATTACAACACACTTTTAATTAAAGCAATTTTAGATATTCTATATCAGATGTAGTAATGACTAAAGCAATAGCAGAAAACTTTGCTGGTATAGACCATCGTAATGGTAGAAGCATATGCCAAAGCTACTGTTGCGTCTTCAGTGGCCATCACACCTTTAGACATGAACAAAGGCTTCCATTGTTGTGATAATTGCTATCATCTGCCAGTATTCAGTTTAGTCAGTATATTTTCAATAGATTTGGTAGACACATTTTGCACATACACAACTACACGAAATATAGTCCTTGGATTTGTATCAGTTTGGGAAAAATCAGAATATTTGAATTACAAATACATCCGATAATATATTATCAATAATTTTTAACTCTTCAGTCGAGAAGCGACTTTTTGACACTTGTCTATCATCTAAATACAAACATCATTGGCTGCTAAAGGTTAACTAAAAAACTAAATTACAAACTTTTTTGTGAAGTTATTTCTAACAAAGAGCCTTATTTTTACTCTATATGAAGTACAGGAATTAAAATTCAATATCTTGCATACAATTTCAATTTTCTTTTTATTGAAATATGTACACATAACATTTTTACAACTCAAGTTCGCTTAAAAACTTTCTGGTTTTTCTTGCCTCCACGGAACAAATTTTTTATGAATTTATTCCTCTTCGACTTCTTAGGTTTTTTATTACCTCTCTGATCCCCTTCTTCTTGGCCTTGTTTTCTGTTAAGAAAAAAATAATCCCATCATAATTTAATATCAATTTGGAAAATTATAAAAAGTAATAGGTACACTCCCAGAAGTTTTGTTATTGTAGAATTTAAAGTAACTAGATTTAATTTACAAAATACAAATACTTAAAATATTTTGAATTTGTAATAAATGGGAGAAATGCTTGTCTTAAAAACATTGCTACTTAAGACAAAAATCTACATTATAAAATTCAAAATTATTATAAAATGTTTGCAAATTTTTTAGTTTATATGAGATTAAAATTTTTAAAAGCTAAGAACAGGCCAAATTAGGTAATTCTTAAATCAAATTCAATAATTGTAATAAGAACAAATCAATACACTTCTCTTGCAAACAGTACACCCTGAATTATCAGAATATATCACACAAAGAATTCGACTATTGTTACATTCCACTAAAAATTGCATAAAGCATTTCAATAGAAAATTTATTGCATTAAATGTAACTGACTTTTATATATATATATAATTGTTCTTGCAACAGAAATGAATAATTTTAGGATACCATTGAGTAAAACTAGGCTTATGATTTGAATATATTTATAAATTTAACAAACAATATGACCTATAAGACAAAAAAAAAAAAAAATCAATTTTATTAAACTGGGTTATTTCATTCAAAGCAACAAGAAAGAAAAAAAAATCAAACTATATTTATAAAATTATGTAATAAAACTTTGCTTATAAGTTTTTATATTACTTTTGCTTATTAAATCTAAAAACTACTTACAGTGGTTTAGTTATATAACTTTGAACAGCCTGTAAATAAAAAAACAATATTAGTAAACAAAATTATATTTTAAAAAACACGTATGAGATAAAATATCAAGCATTTGCTTTACAAATAATTAATGTAATAGCATTATATATTACACCTTGAAAGTGCATTTTCAAATGGATGAGTGGCTATTAGAGGTCGAAAATATCGATCAAAATAAATATCGATACTATATCGTTGCATAGAAAAAAATATCGATATATGATTTTTTTTTTATTTGATTTTCAATTTTGTCAAAAACAGTTTTTCGGGGCAAATTTCTACTTTTCATGATTGCTTTTTTGTAAAGTGTCTACTTTTTCAACTGAAATGGATCTATTTAAAAAAAAAAAGCTATATCTTCGCTTAATTGGTGCAGTATTTCAAGAAAAATTTAGATAATTTTCAATAGCTTTTAAGTGTATTTAAAATATTGAATATTGGTGCCGTTTTACTGTCTCTCAGCCAAATTCAAACATTAGTTTTGAAGTTTTTGAAAAGAATAAATAAAATCGAAAAAACACATGGAACTACAAAACGATTATCAAAAAACTAAAAATGTTTGAAAATATTGATATATCAAAGACTTTTATCGATATTTTTTTTTACAAATATCGATAAAAATATTGTTGTATCGATAGATCGCCGACCTCTAGTGGCTATTCAGAAACCGATTAGGGGTACACTAAGTCAAGAGGGAGACATATTCTTGTAAGTTTTGTTTTTAATCTATTTTTGTTTTAGGTTAAAAAAATTATGTAGGTTAATGATGTTTATAAATAATTAAAATAATAGCATTATATATAACACCTTAAAAGTGTATGATCAAATAAATGAGTGGCTATCCAGAAACAGATTGAGAGGAAACTAATTATTTCCTTGTAAGTTTTGTATTCAATCTATTTTTGTTTTAAGTTAAGAAAAATCAATTATAAAGGTCAGTGATGTTTACAAATAAGCATGTATACTAAAGATGCAAAGAAAATATAAAAACTTTAAATATTCTTAAAAACATACATGATTGTATTGAGCATAGGATATCAACTTAAATATTCTTCATTGCTTGTTCGTTGGTTAAAGCACCACACAATATTTGAAAAATAATTTTGGTTATACAATTATTTGCCATATTTTCTTGATATTTTTCTGATAATTCCCATTCCCCTATACTTTTATAGTAATGAAGAGTTAAGTTATCAAACCACAATAACGCCTTAACAACTATACTTAAGGAAATTTATTGCATAAAAAGTTAGTTTATATATTTTCTAAAAATATTAAAACTATTGATAAAAGTTATATCTTGCTCTTGTGAATGAAGAAAAAAGTTAAATTCTGTGATATTTTCAAAATTGCCCACATCTCATAGCTATTACCATTTTAAAACTATTCCCTATTGCTGTACTATACACTCAACAAGAAGTTTTGTTATTTACACATGGCTCACAAAGTAGATGGATCTAAATGCTTACAAAAATTATGAGGATTAGGAACTAAAACATCTCGATAATGTTTAATATATATATAAAAAAATCCTCAGCATCAATAATGTTGCCACAATAAATGTAACACCAATTAACTGTATCTATTGTCTCAGGGTTAAATAATTAAAAGTCAAGATTAAACAAGTTATGTAATTTAATGAAATCATAGTAAAGTAAAAAAATATATATTGCCAAAGTAAACAGTATTCAACAGGACACTTGAATAGAATGAAAGGGCATTTGAAAATTGACCTGGTTTTTGTTAGTTTTATTCATTACCAGTACACAAAAATATCATTTTGGATTTCATGACTGAGAAACCTTAATTTTGAAGATTTCAAGTAAGTAGATTGAATAATAAGTTTTATGGTTACCTCTTCGACATTCAACTTTGGAGTTGCCTTTTCTAGGTTTTGAAATATTTTCATATTATTATCAATTTCTTCCTTAAATTTACTTGGAATATTGGGCTTAAACTGTTAAAGATAAATAACATGTTAAATTAATGCACAATTTACCATACATACAATCTTAAATTTGCATCTTCTATTTTTCAATACAATTATACACTATCATTATTTGCACAACAAATTATAAAACTTTTACGAGAAATTTTCACGACCAGTTTTTAAGCTGAAGAGTAAATTTTTGTTAGAATAAAGGCTAAAACCACAATTTTCCAAGGTAATAATAAATGGCTTCATTCCCTGTTTTAATCTAAACGATTTGTTAATAATTATGTAAACAATACATTAACAACGCTTTAGCTCCAAGAATACTGTTAATTGAAGATTAACAGGATTTTTGGTCAGTTCCGAAAACAGTACAACTAACAATGTAGCTGTTTTAGTATCATGAAAGATTGATCGTCTTCCCCTTAATACCAATTCTTTTTGCTCACAAAAAATTTAAATTTTTTTAACATTCACTTCCTGATGGTATCATACAAAATGTCAGTGGTAGTCAAAACACTCATTACTGAATATGAAAGATAAACAAAACGATATAAATATTTGTATTTCATTGTTGTGTTTTAAGATAAAATTGAGTTTAATGTTAACTTACCAGTCTCTTCTTCATTGAATTTTTGGGTGGTCTTTCGTAAGGAAGTCTTTCTGTAAATCGGCCAACAGATGCAGTTGCAGTTTTGGCTGCACTGAGAGATCGAGAAAGCTGCAAAGATTTATAAAGTTTAAAGGGAAAAAGATTTCTACTATGATATGCAACAAATAAAGAAACCTAAAAATAATTTTCCTTTTAATGCTACAGTGTACTCTATAAAGCTAATGAGTGATCTATTATGCAATAGAAACAGTATTAATTTATTTGTAATAAAACTGATTGGTTTTTTTTCTAGTCTCATTTTCTTGAATTTTGGTTATGTGTACAAAAATAGGACATTTGAATGATTAATTTTTCAAATGCCATACAACTAACCATAGTTTTCTTTCTTAAAGAAAAAATACTTGATTTATCAGGAATAATTTCAAAATAATGATAAATTAAAAATATATATATACAGGGTTACCACTCAAATCACAGAATTAAAATCAATGACTTTTAAGGACCTAAATAATGTTTTTCAAGGACCTTTGAAAATTTGTTTTTAAGCATCATGTCTATATATAAATTTTTAATAAAGTATATTCTACCAAATAACTTACAAGTTGGCGCATGCGTAAAACAAATATGTCAAAGAAAAGAATTTCAATACAATGAGGATAATTGGAGGTCACACAGGGATAGCATGTCCAAGTTGCTTTTATAAATTTCACGTTTTTATAAATTTTGCAGATGGTCAAACAACGTCCGCAGAAATTAAGGACCTCTACGCATTTTCAAGTACTAATCAAGGCTTTGAAACAAGTTCAAAAATATTAAGCACTTTCCATGACCGTGGGAACCCTGATATATTATATGTATAGTTCTGAAACTTTGTTTTGTAGATTTATATTGTATATAGCGATTTAAAAAACAATTTAAATAAAATTAACAATGCAAAATGTGTTAGCCTGAAAATTCTAATTCAAACTAAATGTAACATCTATGTGGAACTTAAATCTTCAAGCCACTAATACAACTGACAATTTTTTACAGATTGTTTTTAAAACTGTTAGCCAACTGAAGTACTGCTTTTAAGAAAAATTGAAGAAGAATCTTGGTTGTATGAACAAATGAATGGTCGTGCTTTGACTGCATGGAGAACATTTGACCAAGCTGAACGTGCCATGTGGAGTATACACACGGTTAAGATTTCATGGCCTCAAACCTGCATACACACATTTGATCTTCAGTTTTGATTATACTGTTACACGTATCTTGTCATAAGAAGACAGGATGCAAAGTTTTAAACATAGTCAAATACCTAGCTTTGTCCAAACCGTTAATATCAAAATCTGTGACGGTTCGTGTTGGCCTGTACCATTTTCTATGCATCTTTGTCAGTCTAAACATCAACATGGCACAAAGTGTATAAAAGCGGCCTGGTTGGGACTCGCGCTCTCTCTCAGCTCTGTGCTGTTGGTGGTGTTTATTTTCACATCAAGTTGACGTTTTTTGGGTTACCACTGGTCAGTAAGCCCTGGATTTTATAAGTCCACTGAAGACACCCACTGAACCAAAAGAAGTCAACTGCCTTCACCATCCTCATCTGTTGGACATAAACCCTAAGGATGACCTGGTAAGCTGTATCTTTTCATCTCGGTGTAGCCATAGCCTTAATTTTTTTTTTTATGACAGCCATTGTACTAGTTTAAAGTTTTGATATTAAATTGAATATTGTAGAAGTATAAAAAGTTTTGGATCATCTCTGGGGAAACACGTTAAAATTTTAAATTTAAGTACCGAGCTGCAGTAGGTACACCCTTCAGAGTTTCTGAAATTGCTTGGTAGTCTTCATGTGTTTAATTAGTTATCCTAGGTTGTACTATTTTTCTTGTGTTGCTTCTTTTTCAGTTAGTGTTTTATACTGCATGGCTTCAAGTAATGGTGAATCTCTGCTGTAGCGAGCATCTGTAAAACACAATGGTGTCATCTGTGCATAATTTTGTAAATATGTTATTGCTTTTGAACAGCTACACCAAGCACCATTTGCAAGATCCATAATTTTAGTTTAAAGGGCGGAGTTGACGTTTATTGGGTTGCTGCTGGTCGGTAAGACCTGGGTTTTTATCGTCCACTGAAGACACCTGCTGAACTGAAAGAAATCAACTGCAGTCACCATCCCCATCATGAACCCAAAGAATTATCTGGTGAGCTGTATCTTTTCCTAGTAGTTTCCCGCTCGGTGTAGCCATAGCCTGTCTGTTTATACTTTGCAGTCAAATAAATGCCATGTTCTATCTTCAAAATCACCTCTGTGTCATTCTTTAGTTACCAGGGTGCGTGATAAATCATTCACGCACAATTTGCATTTTGCCAAATAAACAGTCTTTGATGATGTTATTTGATCCTTTGGCTCGCAAAACGTACACATTAATCTCATGTGTTTGTCTCACAGAGTACAATGTGTAACTAAAACCATTCGATTTCTACTTCAACAATAAGCAAATATGAACCAAAAGATGTACAAGTTGATACATGTGTAATACAAATATACCAGAAAATTTTTATGCAATGCAGATTTGTGACATAAATGAAATACTTTTAAGAACCTCTAAGCGTTTTCAAGTACTTTTAAGGCCTGGAAAACAAGTTAAAAAAATATTAAGCACTTTTAATGACAGTGGAAACCCTGTAATAAGAATGTGTGTTTCATCTTGAACTTTTGCTTGATACGAGGTTCGTTTGTCTGATGGGTTATCCTCCAAAGTTTTTGAAGAAGATGCTCGATTGAAAAGAGAGTTTGACTCGTCTCGTGCCATGGAAGTGCAAGTGTCACTTTTTTTACGTATTGGGAGGTTGGTTTGTGTGTTAATGTGTATTGGTTTAAATGTAATATACAATTGTTTTTTCCTTTGATATTATAATGATTTTCTGTGCAAAATTTACAATCCTTACAAAACAGACTTACGAACATTATACTTTGATGTGAATATGATTACAGTTTTAAAATCAAGTAAAAAAATTTTAGGAAGAAAAACAATTATATTGAAAACCTGTAAATTGCATAGAATAAATCAGCATGTTTGTTTACAAACATCTTGCAAAAATTTATGTTGAAAAAACATATCAGACTACAAATAGAAAAAAAAAATTAACCTACCTGTTGTTTATTGGCTCTATCCACAGATTCTAAATTTGTAACTGGAACAAAATAATAAAATCTCATTGTTAGCACTTCAAGGTAAAATACTTTTAAAAAATCAAGAAATTTAATTTTCAAGCAATGTGACAATAAATGATAAAACATATTACAAAACAATGTTTTTATTATGAAAGATCAACTTTAAAAAAAAATGTAGATAAATTATTTAATGCACAGAGCAAATAAGACAATATTAACAACACATATTGTAAATCTTAAAATATTAAAGTTACCTTTCATTTTAGCTGCTGTAGCTACATTTCTAAGTCTTTGGTACTCGTTTTTAGCTATCTTTTCTCGTTTTTCTTCCCTTTTTTTCCCAAAATAATCAGCATTTGGGTCTAGAGAGAAAAATTACAATTTTTATAATTTCAAACAAGAATCATTCAGTGCAAATTATCTTAGGTCCATGGTAAAAGAAGAGGGACAAAATATCCCTTAAATAACTTTCAGTCAACTAAAAAATGATTTGGTGCAAAAGTAAGTTGCAGAATAGAACGTAACAAAATTAAGTTAAAAACAAGAAATTTTACAACACAGTAGGACCTTGATTGACCGAAGTGGTCAGGACATCTGTAGGTGAATAAAAAATTCTGCATAAAAGCACTTAAAAATAGTTGTCAGGAGATCGCAAATTTTTCAACACTGGATTTTAAACATGTACGAAATAACTCAAAGGATGATTCGAATATATTATTCCAATTATAAATAATACATTTTTTCAATAAGTGCCACGCAAGTCAGAAAATGGAAATACTTAGATAACCTACAATACACCTTACATTGGCTTAAATGGAAGTTTGCCCTGCTGTAAGCATGACTGACGTCGTTAAGCCACTCAGTCAGCAAAGTTTTGTTGAATAAAACCTTCAGAATCACGTTTCATATCACCGACTGTTGATGCTCAACACCAAATTCTTTTGAAAATTTTATTAAAGTGCTTCAATTCTTCTCATAATTTGAAGCTTTTGTTCCTTTGTTAACAAAACAGGCTTTCGTTCAGTGAACTCCTTGACATAAATGAACGTTATGCATTATAACAGGGTTCCCACTCAAATCACAGAATGAAAACCAATGACTTTTAAAGACCTAATTAATGTTCTTAAGGACCTTTGAAAATTTGTTTTTCAGGTATCGTATCATGTCTATCTATAAATTTTTAATAAAGTATATTCTACCAAAAGAGTTGCAAGTTGGTGCACGAGTAATACGAATATATCAGAGAATTTCGATACAGCATGGATAAATGGCGGTCAAGCAGGGATAACAAGTCTGGGTTATATTTTAATACATTTTGCAGTTGGACACACAACATCTGCAAAAATTAAAGACTTTTAAGCACCTCTAAGCATTTTTAAGGCCTTGGAAACAAGTTCAAATATATTAAGGACTTTTAATGACCATGGGAACCCTGTAGAACAATGAGGACAAAGCCAACACTTCTTAGTTGGACAGGAATTACTAATAGAAATGCAGACAATCTTGGTGACAATTGGAATTTCCTACAGGAGCGAGAGATTCGGCAAGGGGATGGTGAAAGGTAAAGACAGTAGCATGACAGCACTGCCTGCAGTATAAATTGCTGCAGTCAAAGAGGAATTTCCAATAAGTGATACTGTTTATTTACACAAAAAAAAACTCAAGTAAACCGACGTTGGTTAAACGATATTTTGAATAATCAAGGTTCCCCCTGAAATCACAGAATGAAAATAAATGACTTACAAGCACCTAAATAATATTTTTAAGGACCTCTGAATTTTTTTTCCAGACATCATGTCTTTTTATAAATTTTTAATAAAAGATAATCGACCCAAAAAGTTACAAGAATTTTCAATAATATGTATCTGAAGTATTAATAAAAGTAAAAATATTGAAATATGCTAAATATAAGTATGTGGGAGGAGTAGCTATATCGCAGACCAAAATAGGAAGTACTATGATATAACATAGCAAGAAAATCTTGTAATGGTAGATTTATATGTTTTGGTTTTTAGTAAATACTGCGGTTAATAATTCATATACATAACCTTCAATCTCCCCTTACTGAAAAGTCACTTAACACTTCTCGATTTTAAACTTAATTTAGTTGCGTCTAGAAATATCCTATCTAATCAACAACAGAAAGGAATTGAAATTGATGGTAGGAAAAAAAATCCAGATGGTGCAGTTTTATGAAGAAAAAGACTGATTCAAATTCAGAAATTGAAAGTTCATGGATCAGGTATGTCATTGTATAGATTATTTTTGCCCATTCCACAATGAACATTAAACAATTATTAGGAATATTAATTCTCAGATTTAAAAGTGATGTAGATTTTTCAAATATGTAAGTCATTGCAAAATGATTGCATTAATGATCATATTACACGCATTTCTTCAAGAAATTCTGGTTCCCACTCAAATCACAGAAAGAAAATCAATGACTTTTTAGGACATTCGAAATTATGTTTTCAGACATCATGTCTATACATAAATTTTTAATAAAGTATATTCAAACAAAAAAAAGTTATAAGTTGGTGCATGCGTGATACAAATAAGTCAGAGAATTCCAATACAATGAGGATAAGTGGCGTTCACACAGGGATAGCAAGACTAAGTTGTATTTTTATAAATTTTGCAGTTGGGCACACAACATCCACAAAAATTAAGGACATCATTTTCAAGGACCTTTAAGCACCTCTAGGCATTTTCAAGGCCTTCAAAATAAGTTATATTAATGACTTTTAATGACCATAGAAACCCTGTTTACAATTTGTCTTTAGGATTTTTATAAATTTTGCAGGGGGACACACAATTTCTGTGAAAATTAAGTACTTTTAAGACTCGCAAAACAAGTTCAAACATATTACGCACTTTTAATGACCGTGAGAACCCTGCCTACTATATTAAAAATAGGTTCAAAAATATATTTGCATTTAGATATTTTAGCAAAATTCATGGACATAAAGTCAAGAGATTTAATGTGAAACATTAAAAAAAAGCTAAATTTCTTAAATAAAATAACCAAAGTAAGAACAGCAATAAGATGAAGAAAAGAAACTTAGAAAGTCTGCTAGAATTTCACTGAACTATTAATGGAGGTGAAGGGAGATATTTTTAAAGATTATTCTCATGCAGAACTTTCTTATACTCTTATCATTTGACAATCTGCACAAGATAACAGGCGAATTTTCTGTTATTTGAAATAAATTTTATTAATTGCCCAAATTCCTCATTCACTTCATTTTCACATTTAATTTGGTTAACTTATTTATCGCTTTAAGAACAAACCTTAAGAAACAACAATTTGACTTACCTCCATTTGCTGGAACTTCCAATAGCCAGTCTTTCTTATTTTGTATACTACGATATCCATGAAGAGGTTTCCAATCCTATTAAAAACCATATTAAAGATCATGTACTACATCACAAGCATTCAAATTTCATACATAAAAGTAACAAGCAGATTTGATGAAATTCAATAAGAAAAATGTCTCATCACCAGGGACGAGAGTGATCAGAGAGCAAAAGGAGGAAATTCAAAAATTCGTTGAAAAAGCTCGCGGATGGAATACACAAAAATTCAACAAAAGATTATGCAGGAAGGATGATTCAATAATTTTAAAGATACAATGAAATTTCTCATACTATATAATAATTACATTTCAAATATTAGGAGTTAGTGAAGTAATCTGAGAGGAAAGGGGAGCCAAGAGGGAAAATCTTTTGTTTAGATATGAGGAAAAGTATACTTTTTGCAGGAAAAACTGGTTCAGATCAGAAAAATGTGGATCCTCAAGACAGGGACAAAGAGGAGGAAAATGTTACATAAAAAACCAAAAAAGAGGAAATCCTCCAAAAGGAGGAAAACTGGCATCCCTGCATCACAAGTGTTTAAGCGGGGTACCAAATTTCTTTACAGGGTTCCCACACAAAATCTAAAACAAAATTCCCTGACTTTTCCCTGTTTTCCAGATGATATTTAAAAAATTCCAGTACTTTCAAAGGAAAAAAATATAAACGTGAACACCAGATATTTAAGTTCCTACGTGATATTTATATTTCTGATTGAAATAATCATTGTTTATAATTTACTGTGTGAAACAGATACTAAGTAAACCTTATCTATACTAATAAAACAAAGAGTATGTCTACTCAATAGTCTATAGAAAGTAACTTCCAATATGAACAGAACTCTGAAATTTTAAACATGAGTAGTTTTTACTATCGAATTTTGTTTATCAAAGACAAAATATTAAAATTTGTATTAGTTTTTTTAAAATTGTTTTATTTTAACTTAAAGGCAATTGGAAGTTAGTTAATAAAACTCCCAGCATATGGCACTGTAAAATCTTTGCAATTGTTATTTATTCTTATCTTGGCTGTTTTATTTATACTTTTTTATACTTTGAGGAAATTCGTTAGTGTGAGTGCTATATATTTTTTTAAATCTAATATTGGCTGTTTTAGTTGTTTTGTATTCCTATAGATTTTTTTTTTTTTTTTTTTTTTTTTTTTTTTTTTTTTTTTAAGGGGCCGTGGTATTAACGGGAAAAAAGGTTTAGAAGGGCAAAGGTTGAATTAATGGGGGTTAGGTAGCATTAGTCTTTTTATATAAACCTGGCATATTGACAGGTCACCGCAACGCGGGGCCACGCAGCTAGTTACTAATACAAGCTTGAAACAAAATGAAGATTGTTTGCCAAATATGATTGTCTGCTCAAATATTTGACTGGTTGCTTAAAAATATCTCATAAACTTGCAGAAACTCGGTAAGATTAGAAAACTTGCCTTAAGTCAGCAATTAAGAATTTTGTCTTAGTAATCGGGAAAAACGCGGAGCACCAAGGACAATATTTTGAAGTATCCTAGCGGCAGAGTGCAGACTTGAAAAGGCCGAGTTCGCAATAAAATCCGAAATTTTCATCTTCAAAATCGGAAAGATACACGCGGCAAAAACGGCGATTGCACTATTAAACGGCTACAAAACTTCCTCTAAAAATAAGGCAAAGTCCGCAGTTAATTCGTAAATTTTTGTTTTCAATACCAGATTTCAGTACTCATGAAACACCTATAAATTCAGAAAAAACTAATTAAAGTAAGAATTTTCCATATGCGTAGTCGAGGCAAACTAGCGATTTTCCAGAAAAATTGACAGTTCTTGCAAACTAATCTCAAAAGTCGTAAATTAGTCAAAAATTACGAGGAGTACAAAATCAGATAGAAAGTGACATCTTGATGTTAATAACATTTAACAAAAGCTATCAACAAAATCGAAAAAGGTGAGTGTCGATTAAGATCATACACTAGTTTTTAGAGGCAGCGAATATGTGTTTTCCTTAAAAAAATGCGAAGTTCGGGCAGTTTAATGAGCTATTCATAAAACCGTACTAAAGTGGTCGAAATCCGTACATTGTACGGCTAATTTCTAAAAGTTAGCAACAACGAATATACGCTAGAGCCCCTATAAAAGGAAGGCCGGATCGAACGCCATTTTGTGTCGTAAGGGTTGCCGCAATTCATGTTTCGACGTGGTTTTGAGTTGGATGAATGTGCGCTTTCCTCGTTTGGTATTTGTAAAAAGTGATCGTTTTTCTATAATATTTTTTGTAAAATGGGTTGTTGTTTGTCCTCTAATTGCTCAAGTGCGACTAAATACAAAGATTTTGAAAAGAAAAGGAGGTTATTTCAATTTCCAACACAAGCAAACAGACGCCAATGATGGATTCAAAATTGTCGCCGAGACAAGTGAATCACATCACTAAGTGTTGATATGCAGCGGAAGTTATATTTTAATATTTATTACGATTAACTGTCTATGATTTTGCGTTGATTATTATTTTGAAGTAATTTTAATTTCCTTATACCACTTTCCTATTCCAATGTTCTTTGCAAACTTCTGCGTGTTACTGAACTATATTTTTATATTGTAAACACGAAAGCATTCCTTTTCCTTATTTTCCAAATTAAACCATCATAGTTTTTGGAATGTTGCAGTTTACATTGATTATAAAAAAGTTTTTTATTCTTTTTTATTTTTATTAGTTTTGCAACAGTACTGTCGTGCCAAATACTTTTGTTGCCAATTCGGAACGAGTCTGACATTTACGTTCTGAATGAAGGTTACCTTCTGTTTATTATTAAGGTTAGAAGAAAGTAATTTTTTCAAAAAGAATGGCAATTTAATATGCTAAAAATTTATAATTGTTTTTCAACTTAAATAATATATAAAATAATCCCATCCCCAATTAAGGTAGAGCTTTTTTTTCTTTCTGTTTCTTTATGATTGTATTTTAATATACCTTGTTAAATGTTGTTCTCCACCACAAGGAAGTTGTTGAAACATTTCTCTGAATTAGAAGTAACACTTTCTAATGAGATTTTTTTAATATTATTCATGGATAAAAATCACTTCTTCCATTTTAAAAAGTGCATTGATATACAATGGTTTCACTGTAATACATCAGATAAAGCTATTAGGAAAATGGAATATATACTTGTATAAGTTAAGAAGCAGTAAAATTATTAAGTCATGAAGTTAGCAAATTGAGTAATCAGAACGTTTTCTAATGAATTATCAGTGGATTGCCTCTCTGTTAAAGATGATTTGCATTTTATTTTCAATGTAGGAAATATGAATTTAAAAAACATCCTAAAACTTATTATTTTCATATATATACAACATTTTCATATAAAGGCTATATACAGCAAAATTATAGATAAGGAATTTTCCAAATTCTAAACATGATGAAGGGCCTATTTGAAGAAAAGGTCCTTATCTGAACCATATTTACCTTTTTCATAAAGAAACTGTGCTGGTTAAATTAAGAAATAAAATTTTGAAACATCTTTAAAATATTTAAAATATGGGTTTCATGAAATATAGTTTTGAAGTAATTAATATTTTTTGGTTTTCAAAAATGTATCAAATAAGATAAGCAAACACTATGAAGCAGTATTGGAAAATTTGATTTAAAAGGAACTGCTAAATAATTAAAAAGGTTTTCCTAATTTCTTGACAAAAAAATCGTGTTAATATAATTCATTTTTATGTCATATCCGGTAAAAAATAGTTTTTTTAAAAAAAAAGCTGTGAATACAAGCAATAAAATTAACAAAAGAGAACGATATCGTCAACGCCGAAAATCCACTAACGATAGGGAAAATCAAAACATATTCATTTTTAAGTCGCCAAGTAGCGCTAACTCTCCAAAATTGAAACCCACTTCAGCAATATCTTGTTTAAATACGACATAATGAGTGTAAAATACAACTTCTACGATTTTACACATTATAGGAAAGGGATATACAAGTATTCCAAGCAGTTTTTCTGAAAATTCTCAGCTTAATTTTAAATACCGTGCAATGGAAGTTGACAAAGTTTTATATTGCTTTCAATGGTACAGCGCCAAGCTGAGCCAACCTTTAGACACAAAATGGCGTTCGCGCCGGCTCGCCTAATATAGGGGCCTTAATATACGCTATTCAATTAATCGAAACTTTAACTTTCATATGAACTTTCACGGCCATTCATTGCGGCGGACGTCCAATTCTTTGTAGCATAAACTGCTGTCCAATTCCAAGCCTCTGTAATTCCAACCACTTGAAGATAAAAATTGCTCCACCACTAAAATTGAGCCATTCCTCGAGAACCGGTTTTGACTACTGCAGTTTCGCGGCGCGATCAACAAAAGATGACGTCATAGATTCATTGAAAATTTCTATTTTTCTGCTTAAATTTTAAACTGAGACGAAATTCCCTGACTTTTCCAGAATATTCCAAATATTGGCGATTTTCCCTGACTTTTCCCTGATTTTTGAGGGCATTTTCATTTTCCCTGACAATTCCCGGTTTTCCATATTTTCCCGGTGTGTGAGAACCCTGTCTTTAGTAAAAAAAGCTAAAATCATAATTTTCATTATTATTAGCAATATGCTGAAGTGATTATGAGTTCCTTTCATTCCTCGTGATGTTTAACACATTTAAAAAACTTTTTATTATAAAATTATTATTAACTAAAAATATAAAGCTATTTTATACCAAATATCAACTGAAAAAAATGCTTTTCCCCCTTCAGCAAACTTGTTTGGAGGATTTTACAATTTTTGCAAAAGAGCTAAACCACACTTTCTAATTTTACCACTTAAGAATTTTCTTAAGCATTTTGATAAAGCATCCACAGCTAAAACTCTGCTTATCACAAGTAATATTACAAACTAGTTTTAGCAATTTACTAAATAATGTAGCTTTATAACCTAGAGCTCATTTCACAAAGAACTTTTCATAATCTGTGCATTTGACTTATTTATTTTTTAATTTAGTGAGCAGCACTTCTAATGTGCTTTTCAGGGATGAGTTTGGTAAAAAATCAAAAAGCTGAAAACAAAACTCCAAATGTTTTATACGTAAAACACATTTTAAGCTATACTTTAAAAAAATTCGGTTTTTCATGAACGTTTATAGCACTGCACCTTCTCGGTCTGTCCGTGAGAAAAATGGTTCAAAATAGAGGCACTTAGATGTAGAGATACACTTTGTGCTGTCATCAGGCATGGTATAGCTTCAAAAAAAAAAATCCTTTAAAAGCGATGGAATCCGGCAAAAACTTCAAATTTTCAACAAGTCAAACAACTTTAAGCAGCTTTACCATATTGACAAACAGGCCGAATATAATTAAACCTAGTTTTCTAAGTTTTTAAGCTACACATTTTAAGTACTAAAATCTTTACATTTAAAATTTTATTCATACAGTTCAGCTTGTTCAATAAAATAAAAAGCAACAAACAAACAATATTACATACAATTGCAGTTAAAATAACAACTTTAAACACAGCCTCTTTAGAAAATTTTTATTTGGGACTAATTTTCAGAATATTTTTATACCAAATGATATAAAATTTTTAGTATAAATTAACATGAAACGGCGAAATAGATCCTTAAACAGGCACTAATCACGGATATAGTGGCTATCGCATTTAAGGTAGTCCAGGCGAATGGCTACAAAACGGTGTTGAAAATCTCGGTATTAGCCGGTATTGTATCAGAGTAAACCTCGGCGAAAATGACCATCACTATAACGAAAGCAATAGCGCTTGCAATACCGGCGAAAATCTAAATATCAGCCGAAATGAAAATCGCAACAACGTGCGTATCGGCGATAGCGTCCACGATATCTGCAAAAATTTCGGTAATATCGACATTTTCTTAGTAATACTATTGCAAATTTCGGTAATATCGGATGTTATCAAAGTACAGCATTCCAGAAAAAACAACTCTCACACCAACTGAAATATCAAAGTTAGAACCTAATATACCGGAGCAACTCTCAACAATAACACTATTTTATGGGTGTAACACTCGACGAAAATTACCATTATAAAACCTCGGCGATAGCGCAATTCCTCACGGTAATATCAACATTCCTTCGGTAACATCGGTGCAAATCTCAGATTTTACAACAGGGTAGCACACTCAATGAAAATGCCTATCACATAAACGTAAATATCAGAGTTAGCGCCAAGATACCGGAACAATTTTCAGCAATAACGCTGTTATATAGGGAAATACTCCGGGAAAATGGTCACCACAGCAACCTAAATCACAGCGATAACGCAAGTCCTAGCCACACAAATCTCGGCAGTAACGCTTAACGAAAACAAGCAACACATACTGACGTAAATAAACGATAGTTCCGAGGATTTCAGACGTGGAGGCAAGCGCATTATTAGTATACGTTAATCGCGTGAAATCGTAAGAAGGAATTTAAATTTTGAGCAGAGAAAAAAATGACACAAAAGGCTCAAATTTTGGCAAAGTTGGAAGTATACAAAATGAGAGTTTGAGCGCCAATCTGACTAAGAAAATGCATTTCAGTGGATTTTTGTACTTGGAACAGGAATAAGAAAGGAATGTGATACAATAGGTTCCCCGATATTTCGGAAATGAAGCTGCTTCGCGGTTCAGCCTTAGAAAAAAAGTTATTTTTCTGTGGGATAGAAAAAGCGGGAAAACACGGATTTTTTTCAGGAATTAGAAAAGCGGAACTTTCTTCGAAAAAGCGAAATTCTTTTTTTTCTAAAAAATTAAAAAAGTGAAATTCCGCCACATGGCGGAAGAAACTCATCCCTGGCTTTTTCATGTTTTGAGTTATAAAAATACAATCCTCACAAGTAATAAAATTATAAATCTTGATATTAGAGAAGACTAATGCAATTACAGAGGTGAAAGTCACTTAAGTTAAACCAATGTCAGTATTCAGGATGTCAATTTTGTTCGGGAAAATGACGATTTAAAGGAGCAACCACTCCAAATAACTGCCTTTAGGGTGCACCAGCTTATTTTTTAATTGTTAAATGATTGAATACAGCTAATATAGAATTTGATTTTAGTTTATAAACACTGGGTGTGTAAGCACATTGTTAGCCTGACGTTGGTATTTTCAAGGCTACCTAGACGAGAATGCCAATTTAAATCAGAATACATGGCTATTTTGTAGTTACCTGTTTATTTCCCGCGGCATATGGCTAAACAACATACACAGGGCTCACACTCACTTAAAAAGATTTGGAGCAGTTTTCGGAGCAGGTAAAAGTAAGTTTAGTAGAAGGAAAAATGCCTTTTGTAGCATGTGAAAGCAAGTTTTTAAACAAAAAAAAGAAAACTAGCAGAAAAATAAATTTGGCAGTTGAAAAAATTAATTTTGTAGAAGAATTTTTATTTTTTTTAAGCAAGAAAACAAACTTTTTCAAAGGAGAAGCACATTTAATAGAACATATTTTGAATGAAAATGTCATTCTAGAAGTTAAGGCAATTACTTTCATAGCGTCGCAAATCATCGTAGCACTCTGAGAAAATGACCATCATATCAACCTAAATATCAGCGTTAGCGCCGAATATACCAGAAATACTTCTCAACAATAGACAGGGATGAGAGTGATTAGAGAGCAAAAAGGAGGAAATCCAAAAATTCATTAAAAAAACTCACGGAAGGAATACACAAAAACTCGATAAAAAAAAGTATGCAAGAAGGATGATTCAATAATTTTAAAGATACAATGAAATTTCTCATACTATATAATAATTACATTTCAAATATTAGGAGTTAGTGAAGTAATCTGTAAGGAAAGGGGAGCTAAGAGGGAAAATCTTATTTTAGACATGAGAAAAAGTATACTTTTTGCAGGAAAAACTGGTTCAGATCAGAAAAATGTGGATCCTCAAAACAGGGACAAAGAGAAGGAAAATGTTACATAAAAAACCAAAAAGGAGGAAATCCTCCAAAAAGAGGAAAACTCTCATTCATGAATAGAGCTATTTGAGCGGCGTAACAGCACTGAATTTCACCACAGATGATAAAAAAATTGCACTCTGCCACAAATCTGACCGAATAAATGCATTTGGAGCATATTTTTGTATTTGCTGCAGGCATGAGACCCTTGCATACACCATTATCTTCTCAAATATCAGATTATTTTACAATTATTTGTCTTAAGTTAAGGAGATATCCTGGAATTTGCAGCAAAGGTGGAAAAAATTTCATAAATAAACACTGTAAAGTTAAATCTGTTCTTGTTGAAAACTTTACTACGCCTAAAACTGAAATGCACTACTAGGAAAAATCATGCAATGTTAGGTGAGCACTTACCTTTGAACTCTCATCCCAAGTTAACTTTCCTTTATGCTTTTTCGTTATTCCTTTAGCCTTGGCAAATTTTTCCCATTTTGTCTCAGGCCTTCCTTTAGGCACCTAGGAAATGTACAATTGAATGAGAAACAAAATGTCAAAATGTTGTTAGTGAGCGTTAAATCAAATCAAATATTAAATCTTGTGATTTTCTTTGAGATTCGTATCAAGCCTGTTTTTTGCACAGAGCCAACAGTGAATGTTTATTCCACTTTGGTACAAAGTAGTGAAAATCTCTTTTGGTTGGCCTTAGGACAGAAAAGTACCTAATAATAAATAGAAAATAAAACTACATATAAACTTACAGGCTTTTCTCTGGGAATAACTGTAACAGGTTCAGGTAGCTGAAACATAGAATTTTACAATAAATATTTACAAAACAAGAACTGCAGTAGAATATAACAAAAGTCAAGGTTTCTGGTTAATTCTATTAATTTCTAGTTAAAATAAAAGTAATTTTAGATCTGATCCATCTGATAGAAAGTTAATGCAGAAAACTTTATATTTAGTAATATGTGCACCAGCTAATACATTTTCAGAATATCAATTCTTTCCTGAAAAAAAATTCTTTTAAAATAATGAAAAATTTTAATAAATGGCTTTTACTAAAAATTAATTTCAATATTTAAAATCTAAACACTCAGAAAAACTTTTGAAGGCACAGCATTCAACTCACAAGTCAGGTTGACCACAAATTCAGAATAAAAAGTTCCCCTGTAGATTTTTAAAAAAATCTCCAATTTTACAGCAAACTATTTTTTTTCCCCAACTTTCCCCAATTTTTCCAGATGTGTAGAACATGTATGGTAGAGATAATATGCCTATTCTTTTAAATAGTTTTGGCCATAATGAAAAGTTTAAATTATTCAGCAACCCTAAACTTCTAATGATTACCATCACTATTCTCCTGATAAATGGGACAAAATATCTTGAACCTTGCACATTTAACCAAAACATACCTTGAAAGCAATGATAGAAAATTTCCCTGATTTTGGTGAAATTTAAAAAAATTCTCTGACATTTCTCCAATTTTTTTCCAGAATCAGAAAACTCCCTGGTTTGGTGGATTTGGGTTTCACGGTATAAAAGCTACTCTAAGGACCATACTGTGCCAGCAGAAAGCTCCCTTTTTGCTAGTGTATATATACAGACATTTTGGGTCTTTTTTCAACTTGTAAACAGATTAGAATTACAAAATTATAATGAGTCAATAATTATACTTTTGTTTAATATAACATTAGTTGGTGACAAATATACAAGGAAAATAAATATCTTAAATTATTCAAATATACATTCGTAACCCACTGATGCATAGGACACAGACATGTTTAGGGATATAAAAAAAGTCAATAAATTTTAATAAAAGCAACATTTAATAAAATTTAAAACTTGTCTCTAATATATCAACGTTCGGTACTCTCCCGTAAGCCTGATACCAGAAATCTCCAATCCTAAATGTTTACGATATATTATAGGATTGCTATAGCAACCCTATAACGTTCGTTATAGGAATTATAAATGATTTGAAGGTTATTAGTTGGAATGAGTTATTGCAGCAATTCGGCGACTTTTATCTGTACCCAATATTCCAAAGCTGCTATGTAGATAATTTTGTTCTTCTAGATAGAAAACTGTGGTTTTGAATTGGTTGGAAACCAGTGCACTCAGTTTTATACAACTTTAGAAGAAAAAAAGTTAAAAATCTCCTCTGCAAATGGATGGTATACTAAGCAAAACTTACTTTAGCAACAGCAACATGTTCATGGTATTCACTGGGTAGCTGTAAAAGAAAATATTTTAAAACTGACATAAAGTATTCAATAAGGAATACATAATTTGATAGAACTACATTATAGGCAGCTCTTTAATGTTTCTTGAATCAAAAGATAAGCCTTTAAATTCAGACTCTGGCCTTTCAACTCATTCTCTCCAAAACGTAATATCGCGGCAGCAAAAGAAAAAATATTATTAAAATCATTAAATGCTTTAAAATGATCTTCTCCGAATAACTTATCAATTACAATTCAACTATGACATTAGCTGCGATCATCTAATAGTATATAGAGACATGAGATTTCTAAATTGACATCTATACACCTGAAGTTCGTACACTTGAAGAAGAAAAAAATTCAAGGACTTTTCAAGGAAGCGGTATCCAACACAAATATACATTTAAAAAAAATCTTGATATTTTTTCGGCAAACGGTGCATGTTCAAATCGGGTAAATACAAAAAAATGTTTTTTGGGGTTTTAAGAGAAGAAAAAAACTTCCGAGTTTATCAGAAGCAGTACAGTAACCCTCGTTACATCACATATTCGGATATATCGTGCTTTGCCTCCCATTTTCAAATTTTGTCATTTCGCCCAATATATCGAACGTTTTGCTCGTCTTCAGGGTTCATACTCATTTTCAGAAAAAAAATTCCCTGAGGTTTCCAGGGTCACGTTTTCTATCACGGAGTCGATAATTTTTAGCCACAGAAATAGATATAGCCATCATTTTTACAAGTTCTTCGATAACTCGAAAAAAGCGAATAATTTTTAAACCCCCCCTCCTTCGGCTTTGAGTTAAAAGATATTTGACTATATAATTATCTTAAAGAATTTTTTCTACCTAGTCTATTTCAAAATATTTTTGGTGATTAGATAATTTTTCAACATTTATCTTTCACTTTTCATGTGGATTAGTAAAAAATATATAAATACATTAATCTATGAATGATAATGAAATATAACTATTAGGGCGTATCGAAAAAATCGAAGTTTATCAAATCTCTTAGCGGTAGTGCGGAAAATTTGTGGACACTCATCAGTAATAAGAGTGTGAAATTTTAAAACTCTGGGTTAATATCTTCTGTCGCCTCAATGGCCCCAAAGTTCCGAAAATTGGGCTAAAAGTGTTTAAAATTCCTAAAAATTCCCATATTTCGTTTAACAACTTGGGGTAGTGGTAAATGTTAGTATTGTTTAACAGCAACAACTATAATTTTTTTTTAAATTATAGGTTAATATCTTCTGTCGCCTCAGTGAACCGGAAATTCCGAAAATTTGAATAAAAAGGAATACAATTCAATATTAAATCAGCAGTCGCAGATTTCGTTGATCGTTTTGAGGTAGCACGTAGTAAAAATTACTTTTTCCAACAACAAAAAGTATGCAAGAATTATTGGTTAATATCTTCTACCACACTGGGTTTGGTGTACTGCCAGAAAAGTAAAGTGGAACACCCCTATTTTCACATCGAGAAACAAATCGGAGCGACCAATAAATCACGTGATTATTTTCATTTTTTTTAGTATTTAGTCTAACTCTAGAATATTTTCTTTCAATTAGTTTCGATCTTCATATCAAACATATTTGCAGCGATGTAGTCGTTTCTTTTTAAGGAATATTTTTACTCGTAGCTTAGTGTCGTAGTCATTAGTTAGTAAAAGATATTGGTAAATATTAGAAATGCAAGAATCATCGCATTCCAAGTTTTCAAGTCGACAAATGCTGGAATGCCCTATTTTTGGAACACCGAAGGATTTTTCACACATGCTGCCAACACATGAAGAAATCATAAGATGTTGCGCCTATGAGAGATGGCGTATTGGTAATGAAACTGATGGAAATAAAGAACCATACTTCTCTGTTATTGCAGAAACTGTTGCTTTGAAAATTGAAAGTTTATACGTCGATTCATCCATTCCTTCTGTTTCACATAAGCGTGTTTGTGATATGATACACGCTTACCATAAAAAATATCGTTCAATCATGAAAAATATAAAACGTGTGGGAAGAAGCAAGACTGCTCTTAAAAATGTTGAGAACTTTAAAACGGAAGCAAAGAAACTATTCGACATATCTTCCTGTAAATGCGCTATTTTTAAGGAGTGTATCTGTCCAAAAGAGAGCAAAGTTCCGCCAAATGAGCAGGCGTTCCTCAAAGACCAAAGAACGGAAAGAAAAATGTTCATTGGAAGTGTTGATGTACCCGAAACAAAACGACTTCAGAAACGTCAAATGCGAGTACAACAAAATGCTGTGCAAAGTAAAAAAAAGGCGACTCCTGTTTCTGTTTCAAGCTTTACTCTGGAAAATGAAGATATGATGGAGGTGGATACTAAAGACGCGCCCCACACACCGTTTCTTCAGCAGTATCCAAGGAGTCTTCAGATGCATGTAAATTTGGACGCAATTATTGTCAGTCAAAGATATGGTGTTTCTAACAGAGCCACGGCTGCTATTGCATCGAGTGTTATGAAAGATTTGGGTTTAATATCGGAATCGAATTCCAGTCTCGTCACAGACAAAAACAAATTATGAAGAGAAAAATCAAGAGTTTACAAGCAAATGGTATCAAAATTAAATGAAAATCGTTCCAATCTATCTGGCATTTATTTTGATGGCCGGCATGACAAAACTTTAACATCAGAAACACTCGAGGGAAAGCAGTTCCAAACAACAATTACAGAGGTGCATTACTGTATTGTATCGGAGCCTGGTTCTTCGTACATGGGGCATGTTACTCCTGAAAGTGGATGTAGTCTTCATGTATCGAACAGCATTTACGAATATGTAACAAGTACTTTTTTGGATGATTTTAGCAAGCTCACAGTTGTCGGGTGTGACGGCACTGTGGTGAACACAGGAATGTTTACTGGTGTAATTCGCACGCTTGAAATGAAACTTCAGAGACCACTCCAATGGATTGTCTGCTTACTTCATTTTAATGAGTTGTCATTACGACACTTATTCCAGTCAATAGACGGCAAGTCTTCTGGCCCTTCATCTTACACTGGAGACATTAGACGAAAACTTAAAGGATGTGAAAAACTTTCAGTCGTTGCTTTTAATAATATTAAATGCGAGTTGCCACACATTAATAGTAGATTACTCAGTTCAGATCAGAAATACTTATTCGACATTTGCAGTGCCATTAGTTCTGGCATTTGTAGTTTAGATCTAGCTAACCGAGAACCGGGCATGTTGAATTTGGCCAACTGGCTAACAACTGCAAATCGAATACTGAGGTTATATATATCTACATCAGACCCATCAAATAAGCTACTAACTTTAGTTGAATTCATTCTAAGAGTCTACGCACCCTCATGGTTCCAAATTAAGATTAATCACTCCATAAAAGACGGTCCTAGACATCTGTGGCATTTCATAAGCTCATCTCGGTACTTGCCTAAGAAGTATTGTGACGTAATCGATCCAGTTATTTCTCGAAACGCTTATTTTGCTGCTCCAGGAAACATGCTTTTGGCCATGTTGACTGATGAAAGATGTCATATCAGAATCATTGCAGCTCGAAGAATAATAAATTCAAGAGAAATTAGCCGAGGTGTATGCAGATTCGTTATTCCTGATATCAATTTTGATGCTGAAGACTACATTGATCTCATTGACTGGAAAAATTGTTTTGCGACATCGCCGCCAGTTCTCCGAGAGATAAGTTCTCAAGATCTTTTAAAAATGACAGAGGATGGTATGCCGAAGGCCTGCTGGCACTTCATACAATTTCCTTCACATACACAAGCAGTCGAGCGTATTGTGAAACTTGTCACGGCAGCCTCCGAGAAAACAGTTGGGCCTGAAAACAGGGATAAATTCATAAGAGCTACTCTAGAATCCAGAAAACACATGTCGAAATTCGAGACAAAAAAGGATTACAAGTAGTAATGCTATCGTAAATTGTATATTTGTAAGGCAATAAAATATTTCTGATCCCTTTAAAATGAGGTAAGTGTGACGTGTATTTTTTATTTATTTTTTTGAAATTTAGCCTTTTATTTTCCAAAATTTGGTGTTGCTGAGGTAGCAGAAGATATTAACCTATAATTATAAAAAAAAAATTATAGTTGTTGTTGTCAAAAATAGTAACTAATAAGCACCATCCTTAAACTTACAGCGAAATCTGGAATTTTTTATGAATTTTTGAATTTTAATCACTTTTAGCCCAAATTTCGGAACTTTCGAGCTATTGAGGCGACAGAAGATATTAACCCAAAGTTTTAAAATTTCACACACGTATTAGTGATGGGTGTCCACAAATTTTCCGCACTACCGCTAAAAGATTTGAAAAATTTCGATTTTTTCGATACGCCCTAATAACTATATTACAAACAAATAGCTGCGACATTAATTTTCAAAAGCACTAACATTTATGCTTTCAATTATGAAAGTTAAGTAATTGTAATAAAGTTGTTTACATTTACAATTTAGATGTTTTTGAATGAATAACAGTGACTCTTAATTTCAATGTCCATTTGCAATAAATTACTGTACGGAAACATCACTTTAAATATTTCTCCAGCGTCTTTAAAACTATTATATGACCAATGTGCCATCACCAATTTCATCGCTCATACTATTTAAGATTTCAGCACCTTATCTTTAGAGATAAAATTCAAAATAATGGAATTACTTTTGATTTCCCGTGTCATGGCATTACTTTCTACAATGGATATTTCGTTCGTTTTTTATCCTTTTGCGAAATGAAAGTACTTAAAAGAGTGGTTTGGATGCTGTTCTTGGCAATTTTCCGGTGTTTGGCACTCTTTTCACGGCTACTGATAGCTTGTCATCCCATATTACTTAAGCCAAACGCTCTCATGCACAAACGGCATCCAGCTTTATAAAAAACCTTTTTCCTCATTTTCAATCCAAATTGCGGATTCAGGTTCTTATCTATACAATTCATGTTGAATGATGTTTTCCAACTCATTTTTAAAAATAATTAAAAAAATCACTGTCACAAAACTTTCGAACATACCGCAAAAATTATTTTAAAAACAAAGTTTCTAGATTGTTGGAAGATGTATAATATGAAGTTTTGTGCAAACCTGATTTGGAATCAAAACCGCCAGAATTTATAAAAAAAAACACAAGTCACTTCTTTTGTATTTATTGGCAAGTAAACAAAAAATTTTAAACCCAAAACGCAATTTTTTTTCTTTAAAGAACAGATTGTTTCCGGCCTTTGCAGCTAGTTTTAGGGATGGTTCTGGCAACACAGATTGAAACGGGAGGTGGGCGTGGCCGCGAAGCATCGAAGGAAAGGCGTGTATTAACTATTTTTTTTAAGGTTCATGATAGGTTGTGTTCTGAGTCGCGTCACAAAAGCGTTTTTTACTTTTGTTATTATGTCACCGAAAAAATGCTAAACAAATTGAAGAGTAGGATTTTTTTTTCTAGAGTAGCAATGATTTTTTTCCAGGTTTTGGAGGGGATTTTTCGTTTTTCCCTAAGAATTCCCTGATATTTTAAGATCGATTTGAATTTCCTGAGTATTCCAGGTTCTCCCTGAGGCGTACGAACCCTGGTCTTTTAACAAAAACAATACATCGTGGGGCTACAGTACTACAGTATTCCAAATACAGCATTTTTTTTTCACCACATGACAATTTAGATCGAATCGTGCTATCGGCAAACATGCGACGAAATAATTTATTAGTGTTTTCATTTGGTTTATAAAAGCCATAATTTTTTTACTATTTTCAATGTCCATAGTATTTCAGTATCTAAAAATTTGTTTTAAACTATAACCTATCTCCACCATGCTCATGTGAGATGATATCGATGATGACTTAATTGCTATCGACAATATCTGCTTTCGTAGTATTGTTCAATATTAGAAATAGTTCTAACAATGTTCATCAAACTTCTTATAGAACCTATTCCACGAGATTTTTGCTTTTTACATGGCTTTTTAGGGCACTTTCTTTCTCATTGATACTATGCTGCAATTTTCGGCAACACAAAGAACATCTTGCAAAATACAGATCCAACACTTAGGAATCTTGAATTACGTTCCGGTTCATTTTAAACAGTTAATGCCATTTTTAAACAGTGCGCGAAACAAACCAGAGATCACATGATTTGATCGGAGTAAACCAATTTTCTGACATGTTGCTCCGCATCGTTCGTTCGCAATATGCGCCGCACTGCGAAGATGGAAAGCGGGAAGAATGGCATAATCTTGTATGTTCTCGGTCGCTGATTGACTTAACTAAACTCAAAGGATTTTTTTTACCAAACTATTTCAAGACTTTTTCAGAAAATGAAAATCAAGCACTTTAAACACATTTTTAAAAAATTAAAGGTTTTCAAGCACTTTTCAAGGTGTTTTAAAAACGTACGAACCATGTAATATTATCAAATAAGTTATTAATAATAAATATTTAATTATTCTGTGAACTATTAAACTATTAACAGGAGGTATTAAATAATTGTTATGAAATTAGAACTCATACAAGCTTTACACAGAGGCATAGCATTGCTAAACATACCTTATAACTTAAAATAAATAAAGATATTAAGGAAATATCAAGTGAAATTAAAATATTGATAAAGTAAGCAATTCCAAGGTCGCGACAGCCAGCGGAAATGGCATATCATGTCCATGAACTTCAATTAAAATATGTTCCATGGTTACCTACCTTAGCTAGAGGTGAAAAAAGTTGCTGCAACAAGCTTTTCCTTGTTTTTCAGAGAATGAGCCAGACAGAGTGTAAGTACGGCTTCACTTAGGCTCCAAACAATTTTAGGAATTATTGTTTAATTTTGTTTCATAAATAACTTAATCCAAATTGAATCGCTTTTAATTCCCCTGGTTCAATATTATGGTTGATTCCACTTGCAATGAGAAAGCGCTTAAAATGCAATTAAAAATAAACATTAGTAAAAGCAATTCTGTTCCAAGATAATAATAGTCATTCGCAAGTTTTTCTAATCCCGAAACAAAACATTAAAGAATAAACATGTACATCGTATTAAGTTATATTTATTGTTGAAAGCAGTACTAACTTTAAAAATTTCATTCAATAATTGCTGAGCTCCAAGAGCGGCCACATTCTTCAGGGTATCTTCACTCACATCCCTACATATTTAATAAATATTGATTAATAATTTAAAGACAACATAAAATATTAAAAATGAAAACCTTTTTTCAATTTACCTGTCGATAAAAGAAGACTTTAAATGTGTAATATTGCTTACTAATAAATTACCAACATCCAAATTTACTAAAACATCATTTTTAACATCGTGGTACTCGGCCATTTTTGCAAAAGAAAACATCAATGGAAACAAAACGACATTTCAGTTCACTTCATTTTTAAAATAAAGATGCCAAAAGTTGAATAAAAGTTTTTTAAAAACCCATGAGAAAATTTCCATATCCCTCAAATATTAAAAATAAAGCAATTATAGTTAACCAGCCGTTTTATTTTTCTGTTCATGTGAGCTGTCTGTCTGAAATATGAATATATTAGTATTCTTCTGAATGTGTATTTTATATAAAGAATGTTTTACTAATTTATTCCTTGCCATGTTACAAGAATAAAACTTCTAAAATAGTTAGACTTGTAGGTAAACCTATCTCTAATAAATATACTTTTCAAATTTTCTTGTACTTACAGTCGCTCGAAAAAATAATGAAGCTCCGGTACTCTTTCCGAATCAAACTGGAAACGCGTTATTGATTTTTTGGAAAGCGAATCGATTCTTTTTTCAAATCATCGATTCGCTCTCCAAAACAAAAACATACACAAGGCATAAACAAGGAGTGTCTCCAAGCAAGGTGTCAAACTGATTTTTTTGAAAATCGTCGTGCGAAAACCTCTTATTGAACGTTGACAGTTCTATGTCCGCATACGGTGGAAACAAGTTCACTTTCCCACGTTCAATGGATAAACATGGAAACGTTCCTCATTCATTTTCACGAACCTTTTTAGCAACTTTGGCAAATGACCTTTCCATGTTAAAATGTATCTTCAGTCACCTCAGTGCCGGACCTAGGGGGGGGGCAGGCGGGGCAGCTGCCCCGGGCGCTAACCAGAGGGGGCGCCGAAAAGCCAACAAAGCACTATTTGTTGTATAAATTTTAATATTTGGACGAAAGGATAATTTTTCATAAATAAATTTTCCTTTTTTCTTAAAATTCTGGATGATCTTTAAGATATCCAACAGAAGAAAAAATCCACTAGAAAAAAAAAATAATACATTTCTGTACAAAGAAAGTACCCACATAGCCAAAACTCGTCCAATAGTCAACTTAGTTTTTGTTCCGGGACAAATGTCCCGGAACAATAGTTTTTGTTTTGGAGAGAGAATCGATGATTTGAAAAAAGAATCGATTCGCTTTCCAAAAAATCATTAACGCGTTTCCAGTTTGATTCGGAAAGAGTACCGGAGCTTCATTATTTTTTCGAGCGACTGTAAGTACAAGAAAATTTGAAAAGTATATTTAGAGATAGGTTTACCTACAAGTCTAACTAAAGTCTATCTAACTATTTTAGAATAATTTTTTTTATAAAAATGGGATATCTATTGCATCATACGTTTACAGATAATAGACGGCAAATGGATGGTCAAATGTCCCGGAAAACGCTGTACTTTATCCATCCATTGTACTTCCACAATGTCTACCGATAAGATTTTCTCTGGACATTGCAGACGTCCAAAAGACATTCAGTTAGCATCTACAAAATCCAATGGACGACCAATAGATGTTTATTAGATATCCACAAAATCCTGGAAAAAACCGGGAAAAATTAAAAAAATAAATGAAAACTTTACACGGTTACCATATACATTGGTTATGTCAGGTCATCGCAGTCATCCATGGTCAACTACAGGAGGTAGAGGATTTCGTATACCGGGATTCGAACCGCAGACCTTGGCGTTTGCAACAAAGCGTCCTACCACTAGACCATCAGGACTCGTTATGAGATGTGGTTATATTAACTATATCATAAAGTACCTTTTAAAATGGTAAAAATTAATTTGATGAAAAAAGTATAATAAATTATTTATAAAATAAATGTAGAAAACTGTGCACTTTTTTTTCTTTTTAACTCATTTCGTGAATTCGAAATAATTTACTGAATGAGTTAATTTCCATATAGATTTTTTTATACTTTTAACGGGTATGCATATAATTTATTTAAAGTGCATTTTAACTTGGAGAATAGGAAACATGAATTTTACTAGGTGATTGATAAAAGTGGTACAATCTGTCTCCACAAATCATAATTGTACTAGTGTAATTAATTTTTAAATGCTGAACTTTTACCGGAGGATTGTTCAAAGGGGGATCCTTTCAGAAGCGTTAAAATAAACCAACCTTGATGGGCCTTGTGCCTGTAGTTTGTCGTTATTTTTCTATTTGCATTTTTTTTTTTATATATATATATATATATATATATATATATATATATATATATATATATATATATATATATATATATATATATATATATATATATATATATATATATATATATATATATATATATATATATATATATATATACATAAATGAACATAATAAAAATTTTATAAGGCTCGTTTTTCGAAAAAAAATTACGCATATTAGGTGGTTAATAGACTGAGCATATCCCGTAAATTTTCAAATCCGGAGAAATTAAAACTTTAGTAAATTGACAAAACAGGCTCTCTCAAAAATCTGTAATTTCAAGTATATACATGAAAAGGAAACTTTTTTTATGAAACATATTTTTGGGGAGAGTGTTTGTTTTATTTGAATAGATTTTTGCGATAAATAAAAAGACAGATTTTGTTTAATGTATTTTCATTTCAATTAAAAAAACACATATCTCTGTGTCGCAATCTATAATTCGCAAAACAATTTGTTTAGATTTTAGAAGAGTTATAATCTAGGCCAACAGATGGCCCTGCTGTAGTTTTGTGCTTGGCGCGAAATTGGCGATCGATAAAAATAGATAAATGTTTTTTTCTGGTAGTCAGCAAGAAATGTTATAGAAGAAAGAAGGGGGATCCCTTCTCATTTTCCCCATGCAATGCACTTGTTTTTCGCCGAATACCCACCCTGAGGTTAGAGCAGCTTACAAATTGGCTCCAACCAGGCCGGCCTACCGGAATATCGGGACATATTCCGGTACGCCCACCGAGAACCGTGGAAAAAATTTCAAATAAATATAGATTTTAAATTTAAATAATTAAGTTTTTGATTTTAAAGTGAGTTTATCTGTATCTTTGAAGATAGAATAAAACTAAAATATAAACTTAGAATTTTAGTCATATATCGATACGACGATATATATATATATATATATATATATATATATATATACATTAATTAAAAAAATTAATTAAAAAGGAACTAAATAAAAATTTAAAATTCTGTTTTTCAAAAGCGGCTTCTGTTTTTAAAAGGCTAAAACTACTTTTGTTGAAATTTTCAGAGCTGTAGCCCAATTAGAAATCGTTTTGTAAAATATTTATTAATTAATTAAAAAAAATAATTTAAAAGAACTAAATAAAAATTTAAAATTCTGTTTTTCAAAAAACCAATTAGCAGACCAAAACTACTTATGTTGAAAATTTCAGAACTGTAACCCTTTTAGAAGTCGTTTTGTAAAAAAAAATTGTTAGTTAATTAAAAAAATTAATTAAAAAATAACTAATTGAAATTTTAGCATTCTATTTATCAAAAGTTCAATTAGATGGCTATAACTACTTACGTTGAAAATTTCAGAGCTATATCTCCCTTTGAAGTCACTTTGAAAAAAAAAATTAATTAAAAGAATTACTTAAAAAAGAACTAATTAAAATTTTAACATTCTGTTTGACATACATAAAATTAGAAAGCCAAAACTTCTTATGTTGAAAATTTCAGAGCTCTACTCCAATTTTAAGTAGGTTTCTGTAGATCCACAGAGCGACAGGCAGACACACACAGCTTGTTTTATTACTATAAATACATAAAATCTTAATTATAAAGTTAAAATGTGTCTCTGTGCATAAAGCAATTTTTGCACTATTGTAAGTGGGACTTTCCGTTACAAGATCATACCCTTTATTGTAGATTTCAGAAAATTCTTCTTTGAAAATGATATTCACAGTGACTGATATGCCCTCCCTAGATCTCTTTTTACAGTTTTCTACTTTTCTTCTTACTTCTATTTCTGCTGCATTTGGAATACAGGAATGATCACTTTTCACACACCTCTGTAGTTGTACTTTTCTCTTTCACTTATAATAAACTAAGAACTTCTTAAGTTTTTTTATGTTGGCGACAGAGATAACCAAACAGAAGTTTCTTCTTTTGGTTTTAAAAATTTCACTTTCCTTAGCTAATGTTGATATAAAATATATGTTCTCACATTAAACGTAAAATACAAAATGTGAATAAACTAAATACCAACACATTCAAAAAGTGTCACATTGCTGTCTTTAATCGTCCAATATAAAGTGGGAAACCTGTTCTTTCCCTAGATATTTTTCCAAATACAATTATTGAAAAAATTTCAAACACAAAGAATTAATCCCCCTTTTCCACCCCAAAAGAGATAAGCGTTTGTGAGGGGGGGAGTCAAACACAGGTTTTTCGATGGACAGAATAAAGTCTTTTCTGCAAGCAATTTTTTTAGAAATTGCAGCCTTTACTATGTCTGGGAGGCTGGCTGTCTTCTATTGTAGATTCTTTTCATTTTTTATGAAATATTTGCGAAGAAATTTAGTTAAATATATATATAAAGAATTTACGTCTTTATATAAAATTCATTTAACCAACGAATTATAATATGGATAGAATATAAATCGAATAACATTCTCAAATTTTAAAATTAATGTATAAAAAAGGACTTAATAGTTGTCAAATATTTATGAATAAAAAATTTATTACAGCTGTAGACCTATCTACAGACTGAAATGTTTTTATAATACAAGAGAAAAGACTATTTTATATATAAAAACTGCATAGCCAATGCTCATAGAGATTTGACGCTGGGTAATCGATTTAATTTCAAATTAAGAACCCAAAAATATGAACTTAAAACTAATTATTTAATTATAATCTTAAGAAATAATTAAATATTTTATGCTTAAGAAACACTTAAATGATTAGTTCTTAAAAATTAATTTGATTGTGTTTTGCCGCTGAAAATTAGTTTTTAGATTTATTTAAAAAAAAAAAAAAAAAAAAAAAAAAAAAGCATAGTCTTTGAAACGGAATAATGTAAAGTTTATAAAATCTAAGGTATAAGTATGGTACCTTTGTTAAACAAAAAATATTTCAGGTATGTGCTTACTAAGTTATTAATAATTATTACAAGTGTCATAAGCTGTGTTATTTAGATTTTACCAATGAGATCGGAATCAATATATATCATTAATCTTTATTAATAGTGTTAAATATTAATCGATGATAATTTAAAAAATAATTTCTTTTAAAACTCCAAAAGCTCTTTCAGTTGGGAACTAACAAATAACACAGTCAAACAACCTTATGTTGATGTATGAAATGCTTTATTTCAAAACATTTACTAGAACAATATATTTAAGCTTTGAAATAACTAATAATATTTACATCTTGATTTTAATTATAATGTATACTTTGAGAGGAAGGAATCAAATACAGATTTAGGCATAATTGTTTTTAAGCTCAATGGAAAAACAATTATTGCATGAAGAAAGTTTCCGTTAGGGCTCGCTATTCCCATTTAATTGGCTTTGTGGTAAACAAATTAACTCCATGTTTATTTTATTGCAAAACAAAATATACAAATTAAATGGCTATTTTTGCACAGGATATGTAAAATATGTAATCCATGAATATTAATTAACTGAATTTCTTATAAAGAAAAGTTAATATTAAAAGCTATTACAGAACTTTTTTATAGTTAGAATAGATATTTGACTTGCAAGAAATTAAAAGGGGATAAAAAGCGCAAACAAGGCCACTTTTGTACTTATTTTGAATATAACCTTTGAGTAAAGCAGCGTTTCTCAACCTTTCAGTATTCGCGGCCCAGTTTTCAATCATAATTTTCATCGCGCCCCTGCTTGCAATAAAATGTATGCAACAATAATGTATATTGAATATTTTGGATTCTGTTTGTAAATTATTTTTAACTAACTGCTAAAACAAGAGTAAGCGAGCCAACGTTGGCGAGAAACCACATCTGACATTTTGCCAAGTGGGCGGTGAACACGACCAATGCCATCTCGAGCATGCGCAGAGCAAATGCTTTCTCATAGGAAGAAGGAAAATGTTCTATAACACAAGTTTCAATTCCAGCCAGTCTCTTTCGAGTCGATCCTTCTATCGCTATCGAATCTATCGTGAATGTGTATGTTATATATGTTTTCGTGTTAATTGCAATTCACCATATTAAATTCACGGCAGCAGATTTATGCAGACTCATGGATAAATTTTTAAGCGGAAGTAAACGGGCATGAGACTATAGTCAAGTATCAACAAGCACACAGACATGCGTGGTTCCGAAAATAAAATCAAGAAAATATTCTCAAGAATACTTACATTTTGGATTTACCAGTACTGAAGTAAGTGAAGAAGAAAGGCCCCTATGTATCATTTGCTCAGAAATATTGGCCGCAGACAGCAGGAAATCTAATAAACTAAAACGGCATTTGGAAATGCTTCATAGTGGATACCTCAACAAACCCAGAGAATTCTTCGAATTAAAATTAAAGTCGTATAAAAAGTAAAAATCGTTTTTTGAAGAAACTTTGTCAGTAAATAAAAAAGCTTTATTTGCATCTTACAAAGTTTCATATAAAATAACCAGATGTAAAAAACCTTACACCATTGGTGAAGAGCTTATTTGGCCAGCAACAATTGAGATTGTAGAAACTATGTTTGGAGATAATTTTTCAAAACAACTGCAGTCCATACCTCTTTCAAATGATACTGTTGCTCGTCGAATTGGTGATATAGCTGAAGATGTACAGTGTCAGCTTTTCTCGAAGTTGCGTGACGAATTGTTTTCAATACAGCTTGATGAAGCAACAGATAGTAATAAAGATGCTCATTTAATTGCCTAAGTTCGATTTTGTGATAATATGTCAATAGTAGTAGAACTACTTTTCTGAAAACCAATCGAACTCCAAACAACAGCGCTCGCATTATTTGCTATTTTAAAAGATTTTATGAACGAGGCAAACATAGAATGGAAAAATTGCTTCGGAATATGCAGCAATGGTGCTCGTTCAATGACCAGAAGATTCCAAGGTATACAAGCACTTGTAAAACAAAAATCGCCTCAGTGCGTCTGGACACATTGCCTAATCCACAGAGAAGCTTTGGCTTCGAAAGAATAAATGAGTCCTGGTCTGAATATTGTGTTAACTACGGTATATAAAAATAAGACACCTGAAATCGAGAATCTTTTCCGCACTTTTTAAAGACATGGGTTCGGTACATTCAGCGTTACTATTTTATTGCGGGGCAAGATGGTTATCACGTGGGAAATTTTTACAACTTGTTTATGAATTCAGAGAAGAAATCGCAATTTTCCGAGAAGAAAACACAACGGAAGCCGAGAGTTTTCTCGACGGTTTATTTGTGATGAAATTGAGCTACTTGGTCGACATATTTTAGGAATTAAATAACTTGAATCTTCAACTCCAAGGAGCAAATACACATATGTTGGATACGAGTGATAAAGAATTGGAATTGTGGAGCAGAAATTTTAAGCAAAAAAAACCTAACAATGTTTGCAAATGTGGATGATTGTACTAAAACTTACAAGGCTGAAGAAGAACATGTAAAAGTTATTTTTGTAACCATTGAAAATCATTTAGCCATGCTGGCAAAGAATTTTAAAAAGTATTTTCATAGTGACGACAAACTGATAGCAAGTTACGAGTGGGTTAGGGATCCATTTCATAAGACTCCCGAAGGACTCTCAATTGATGAGGAAGAAAAATTCATAGACTTCACGACAAATGGCGAAACCAAAAGACAATTTAGCAATAAATCACTATTTGAATTGTGGCAGGAGTAGAGGATGATTTTTCTGTACTAAAAACAAGGGCATTTCGGATTCTATTACTGTTTTCAACATCCTACCTTCGTGAAACTTGATTTTCTGCTGTGGCTTCTTTGAAGACAAAATATAGATCGACTAAATATAGAAACAGAACTGAGAGTGGCTATTTCTAATACTAAGCCTTCCTCGAAAAACTTTGCTCTGCAAAACAGGCCCAAGGAAGTCACTAATAATTATTAAATTTGTTTTTAATTTTGTATGTTTTGATTAAGTTTTGATTTAGTAAGTTGTTTTACTTTATTTGTTAAATATGTCGAAATGAATTTTGTTTTCTATGTGTATGTATGCTTTCCTTTCAGTCAGTTAACCAATTTTTTAAAATAATATTTTCTCTTGGATATTCTCGCGCCTCTCCTTTAGTGTGCTCGCGCCCCCCTAGGGGGGAGCGCCCCACAGGTTGAGAATTGCTGGAGTAAAGCCTTAAACAGTATTTTAGCAAAAAATTAATTAGCCTCATTAACTTTATTTGGGTGTTTGACCCGTGCTCGCTGACGTTCGACAACCCCTGAACAATATAGTACTTTTATTCCAGTCAACTTTTGAAATCGCGACACAATTTATCCGAACACCTTAGTACCACTTGGTGGCATTTTTTGTATAGCGAAAAGGGTCGATGGGAAAATACCATAGTATCATTTCTTTCAAACTTTTCAATTTTCACTGAAATCCATGTGAAAAAAGCAGAAAACAGTTTTCTGCGAAATTATAGCATGTCTGTTAAAGTTTAATTGTTTTAAATTTTAATGATTGTCTCTCAAGCTGTCAAACTATAACGAAATCCCTATTAGGGTTCGATCCATTGTAGAACTGCTAAATTGCATAGTTCTTTAAGGAATCAAGCTATTTTTTAATACATCTTTTCAAAATATTAAAATAATTTTTTCATTTAGTTTTATATGTCAATTGTTAAAAACAGATTCGAACATCAATATAAAAGAAAGCCTATATTTTTTAACATAAAAACTCTCTTAGGTTACGGATATGTAGTAAAAAAAAATATATTCTTAGTTTCTAACATTATATTGTAAATATTTGTTAGCAGGACCGTCCTTAGCATCTGCGACGCCCTTTGCGAACAAAACGAGGCTTTACCTTTCCCCATCTTTCCAAAAACATTTACTTACATCCTCAACTATTCTAGAAGGAAACGTTATAAATTATAGTTGAAAAAAATATCTTTGTCTTTTTAACACAATTTTCCAACATTTATTTTCTTTAAAATGCGTAAATTTCCTAAAAAGTCTTACTCTGATGATTCCCTTTGGAGAATGATGTAAAATTCCAGTTTCAAATATTCTACCTAAGCTTCGTGGAACTTACCAAGAAGATAAGAACCTCTTCTTTAAAAAAAGCTGTTTTCAGTTGCAAAAATGCTTGAAGATATAACACGTTTCATTTAAAAGGCAGAGGGGAGAACAACACAGAAAGGATGGGGATCTTGGCTTGCCCCCATTTCCTAAGTGGTAGATGTAATTGTCGCCAATAGGTAGCGAGAATTGCTTACTGACCAGCTTCTTAAAAAAGCACCAGACAGAGACGGCAATAAAATGTGATATACGACCCTCAAACCATTGTGCTAAACTCATCAGCACTATAAAGTTCCCTTTTTCTTGGATGGGAATGTGTACCAATACGTCAGATTGACAATGTGATGGCAAAAGAGATATCCATTTGTCCCGACTACGAAAATCATGTACGGCGGTCAACAGGACGGACGGTGGGGGTCGTTTATTACCGAAGGGAGGAATTTTCTTAGAATGACTTGGTGTCCCCACCTCTTCAACTATTTAGAAGCTGGCATAAGTTTCTTTGAAAGTAGAGAGGGCATTTACTCTCTGTGTGTGGCCTTTTGTGTTAAGTTTTAAAAGTAAATTTATTATTTTATTTTGCCAAACTTTGTAAGTAGAAGTATATCATGTTTTAATCTGTTCTTTATTTTTAATTTTACTGTTTAAAAACATTAAATGAAGCAAATAATAACAGTTGTAAATTATTTAGTAGTTTCTCTTCATTAAGTTAAAACTTCATTTTTTTTTTCTTTTCTTAATTTGATTAAAGGTTCATTAAATTAAAAATTCATATTTGGAAATTGTATTGAAAACATACTACTGTCTAATAAATGGGGCAACTGATCATTAGTTAGGCCTATGGTTAAGCCTATGAGGATGATCTTCCTAAATTATAACATCTTTGTCTTTACTTTTCATTTTAGCTTGTAAGTAAAAAAATAAGTGGTGTTATACAACTGCTAAATTAGTTCTCTATTGCAGTAATCGTTTTCGAAATGTGATTGTAAAAGGAGTTTCACCCACAAAACCAAGAATAATTATCATGTTAATAAATAAGAAAACAATAATTTTTCATAAATAGTTAATTCAGAATCATCTCAAAGAATTTTAATGGTATAATTTAAATTTCTATTTTGTTTTTAGTTGCATTTTTAAATTTTAATCACGTTCCATTTTTGATAAGTAATGTTTGTTTATCTCATTTAAAGGGACTGAAACATATTTTTTGATAAATTTACACATTCATAATATTTCTTAAATAATTATACTACTTATATGTTAAAGAACATGAATTAACCTCTTCAAACTCTTAATTTTTTTTAATAAAAGTTGTGACGTATATCAGCAGAAGAGGAAAAATGGATAACATATTTCAAAAATATAAATGTAAAATTTATTTAATTTTTTTTTTTAATTTCACGCTCTTTCTTTCTGCTTTAGCCTGCCGACTTATTGTTATTTTTGCGGTTTTTAAACATATCTTTAAATAAATTTAATACTTAAAAATTAGTTTACAATTTGCATAGAACATAAATCTTTAAAAATGATTGGATTCAGAACTCTAAAATTTGGAAAGAGATAACAGTTTAATAAAATGGAGGGGGGGGGGGGAGCAGAATTGTTCTCGCTTATTGCTAAAAATTTGCTTTGACCGCCCTTGACTGGAGCAGATTAATGGCTTCTTTACTGCAGGGATGCAATTGTTAGAATGGAGATCAGAGGGATCCGCTATCAAATTAGTACTTTGTATTTGCTAGAGCGTTTTTGACAAACAGACTACCCTTACTAATCTTGACCTCTTACTTGGAATGAGACTACTTTCAATAGTTCTACAAATTCCAGAAAGTTGTCATGAAACGGATATTTATAAAAGCTTTGTTTATAGCAATTTCTCAGGATTTAAAAAAATTTCTATTGAATACATGGGTATATGTCTCTACATTATTTATATTTTAACACTTAAGACCCGCCCTAACTCGCTCTGAGGAAGTTACCCTACAGGTCCAAGGATATTTAAACTATGGTGATTCGGCAGTTGCTTCAATTTGAAAGACCTCTCCGTGACAACAATGGCGGTTACAGATCGATCTATACAGCTTTAGTCGAAAAAAGGTAGAGTCGGAAAAATTCTTGTACCAGAAAAGTGATAAAAATACATAATAAATATTTTTTAACGATTTTCTCTTATTTTTCTAAGTTTTTTTTTTTATTTTGTAAGCCAGATCTCGTGGTATTTAAATAACACTACTTCAAACAGAAGATGCAATAAAAATCCATTAAAACAAGTTTTTTTTTAATTCAAATCCTTTATTTGCTTTGCTAATTTTTATATGCTATCGCGGTTTTTGAGCTCAGATCGAGTTGTCATAGTCTTCGACAAATACTAAGGAAACAACCATTCCAAACTATTAACTACTTTTTATTTCCCCAAAAACTTAATTGAATATATTGTCTTTCATAGTGAGCCAATCTGCAAAGTTTCAACTCGTTTGGCCCACCGAAGATTTTGCCTCGTTATCCTTAACAAGAAAAGTTTTCAGTCATTGAATATCACCTAACTGCATATGTTCAAACAAACGTGTTGAATTACATGTTGTTTAACATACTAATTTTTTTTAGTTATATTTATCTTATTTCTCAGTTTTTAATTTTAAGCCTGATGTATTGCCGGACAATTATTACAACGGAGATACGATAGGATGCTTTTTTTTTTTTTTTTTTTACTGATAATGCCTTACCTTAGAAAATAGAAACTACAGGAATTAAAGGGACAACAATACCGCACTATAAAGAAATTTGAGAAAGAGGGTATATGGATAACCTGTCACGTAAACGTGTAGAAATTTCGACCGTTAGATCACATCGCGCAACTGGGACGACACTCGTCTCTCTCTCTCACTATCATAGAATATCAAGTCCATTTCCGCTTAATCAAACATCTCTATAAGAGGAGAGGCGACTTTAGACTGAAAAAACGCGGCGGGGGGTTGATCCCTCTTTTTTGCCTGAGGAATAGGGCAGATTGACAAAAGATCCCCACCCAGACAGTAATCAGTGCTGTCTCCCTTTGCCCGGTCCCAATGCCCTTTTTTTTAGGTGTCCGATCCCAGTGCCCCCTGAAAATATAACATCTCTACACCAAGATTATGTAGAAATTAAGACTGAGGCGTGCGATAAACATTATTGCACTAAATTGTTATTTTCACCACGATTTCTAATTAACTTAAGTTCAATTTTTTTGCGAGTTGTTATGAAGAGTACTTTATTGCACTCATGTGATTAAATATTTTACTGCAAGCATTGCGATAAAATGCTAGTTTAGCCACAATTTTTTTATTTAAAAAGTTTAATTCTTTGCACATTGGTATAAATGATTAGCTTACTTATTATTTGTTAATTCTTATATTTTTATTATTTGACTATTGGTTCTTAAACACAGACGAAGCTTGTCTCAATGTATAATATAGGAGTTGAGACCAGTGAAGAGGCCATTTTATTTCTCAGCATATAATTTCAAGCCTGATGTATTGTCAGAAAATTATTACGCTGGAGATACGATAGGATGCTTTTTTTACTGGTAATACTCTCCCTATAACTTAGGAAATTAGAAAAAAGGAAAGGGGGGGGGGGGGGAAACACTTATAAAAACAGAGTTTAAAAAAAAATCTTTTTTTTGCTTTGTCAATTTTTATATTCATTAACACAGCGCCGATATCAAAAACATTATTATTTATTAAAAATGAACGTGAACGTCATCAAACTATCATTTATTTACTCTTGATTGAAATGGTTTTATTATTTATTTATTTATTTAAAAAAATTTGGCAACGGGAAAGTGTTTCGACAATGATCGGATTTTAATGCGATTGAATGATGGCAAGTTTGTTTAATTGGAAGCGACTTTTTTCAAGTAAAATAGTTAGCCGAAAAAAGTTATGAAATCTTTGCAGGCTAGCATTTTTTTGAAATAATCTTATTGTATATGCTTGTGCTACTTGTACCATTCTACTAAATAGCGATCAATTCTACAAAAGGCTATTCTCAGGGGTGTAGTGGAGCGGGAATGCATGGGAATGGCGATCCTTTACCTTTTTAGAAGGTGGAACGGCGTTCCCTCACCTAAAATTTTTTAATTTGTATTTTTTCTTTTTCTTTCTTTACTTGACCCGAAATGCAATGCCAAGTAAGAAAACGAAAAAGTCATTTCGTGAGAACTTTGCTTTCGTTTGGGATCCACAAATTCAGAGCAGAGCAGGCAAGTTCAAGTATTTGTAAAACACTTGAAAGAGGCACGGCAACCCACATATGGCCATTTCTCCTTCATTAGAAATGAACTGACATTATATGATTACATCTAGGTATGATTTTTCCAATGGCAACTATCTTCTTTAACGAATGATCTGTGTTTGTGGATGAATTCCAGATGTCACATTTGTATAGTTCGTCATGTATACGTACAAAAATTTCCATACACAAAATCATGCCAACTACCAACATTTTTAAAGAACAAAACTGTGGTCTGGCACATACAGTTCTTTGCGTCCCTTTTCTAATTTTAACAAGAAAGCTAACCGATTTATGAACGGTATAGTGGTTAGCGTGCTAGCTTCTCGACAGCGAGGTTGCGGGTCCGAGTCCCGTGTAAGACATGAGTGTTTGTAAATGTATGTTGGCTTGTCTAATGACGAATGTTTCGGCGCATTATAGCCCTCGTGTTGCTGACGGCGCCAGATAATCTGAAAACACCAAAACAACCAACTAACCGATTTATCAATAAGTCATGTATCGGGGAGTTTTTTTTTTTAAATTAATTATTTAATAAATTATTTGTAAACCTCTCACCTTACCAGCCCTACCTAAGTAATGAATTCGTTCAAGAGGAAAAAACAAATAACAATAAAAGATGCGTGTTTTTGTGTGTGTGTGAAAAACCTGCGATTCTGACAGAATAAACTGGTTGGCGCTAAGAATCCAGATAGGTAAGACCAGAATATTGATATTTTGTATTAACTTTTAGGGTGTTTTGATATATATTTATTTCCTTGCAACCTTCTACAAATAATGGTGCCAACACCCATGCTAATGAAACTGTCCTTTTTCAAAAAGTGTAGGTATTCACATTTTTTATGTTATATATTTCCAGGACCGGTTTAAGACGTGTGCAGACATGCGATTTTAAGTGGGGCGCCGAAATAACTATATAAAAAAAATAATATGATAAGAATTAAATTTTTTTATATAATTTTGAATGCAAATTAGCCATTTTAACATGTTTAGTTCAACAGATAAAATGTTGCATGGAAGTACAGCAAAGGGACTGACTTCAAGCGCTCCGCTACATTGTTTTGACAGAACTGAACAGTTGTTAACTTTGTTTCAATTTAACTTGGCAGTACTGATAATACTACCATCATTAGCCAAACTACATTAGTCGAATTGAAGTCCTTCGTGGGGGATTGCGCAAACAGCAAAGGACTATACTAAAAAAAAAAAAAAAAAAAAAAAAATGCGTAGCAAATATCAGTAAATTTAATAACATGTATTTTATTAAGTTCTTATGGAATTAATTTTATATAAAAAAAATTAAGGGAAAAAAAAAATGCATACAAGGGTTTCTTAAAAAAGAACCTGACTTAAAATAATTGTATTTAGTGCAGAAAACGCTACGATTTTAATAATTTGCACCCATACCATTTTTGGAGGGTTTTCTATAGCCATTTTTATTGTAAGAAGCGCTTAAACTCATTCTTGCACACTCAGCATTTGATTCTAAGGCGGGTCCTGTATATTTCCTTTTCCATAATATAAAACTACTAATGGTTTAGTAAATGGGTATAATACATCGAAATTGGGCTGTGAAATAGTAGGAAAGCAATTCAAATGTATTTTAAAATTAAAAATTAAATTGCTTTTTGATATGAGAAATATATATATATATATATATATATATATATATATATATATATATATATATATATATATATATATATATATATATATATATATATATATATATATATATATATATATATATATATATATATATATATATATATATATATTTTCTCCAAATAAAAAAAAAATAAAAAATAAAAAAATAATAATAATAATAACACTAAATACAGTGGCGGCGATAAGGGGAAGAAATTCCCCCCAATTTTTCTTTTTAAATCTAGTGATTTTGATGGCAATATCACATATATTGTGACAGGGTTTTTTTTTTCTCCAATTCATACTCACTTTTGAAGATTATTGCCACCTGATCGTTACCACTGTCGAAATGACAAAACCAAACTGGATAAGATTAAAAAACAAGTATTATCCCAAGCAAATCTATGCGTATGGCAAGTGATGAGTCTACATTTGAATATCACGCTTAAAATTAGAGATGAATGGGATGGTACAGAAATTAATATTTTATCAAGAAATTTTTAATCGACGGAGGGATTTTAACTTTCCAATTGGTTATTCTTCTAGTTGTAAATATCATTTTATTAATGAAGTAAATTTTAAAAAGGAAAGGAAGGGTCTTTCAATCAAGAAGAACTTTTCTACATTTTCTTCTCGTGAAGGAGAAAAGCCATAAAATTCTCAATCGACATTTGCAACAATCGCAATCTTTTTAATTGGTTTCGAAAATAGATTTTGAGGAACTACAGAATCTGGGAATTTATCCAAACTCATTGCACGTAAGGCATTTCTGCAATTTTTGAAAATTATTGTAGAAAAAAAATCTTCTGAAAAATTTGTGTCAATAATATGTTTGAAAATGTCTTTTAATCCATTTATAAAGTGTCAAATAATCTGTTAAAATGGGTAGTGCAAAGCAAATTATTTAAAAATCCATATAACTTACTAGTTTAAATATTTTTTTATTAAAATAAAAGAAGTCTAAACACTCAATTTTTCTCTTTTTAATTTTTGAGGTGCTCATTAGCTGTTTTGAGATTATTAAAGTAATATTAACCCATTAACGACGGTTGGCAAGAAAACTTGCCAATCAACAGTTTAGCTTTTTCTTTGCCAATAAATTGAGATTTTGGTTCTACTTAGTGTTTTTTTAAAAATCATAAAAAGTAATTCTCCAAAAAATCTTAAACATACCTTAACTGATCTAAATAATCTAGATAAAGGTTAAAATGAACGACTGTTTATTCATTTCAAAGTTGTCTTTAATGGGTTAATATAACTATTTATAGTTATCATTTTCACTCCCCCCCCCCTTCCCCCACAGGAAAAAAAAATACGTTTGTTACGACTCTACATAGCGCTCCCACACCTTTTTATTTTACACTACACCACTGGCTATCCTGCCAATACTACCAAATGAGGCTCCAAAAATAATCCCAATTTATTTAATTATGTACGAGTAAAACTACCACAAAGAAAGGAAATGCGGCCCTGCTTGGGAACAACGATTAGATTTCATCACTTCTTCTGGTTTTATATATATATATATATATATATATATATATATATATATATATATATATATATATATATATATATATATATATATATATATATAAACGTTAAGTTTTTTCAGGTAAGTGGTAATATATTGTTAACGTCCTCTACTCTTACCGACGATTCAAATTTTATATATTTCAAGTAATAATATTTTTAAGATTGTGGATGCATATTAGTAGCAAAATATCTATAATTAAATTAAGAAAGCAAATGTACATATTAAAAAGTAAATTTCGATTAATTTTAATTCCAATATGAAATTTTTTTTTTCAATAGTATCTAGGAATCCAGTTATGTAAAACTAAAAGTGGAATTTTATAAAGTTCCTACTGTAAAATTAAATATGGGATGTTTTTTAAATTTTCATTTAAATATTCATTAGTATAAAAATGTAATTCATGTAAAAATTTATTGTATTATTTGAATTTGATGGTATTCGTCTACTCAGATGTCTATTAATTAAATCTATCTGAATAAAAGAAAAGTGTATTACCCTAAAAAGTCTGATGAATTTTGTTTACAGGGATGAGATAAACCCATTCTTAAATGTTATTTAAAAAAACTTATAAATATCTATAACATAAATTTCCACCGAAATAAACTTCTGAAGGAACCATTTATTCATCTTTGTTGTCTTCGTAGGATCAAAATTCTTGGAAATCCTTCCCTTTTTGTTATCCTCTATCATATCGTCCTCTACCGTAATTGACTTCATTTCCCTCGTTGTAAAAACAACCAAAAACAACCTTCTTGGGACAATCTTACTTGCGACCCAGCCCCCCTCCCCTTTTTTTTTCTCCTGTGGTCAGCCACCAAAGGTGTCGAAAAAGAACCCCACAACATGGCAACCCTGAGAGAGGGATTCTTTGGCTACGGAAGTTGGCGAATTTAAGTGTAAATATATTTTATAAGTCTTATATACAGATGGCGCCATCTTTTGAGGAGAAATAGTAATGCTAATTTTTCAGTAGGTGTTTAAAAATAAATAACTTAACAAAAATTATATGCGTACTGTTAATCAATTTTTAATTATCAAAGATAATTTTAAAAAGAACATTTTAGGAATTTGCTAAAATAATTTATTAATTAAAATTATTTCGATTATATGCATTAATTATACACGAATTCCGCTTTGCAAATTTGAAACTAGAAACTTAGTAAAGTGAATATTATTTTTACAATCGTTATCAACACCTATTCTCCAAGTTAAAATGCACTTTAAATAAATTATATGCATACCCGTTAAAAGTATATAAAAAAAAATCTATATTGAAATTAACTCATTCAGTAAATTATTTCGGATTCACGAAATGAATTAAAAAAAAAAAAAGGGCACAGTTTTCTACATTTATTTTATAAATAATTTATCATACTTTTTTCATCAAATTAATTTTTACCATTTGAAAAGGTACTTTATCACTGCAGTTGACCATGGCTGTCTACGATGACCTGACTTAACCAATATGTATATGGTTACCCGTGCGAAGTTTTAATTTAATTTTTTTTAATTTTTCCCGATTCTTTCCCGGATTTTGTGGATATCTAATAAACATTTATTGGTCGTCCATTGGATTTTGTAGATGATAACTAAATGTCTTTTGGTCGTCTGCAATGTCCAGAGAAAATCTCATCAATAGACATTGTGGAAGTACAATGGATGTATAAAGTACAACGATTTCCGGGACATTTGACCATCCATTTGCCGTCTATTATCGTTAAACGTGTATGATCCAGTAGATATTTCATTTTTTTAAGAGCATATCCAGTAGATATCTATTGGACGAGTTTTGGCTATGTGGGGAGTGGCTACCATATGCAATACCACAAGTCGAATAGACTGGATTTGATAGACCACCATTAGACCTCTAGAAATGGAAAGTCGAAAAGACATGCTTTCGTGAACATCTAATAGATGTTTCAAAATTGGATGTCAAGGATAACGTTGCTTTAGATGTCTATTACATCTCCTGTACATCTAATAGATCATGTGGACGAAACATAGATATCCAGTGGATAACACTGGTTATGTGGGGACCCACTTATTATCACAAAAGAGTGAGGGTATCATTCCAGCCACGGAACTCATTGTAGCCCGTATGCAAGCAAATTTGCTAAAAACAATAAAAACATGATGTCCATTTTTGTTAATGTACTAAAATTACAAATAGCCTGTCAAGGAACAAAGAAATGGATACAACCTGCATATGGAAGACCCCACACAGATACATAAGGAGGCGATCTTCCATTCATAGATTCCCGTTTATAGGGTAGATCTACATTCATACAGATACCCGTTTATAGAGTTTATCTACATTCATACAGATACCCGTTTATAGAGTTTATCTACATTCATACAGATACCCGTTTATAGGGTAGATCTACATTCATACAGATACACCCGTCTATAGAGCGTTATCTTTCACATACACAGATGCAACCCGTCTAATGTTTTTTTATCACAACTTAAGTCCTAGGCCAGTAATTAGAGATAAATGGATTTGAGCTGTCACAAGTTGGAATACAATTTATCAGACGCATACAGCGGTCTCTCCAGAAAAATTACTCGACTCATAGATTACAACAATTCCAAATACATAATAAATAGAGATAGTAGCAACTTAACACAGTAAGTATTTAAAGAGAAAATATTATACCAGTTAAAATTATCATGTTAGCTTAAGTACTTTCCTACTTAACGGCTTCGAATTAATTGCACTTCTTCTATAAGTTACACTTTTTGCAATATTTTTCAAAAGTAAAGATAAAAATTTATCAGTAATATGATGAGTAATCTTTTCTTTATGGTTTTCAACATTACACTTTAAAGTAGGCGATTGTATCATTTTTGGTAAAATATGTGCTTTGAGATTTTTGCTAATAGTAATCAATGGTAAGATTTTAACCGCAGCTTCAACAAATTCTTGTACAATTAATAAAATGCTGATAAACTGTGATGAAGGATAAAATAGACCTCCATGGTCTTGGAACTTAATTAAAGATAAAATTGGAGAGTTAGATTCTGGAACTCTGAAAGGTTCGATACATTTATCACAATCAATTTGTAGTTCCATTGTTCTTAATATATAGCCGGCAACATAGGCAAGACTTCCAGTTTTTAAAGATATTGTGGGAATATTAGGTACATTCAAGAGTTTTTCTAAGATATCTTTGGTTTCATCAGGGATTTCATGACATTTTCTCGTAGCTAATTTTAATTTATGATGTTTTCCTGGTTTAGTTGAGAATAAAGTAGAATATTCAAAGCTTTCGTGATTAAAGTTATTTGTATTTGAGTATTTAGAACTTTGAATAATTCCTACCTTAAGAATTTTCTCCAATGCAAAAGTACTAGTCCTGACATCCATCATATCATTACCTCCATTCATTTGCCTTAACGTACTAAAAAAAGATTCTATACTGTCACTGTTAAATGACCTTGTAAGAACGTAATAAAAACCATTGTCGAGTAAATATTTTATGCACTCGACTGTTGACTTGGTTGTTAATTCAATGGCTTCATGTGTCTGGTCACTTAGAAATTTTAATGGTGGATCATGTTCCAAACAAGCAATTTTTATGTTGGTCAAGTATTGTAAGAAGTCATTTTCCAACCAGTTTAAACGCTCATCATTCACAGAAAAAAAATGCTCCTTGTCAGGGTTCCTTGCATAAATATGTTGGCTACGATTGCATACATCATGGATAGAAAACCATTTATATACATTTTGTAAAAACAAAATAGTAGCACCTGCATTCTTGAAGACATAGGCTTTAGGATATCTGTTTGAATTGACCATAAGAAATTTAATAGCAGCAACAACTGGAGAAGAAAAAATTACAACTGCTCGTGCAACATTCATTTTTTCTAAATTAGAAGGTAAAACATGTTTTATGGTCAAGTTTCTGACAGGTTTAATTTTTTCACCCTTTTGAATCATGTAGAGGGACTTTAAGTACTTTCCACTTATGACTTCAGTACTATCAGTCATTTCTCTTTCTAGAAACAAAGATCTGATGTTTTTAATTATATGGTTTTGGTCAAATCCTAAAAACATTTTCCTTTCAGGGTCGCAGGGATGAGGAATACTCGTCTTCAAAGCTCTACCACCAAATTCTTTAAACATACCAACATTAACAGATAAATTGTCGGTTACAATCCGAACAATAAAAAATCCGCATTCTTCAACATCTTTAATTATGCCTTCTGTGTATGAATGTAGTTCTTTTGAAGTCAGCTTTTTTGTGAAATAATATCTACAAGGTATGCAAAACTTGGTTGATAACCCGTACATTATGAAACACAGCAATCTGTTGGCATGATCATAAACATCATTTGATGACAATACAGTTTCAGATTTGGAGCCAAAAACACAGTCAAGCTTCGCATCATAAACACACTGTGGTTTTATTGCCATCTCATCAATGACAAGAGAAGTAAATTTTTCTTCGGGCTTCAATTTTTTGGCTTCTTCCAGTATTCTAGCTTTAATAAGCTCTGTAAACCCAACCTCACCATTCACAGGTCCAGTAAATCGCTGTAATGTTCTTGTGCTTGGTAGCATTAACAGCTTTCTGTTAAGAATAGCATCGTAGCCCTTTGGAGAAGAGGCACGCAAAAGAACACATTCACGAATAATAGTATCAGACCATCGAGGAGTTTTCTTATTAAAATTTGACAATTGGCTTAGAGTAAATTCAATTTGCTTATTAGCTAATCCATCATCATACAAAACCTGCATTTTCTCAACATTTTGAACAAAAATATTCTTTTCAAAATATTCTACTTTCTTGGAATTTTCTTCTAATTTTTTTGGAGAGATTCTATTTGTTTATTTCTTCTGGTCAATAACCTACGTAAACGTTTAATTTCTACTCGTTGGTTTGCAATAAAATTGCAATTAGTTTTGGTTTGGGTTCCTATGCTGTTAAATTCTGTATCAGAAGTTGATGATTGAATTGCTGCATCATATGAAGAACTAGCTAAATTTAATAACACATTTGCAGCTTCATTATCAGAAAAGGGAGAAGATGCTCTTAATTTTTTACTTCGGAGACTAAGATTCCCTATTTGTTTACGTTTTTGAACTCTACGTTCGCTCTTCTGGGGAATCAATTTGTAAGTAGGATATTCATTAAACACGGTTGGGATCGATCCTTTTTTTAAACATCTCCTTGTAGGGAACTGCAAAAAATCTGAATCCTTAAAGTGATACGCACATACTTTAGATGAGTTAGAAATATCGTTAGGCGAAAAATCCTTACGCGAAATGGCTTTCAGCCAAACACGTTTCAATTCTGAATCAGCTGGGAATTCGTGAAACGATAATTTTTCAACCTTACTATTTGACTTACATAAAGGTACACAGCAATAGATAGACATGCTGTATTGTTTTGGGAATTAAAAGAGTAAATAATTACAAAAATCACTTACGAAGCGGTAGCACACCACACAAGTCAAGGCGAAATGATCCAAAAACTATCCTACTAGACCAATGCCATCTAGTGGTAAACGGTCAAACTAAGGTGGTATTTGAAATCCTTTGATCTTTACCGCACTGTCATAGCCGCGATGAATCCAGTTTAGCCATGCTAGATCGCGCCCAGTCAACATTTACGCATCCTCTTCGTGATTGGCTATAATTCCTACACTTAAGTTCGTGGCCAGTGTTCGAGGCTATGTTATGTTTGTTTTGAGTTTGAAGATGTACAATTTGATTTTTCGCTTTCCTTGTAACTTGTTGGGTTTATAAACATATTTTTCTATGAATTTCACAAGGCGTAAAAATGTAAATTGCGTGTTCTTGAAAGTCCACATAGCATTGATTCACCCCCATCTCCCAAATTATATTAGTTTCAAAATAAAATGTTCGTAGAAAAGTCGTGTATTCCAATGCAATTTGTAATAAAGTAAAAGTAGGTGGTTGAAAGATGTTTCCGAGATTGTTCTTAAAAATATATTTTTTTTTTATGCAAGATTCATTTATATAAAATCTAGTACATCGGATGTAAATTGGGGTTTTAACCATCATGTATAACGTAATATTTTTTGAAGGTACGAATATAAGCCATGACATTTGACAAACATTATATTGTTTTCAATTTGGGTAAATTTGGATCGACTTTTCAAGCATAACGTTGGTTTCAAAAAATTCTTCCAAACTAAGAATAAAATGTTTTAATCAATAGTAAGGTATTTGTATCAGCAGAAAACATTACAAACATTTTTGTTAATCGCATTTCGATTTCCTTGACAGTAATTGTTTGATAAAATTCTACTAATAGTAAGAGAAACTTTTTAAAAACCTGGAGAAGTGCTAATATTTGCATATAAAGAATCAATATTTTTATTTGACTTCATGTTACTTCTGAAATCCTCATGTTTCATCAGTTTATCAGATTAACTTAGACAAAAGAATCTCTCATTTTATAGTGAACTAAATTTGTAAAATAAAAACTTCTTTAAAAAAAAAGAGCTTTTATTAATAATTTATACAAAAAGTTTTATAATAGATATGATAGAAAAGGAAAAACTCTGGTACACTGAACACTACTATTATCAATAAAGGATATTTAGAATAGAAATCTTTCAAAAATGAGTCTATCCATACAATGATCCAGTTTTTAGAATTCTTTTTGGGCAATAAACATTGATTTTTAACAAACTTGTAATGTAGTCATTAAAAAAACTAAATGAATACAGAATTTCTAAATGAATGCATTACATTCTGGTCTGCCAATGGAAGAAAAAGTTGAAATGGAATCTTAATGTAATCAACAAATATTTTACTCTTTTGTCTATTTGCAGTTAATTCACATTCTTAATGATATTTGATTCAGTAACACTTCTGATAGTATAAAATGGGGAACAATAAAGATCAAATAACTAATATACCACATAAAATAATTAAATTAATACATCTTGTAAACTTGGGGACTTATTTATTATAATCTGATGAATGCACAAGTCATTTATTTTGTTCATTAACAAAATTTAAGTTTATTTTTGATTAATAAATTTCTTAGTTGACCATAATTTATGAAACATTACTTAAAAAAAACCAAGAAACATAATTGAAAATAATATACATGAACAGAAAGTATACACATAGAAATACGATATTGTTATGAATTTTTCCGCTGAGGCAATGACGGCACAGTTTTTCAGATAAAAACTAGTATTTATTCTCTTCAGAAAACTCACAAAATTTATTCACAGATAACAGTGCAATCACTATTAATCTTCAATACAAGCTTCAACAAGAACAGCTTCGAATATAGCGATTATACAAGCTCACTCCAATAGGTCAACAAAGCGATCACGATCAACTTTCAACGAAATCCGAAGTACATCTGAAAACTTTCCCGTTCTCCAATCTTTTATATACAAGCGCGTGAGACATTCTCGAAATTTCCAGCCAATTCATAGAAAAGAAATATCTCGAAACTTCTCTATTACTTCAGGTGTTGCCACCTTTTTCTAACTTGTATAATCGCTATTAATTACTAAATAAAATTGGATAAAAATAAATTACAATAGAATTTTGAAATAATACGTCACTATTTACAATATATACAGACAATTTGTGCAACATTTCCCCCTTCTTAAAGACTGCACGTCCCGGGCAGTGAAGTCCTTAAGCCATTCAATGACTTCTACCATAATATGGGGCTAGCCTATTGTAATGTACAACTCTAGGTTTACAGGAAGGTGTCCGTTGAATTCTCACCACGACGTCGTTGATCTTCTTAAGGATCCCATACGGCCCTTCCCCGTTCGTCTGGAGCTTAGGGGAGAGTTCTTTCCGACGTTTGTCACCTTCCTGGAATGAACGGTCCATGGCCTTGGCATAGTACCGGATCTTCATGCGCTCCGTCCTGATGTTGTTTCTCTCTCTGGCGAACCGATGTACGGTTTCCAAACGTGCCTGCAGATCATCTAGATACTGGACAGGCGAGGAAGGAGTGTCCTGTGGTTGTCCAAAGAGGAGGTTGCTGGGGAGCCTAAGGTCTCTTCCACACATCGTTAGAGATGGAGAAAATCCGGTGGTCTCGTGAGTTGCACTCCCGTATGCCAACAGAAGCGGTGAAAGTTTCTGATCCCCATCTTGCTGGTTATATGATTTTGAGATTGCGTCCGAATCATCCGCGGGTGCAGCTGATAGATCCCGGGACCTCCGTTCGATGCTTGTAACAGGAGTACGGATGCCGATTCCCTCGTCACTAACTTTGTCTATTTCCACATGAACCACTTCCTGGGAGGGTTTCATCAACGTCGCTTTCTTCGGTTCTCTCTCCGAGGCTGGAGAGGTACTTTTCATAGATGTGGACTCTTCAGCATTCTCTATGACATTGTCTTCATGAGCTACAATCCGATATACGCACAGCTCTTTCATGTCTAGATCGTGCAAAGGAACTTCGCCTCTCCGTGTTTGCAGCTTGCTTTTCTCAAAATTCAGCTTTCTACAATTTCGGCAACATAAACGGTGTGCTTGTAGGTGTTAAATCCAAGGGTAATGTCCACTTGCAATTTCCCATGAACAGAGATATTACCACCAGACACAGTTTGTAGAGAAACAGAGGGCGCTGTGTAGAGGAGTCGGCAGTTCAGGCGACGAGCCACGTCCGTCCTTACGATCGTTACGTTCGCTCCCGAATCGACGATAAGACGACATGGAGTTCCGTTGATCTCCCCCTTCACGAATAAACCCTGGTTTCCTCCTTGTCGGGATGAAACGTGGAAACGACTGGTCGGGGCTTCACCTGTTCTACATTGCAGCTTCTGCCCTGCGAGATGGCATCTTCTTAGATTCAGTTGTGGAGAATCCGTGGTAGTGTTATCCCTTCTCTTTTTCAAATCAAGGCAGTTTCGTCGTAGATGCCCTTCCCGTTTGCAGTGCCAGCAAACGACTCTGGTCCTTCGATCCCTGGCTCCGGGATAGCTTCTCATCATTCTATCAATTTTGCTCTCCAGTTCTCGAAGCTTACTGGTGACAAAGTCAGAAGAATCCTCGGCTAATGCACCACGCACATATCGTCGGTCTTTTCCAGAAGCTAGCTGCGCGGCTTCTACTCTCATGGCGTACACGAGGGACGACTTCAGGTTTTTGTTTTGGGATAACCTTACCGCCTGCTGCACATCGGGATCTTGAATAGCGTCGATGAAATACTGCAGAGAAAGATCGTCTCGTACATCCGGGGGACAGTCAGGGAAAGCGAGGAGCGACAGTCTTTCTATATCCGATGCCAATTCTTGAAGAGTTTCATTGGCCTTCTGCTGTCTCACTTTCAGTTGCAGTCTGTTGTAATCCTTTAGATGCTGCTCCCCAAACCTTAACTCCAACGCACTTGCCAGCGCCACGAATTCTCCCCGCTTCTCCTCAGGTAGTGTCTGTAAAATGTCAGCAGCTTCACCTCGAAGAGATGCTGCGAGATGGAATGCTTTCGAAATATCGTCCCAACCATTCGCAGAAGCAATCATTTCAAATTGCGTTTGATAAACGCGCCAAGACGACTTCCCATAAAAAGGGGCCACTTTGATGTTAGAGCGCGGCACCATAAAGGGGATAGAAGCGTTATCCCAATTAGGTGACGCTATGGCCAGAGCTTCACGCGTTTCCATTTTTCGCAGCCTTTCTTCTACAACGTCAATGAATTTGGCTTGCTCTTCCTTTAAGGTGGAAACTTTTTCTTGCATGGTGGAAACTTTTTCTTGCACGGTGGAAACTTTTTCTTGCACGGTGGAAACTTTTTCTTCAACTTCATTTCTCACTGTCTTAAGATCTTCTCTGACATCCAAAATATCCGCCTCCATTGATTGAAGAACACTCTCTGTGCGCTCCATAAATCTATCAACGGGCACAGAAGATGACTCTTGCTTGGATGCTAAAGCTTTAATATCCGATGATGTCGCTTCTTGGCTGGCGGTGATTGCGGCGGCGAGTTCAGCGTTAGTCGTTTCTTGGCGGGTTTGACCAGCGGCGATTGTAGCGGCGAGTTCGGCATTTGTCGTTTCTTGACGGGCTTGACCAGCGGCGATTGTAGCGGCGAGTTCGGCATTTGTCGTTTCTTGACGGGCTTGACCAGCGGCGATTGTAGCGGCGAGTTTGGCATTTGTCGTTTCTTGACAGGCTTGACCAGCGGCGATTGTAGCGGCGGTTGATTCTTGTCCGGCCTTTATTCCAGCAATCATTTCCATCAACTGCTTCATTTGGTCTTCCATCATTCCTCTAGTTGTCGGCATTCAAAATTACGAGACCCCACTTCTGACACCACTGTTATGAATTTTTCCGCTGAGGCAATGACGGCACAGTTTTTCAGATAAAAACTAGTATTTATTCTCTTCAGAAAACTCACAAAATTTATTCACAGATAACAGTGCAATCACTATTAATCTTCAATACAAGCTTCAACAAGAACAGCTTCGAATATAGCGATTATACAAGCTCACTCCAATAGGTCAACAAAGCGATCGCGATCAGCTTTCAACGAAATCCGAAGTACATCTGAAAACTTTCCCGTTCTCCAGTCTTTTATATACAAGCGCGTGAGACATTCTCGAAATTTCCAGCCAATTCATAGAAAAGAAATATCTCGAAACTTCTCGATTACTTCAGGTGTTGCCACCTTTTTCTAACTTGTATAATCGCTATTAATTACTAAATAAAATTGGATAAAAATAAATTACAATAGAATTTTGAAATAATACGTCACTATTTACAATATATACAGACAATTTGTGCAACAATATAGAAAACATTGCTATCAAGTTTAAATAAAAAGTTATTCACTAATTTACAAGTAAGCATGATCTAAACCGGGATTTCGGCTGATAATTGGTTCTTTCAAGAAAACTGATTTAATGGAAGACTGTTCACTATTTTGTGGTTTACTCAATCTTCTTTTCTTAGATCTCTGTTTTTTGGTAGAAAAAAATTTAGTTTGTGGGGCGATTCTTTTGTTAGCTGGCTCTCGTTGTGTGTTTGGCAATTTTGTTGTTGCATTATCTATATTTAGCAAGCTTGTAACATTTTTAAGTGCTTTCAGTACTTCTGAAGCAACTGGCTCAGAAATCTCAGATTTTAAAATTAACTTCTTTTGAATTTTATTTACTTCGTTTAAAATTGTGCTCTTGATATCAATAGTTTTTAAAACTTTTACATTTGGTTTACTAACATTTGCTTTGTTAGATTGTGTACTTTTTGCTATAGTATTTAAAGAACCAATGTAATTACAATTATTGTAGGACATTTTTGCAGCATGGATGTGTTTACACAAGTTATTTTGAATACAAAAATCCAAACAAGTACAAGAATGACTTTGTAGACAGCAATAACATGCACGACATAGCAAGTAACAAGAAGAATTACAGTCATGTAATTTTACAACAGTGTAATTATTATTTTTAGATTGAATTTTCCACTCCTTTTCGTTAATTTTTACACAATCTGCAACTAAATCAGCTCCTTCTTTGTGACGTTTAAATGACTTGGTGTGTTTTTTAGTAATTTTACCTTTGTGCGTTTTAATTAATCTTTCATATTTTTTATCCAAGATATATTTCCTTAAAGCTTCATAACATTTATCAACTCGCTTACTTTTTTTACCTTCTAAATAAATATGTTTTAACTCCTGATGAAAATGCTCTAAATGCATATTGGTATTTATTTTGGCAGTTTTGCGAAAACAATATGCCCACATTTCCACCCGGTTTAGATAGTAGTTTTTAAAATATTGATAAAAATTTAAAGTTTCAGGGTCACTTTGGAGTTCATCTAAAAATGTACATAACATTAAATTAAAAGTATGAACATCTAATTCATAAGTAAGAGTTTTTAGAGTTTTATACACTAATTCCCTCTTATCTTTTATGATGGAGTTCAAATGACCCTGCCACGCTCGATCAACATGCCAGGAACAAAGTAGATGATTAGCAGCTGGTCCAAACACATCCTCCCAAGCTTCATACATAAACGATGCATCGTCACTCATGAAGAATTCAGCTTTTATTTCAATAATTTTCTTTATACATTGAAAATAAAATTTAAAGATCTGTTTATTAACAGTGGAAGATAGGCAAAATGCTACAGGGAAACCTTCTTCATATTCGTCAATGACCATAATTGTCGTGAGTTCAAAACCATACCCTGTTCCATGAGTCGAATCAATGCATATTCTATCGCCACCGAAGTCTGATAGCATTTTTTTTGCAATGGCATCATGAATGCTAAGAAAAAGTCTTGTGTGTTTAGACATGGGTGTTCAGTATTTTGTTCTTTGTAAAACAGGATATAATCTTTCATACTTTCCACCCATGCCTTCACACTCAATTCATCACTGCTTATGTGTGACACTTTTGAGGCCTCTGAACCGATGGACGATTTTACATTTTGAAGATCCTTCCTGGTTACAAGGTGGTGTCTCTCTTCAACATCTTCTTCGACATTTCCTCTTAGATCATGCAAAATACGAGTGTCACTTACTCCGCTTAGAACTTTTTCTGAAAAATAAAATATGAATAACCAATAACAGTTTAGGACGAGACAAATAGAGTTCAAGTATGAGAATGTACTCGGATGTAGATAGTTCTGTGCATATTCCAATCTATAAATGCTATATTAAAAAACACAGCAACAATTACTTACTCTTTTTCTACAATATTTTCCTGAGTGTTTCTCTGACTTAAGCTGAAACAAGATTATAATTTTTGTGCATTTTATTTGTATGGTCTTACGTTACAGTGGCCAGGATGAAGTGTAAGGTACTGGCTCAGACGTCCGTTTTGTCATATGACCTAACTCAAAATTAAGAAATATATTGTTTTAAGCATTAATTTGGCAGAAATAGCTAGAAGGGGATACACACACACACACATATATGTATTAAAAAACTATTTGAACAATATATTAGAAATCCACACTGAAACCAAAGTAGTATATCTCAGGACTAAATTGCACGGCAGGTCTGGGGCATGCAATATTTCTGTTAATATAGTTTCTTGTCTTCAATTTATATTTAAACTAAAATGAATAAATAATGTAGATATAATGTTGCTAGTGGCAATTCTTTTATGACAAATCAGTTCTATATATGCGAGTATGTTTTTAATTAACATGGTATTTGAATATGATGTTTGGGTATGTAAAAGTTTTATTCGGGTATCTATTTTTCTAGACTAACATGCCCAACAAAAGCATTTAAAAATTTTGATATTTATTTATCAAGCCATGATGCACTTACTATTAAATGCATACATAGTTGGAACAATTTAGGCGTACAAAATAATACTACACTCAATGAGTATGAACTGAAAATATGAAGCACTTTTCTAATTTCATATTCTATACTACAAAACCAACTCTACATTAAAACAGTAATTATGTCTGAACTACTAATAAAATAGTAAATTTCAAAGGGAGGATATTTTCCAGAAGTGTGCCATATTTGTATCAGAAATAGGATAAAATGTAGAAAACTCATGCTATGCCACATGACAATCAAAATTAGACCATCTGTCACAATCATCATTAAATCTCTTAAATTTCTTTTTTTATGCATTACAACTGAATGTCAAAGTTGATGAGTAGAAACAGTTATCCTTCATACTAGGGATGAGTTAATGGTTCTATACCATGAAATTTGGTCTCCTAATCAATATGATTTGCTAATATTCCACTCAGTATACATTTGGGTTCAATCAATGTTTAACACAACCTATTAGTAAAATTAGTTTTATGTTCACTTTAGATTCTTTGTATATAAGTCAAAGATGTCAGAAATTATAAGATTTAAAAAATAACAAGAGCTGTTTTACAGTCAACTCAAAAGGTTAAATTAATCAATGAAACTGAACAAAATCTGTGATGGAAGAAGAAAGACGTTGCTTTAAAGTACAGAATTCCTCCGAATACTCTTTCAACCATTTTGAAAACACATTAGACAATTTTGAGAAGAAATGCATCAAAACTCGATTCATCGTGTAAATGAGCAAAAGTATGTACCTCTTTTGATGTCGAAGCTGCTCTGTTAAAATGGTTTAAGACATACTGAAATCATAATTAAAAAATTTCTCTTAGTGGGGTGATGTTAAAAGAACAGGCGAAAGACTTTTCCCGTTTACTAAAACATGACGGATTTAAAGCAAGTGCAGGATGGCTAGAAAAGTTTCAAGCAAGACACAATAGTGACTCCACATGAACAAGCAAAGGACATCTCTGATGAAATATGCCTTGAATAGAAAACAACTTCAGAGCGACTTCCGATAACTCGAAGAATTTGGCTAGTCCCTTGAATTTCGAGTTATCACAAATTCACTGAATTAATATTAGTATGAAATTTAAAAATATAAAATAACAAAATATAAATAAATTAATAATATTTGCATTTGTGTCAAATCCAAAATAGAAACTTATTAAAATTCTACGACTTGAAATTTACTGTAACATAAATACATAAAGCTTGGCTTAGTTTGGTCAACCTATTAAGTGAATATAATGCTTTTGATGTAATTTTAAGTTTTAATGGCAAAAACTAGGCAAGTTCATCCAAAAGAAATAAAATTACAGGTGAAAAGACTTAAGTTCAAATATTACAAGAACAAATTCAGTACAGATGCACTGACATGGCAATTTTCAGTAACATTTTGCTTAGTTTAAAATATTTGCTAAAATGTTTTATGACTATACATAGAGTTCAGTTGCTTTATTTTCATTCCAATAGAGTTATCAAAAATCACCAATTAATTTTTTCATGGGTTTTTTCCCAATAAATAATTACCTGCTATGACATCTTTAACTGATGCAGGCAAAGGTAAATGGCCCAATGTAACTTCATGGTTATGTTCCTTTAAATACTTCACTTCTATGTGGTTATCAAAATAGTGTTCCTTCAAAGTTGCACTGGAATCTTTATTTTTCCGCTCCCTTGAGCTTTAAGTTGTCTTTTACCAGTGCTTTTTGATTTATACATCCCACTTCTGTTGCATTTGTAACTAATCAAACGATGATTTTTCATTTTCTTTTCACCACGAGCTACTATAAAATGTGTCTTTGTTAATTTTTCTTCCGACACCAACCAATCATTGAAATCTATAAAAAAAAAATGATAAATAAGTTTAAAAATTAAAAACAATATTATACAAGTTCTCCTTTTAGGAAACTAGATTAATCATCATTTCAGAATTGAAGTGATCTAATTCAATTGGCGAACGAATTTGCTTAGAATGTCAATCAATTTTGCAGAAACGAAGTTTTAACTTAACACACACTTCAAAATTCAGGAAGAAATAATAATCATCAGGCAAGAATAATTTTAAATAAATGAGAGAAAAGATGAATTACATACCTTGTTCGGTGTTAAACTTAAGATTTATTCCGCCGTCTATATTTTGATTGCTTGGTTTTTTCACGCCATGCACACCAATTCTATGTTTGCTTAAAGATTGTTTACAAGAAAAAACTTTTTCGCAAACTTCGCACTTATGGAGCTCCTTATCAATTTTAAAATCATGATTTCTCTTCTCATGTACTTTCAAATACCTCTTTTGATAGAATTCTGCTTCACAGACAGAACACTTAAACATGCTCGTCGTATCCGACTGAGAACTTTTTTGTATTGTAATCAATGTTTTAAACTCTGTGGTTTTAAAATCGAAAATGACTTTGTTTCGTTTTGAAATCTTCACTAACACCGCGATGAAGACAACTCAACAAAATAGAAAACCACAACAACCAATCACGAAGAGGATGCGTAAATGTTGACTGGGCGCAAGGAGGTTAGAAGAGAGAGGAGGTCCGAGCAAGCTTGGCGCGAAGAAGCAGACTTTGGCAACCCTACTCTCACTTGAACTAAGCCTATACAAACCGACTTTTTAGTACGCTCTTCTACGGGAAAAAACGTGGGTAGGTTTGGAAATTCTGCCAAATTTTTAATATAATTTAAAAAAAACACAATTTCTGTGGTTGTAGGCTATAGTTCAAGACCTGGACTATCAAACAGTATGAGTATTATTCTTCACAGATAATAATTAAGCAATATTTAACAGTTTTTAAATCCCTCACACTAACTTTGATTTTGTATGAGGCGTGCAAATCGAGGGAGGGCTAATAACCCATTTGCCGTCATCCAATAGAACAAAAACTTGCCAGATTGATTCGATGTTGACGGAAATGCACTCAATTAAGTTTTGGGGGCTATCACTATCACTAAAAGACTGCTTTTACACACGCTACTATTGTTTTTAGTAGAACTATTTAGCACACTTGCCGTCTTCCCATCAAGCTGAAACTTGGCAGATGGATTCAATGTGGATGACAATGCATTCTATCAAATTTTTAGGCGAGTCACTGTCACTAAAAGGCCACTTTTACACATGCTTTTTACTGACGCTTTGGTTTACTTATATACCCATTTTCTATAATGAGATTAAACATTTAAACTTGGCAGACGCACTCGTTGTCTATGTCAATGCTTTCTATTAAGTTTTGGGATTGTCACACAAAGGCCGTTTTTACCAGCGTTTCTATTGCCTTATTTCAGATTTACCAACCGTTACTCACGTTCTTTTATTCAAACACCAAACTTAATTAAAACATGTAAAGTTTGACGATATTTAATGACTGAAATCTTCCACTATTAAAGTTGCCGAGGCAAAATATTCGAAGGGCAAATTAACCCACTTGCCGTCATCTAATTGAGCTGAAACTTGGCAGATGGACTCGTTGTGGATGAACATTTTAAAAATAGATTCAATATTTAAAAAATGGTTACAATATGTTCATTACCTTTGCGCACTATATAATGTAATCGTTTCGTAATCTATTGGAAATATTTTACACTAGCTGCGTGGTTCCTCGTTGAGGATACCCATCATTGTCCTCAGTCCCGAAAAGAAAACAAATCATTGGCATCGTCGCTTCGTCTGCTAAAGCATCATTGTAACATAAAAACAGCTCGCTTCACTCGCTGAAAAGTTCATTAACACATAAAAGTACTGGCTCGCTTTGTTCGTTGAAAGGTTAATTGCTACGCCAGCACAGGTTCGCTTTGTGCGATGAAAGGTTAATTATTGCGCAAGCATAGGCTCACTTCGCTCACCAAAACTCGTAATCTACTCTTATTTGAAATCACTTTAGAAAGACCAACTTTAAAAAATTAAAAATTAATTTTAAACAAACTAATCAAAATATTCACATTTTGTCTAAGAAAATCAAAATTATAAGGTAAAATCTACTTATGTCGAAAATTTTAGAGTTCTACGCTTATTTAAAATAACTTTATTGAAAAAAAAAGTTTAAAAAAAATAAATTAAAAAAATAATTAAAGTATTGGTTTGTTAATTAGATTGAAAGCTGACCATAGAGAAGAAAAGTTAATGTTCAAATAATAATATATTTTTATAAAAAAAAAGTTTCAAGATAAAAATTAATGATATGGCTCCTTAAATAGATATTCTGTGCAACAACTTTGCTGCATATTTCTCATTATGAATAATGAATAGAACTTTTTTATACACAATTTAAAAACTTTTACAGTAATGTAAAGTTTAAAATAACTAAAAATTAGTGTTTGACAGTTTATATTCCACCTCAAATTATGCCGAATATATAACTTTGATATAACTTTTTTAATAACGTTCAATGGAATATTGTTGTGAAACATTTTAATGAATCGCACTTATAAAGTACAACTAAGTTTACATTACTACCAAGGAGGTCTTCTAAACCTTCAGCTTTTACAATCATTCGAAAAGTGCACTTTTCTTTCCCCCTTGGGGGCATATGACTAACCGCGTTGACTCCCCCAACTCCCCCATTTGTAGCTATGTTAAATCTTTTATATAATTTTTAAAATGACAATTTGTGCGGTTGTAGGCTGTAGTTCAAGATCTGAACTATCAAATTGTACGCATATTACTCTTCACAGGTAAGAATTAAACACTATTTAGCTTCTTTCTGAAGTACAAATGTTATTTTTATGTAATCTTGCCATGGTATCTAATGGGTTCAATATCGGAACGAAGACTTAATGTACAGCAAAAATAGATTGTAAAAATATAAATACTCAAATATATTTTCTTTACTTGTGATATGTGCGTTACGTTGTATTGTGATAAAATGTATCCTACGAGTTTGGTACTATATACTTATTAAATTATATTCTTGATTATATTATTATTATTATATTGCTTGACTTTTTTTTTAATTATATATTTAGTTAAATAAGTTATTAACTAGAGTAATAAGTGTTTTTAAATAAATATCTGCAATATACTTGTATTTGTTTTGAAAATTGTGAATATAAAGATGACATAAAATTTACCTAAATTCAATTTTTTTTTTAAATGGATTATTATTATTATTACTTTTTTTTTTTTTTTAACTTTTGCACAATATATAACGTAATATTTTTGAAATCCATTCAAAATATTATACATTTAAGTTATAATGCTCCATGCATAATTATATGGGGAATTCTCTGAAAACTAAAACCACTACACCTAAAAAAATCCCTTAAAGGAATATAAATTATTGAATTATTACTAAAGTTAGATGCCCGAAGTATCATATAAAAAAAAAAAAAAAAAAAAAAAAAAATTGCGATCCAATTTAGTTTAATTTTTTGACATTGAAAGTTCACTCATTTCATTGACTCTAAATTAGGTGAAACATAGTATAATAAATAGAAATTTTTGAAAGGAACAAATTCAAGAATCTTTTTTAATTAGTATAGTCATTATAATCAGTAGAAATATAAAAGTCTAAAAATATTGCAACCAAAAATATAGGTAGAAGAAGTTATGAAACTAAGCTCGAAGTTTTACACATGCCCCATGCGTTGGTGTGAAATATAAATTTTTTAAATAAAAATATATTTTGATTTTCAATTTTTATTAACTTTATTTTTTCTTTTAAAATTCACTCACATAGTGCTGTGCAACTTCTTAAAAAATACAAAAATAAATTAACTTGCTATTTTAGGAAAATGCATGTCCCTTGCGTCAGTAATTTAATAATTGCGTCAAATCAAGATTTTTAAGTACAGAGGTGTATACTTAATACACACAGTACTGCTTTTATGCCGGAAAACTTTAGCGAAATTCTCTTCCATAATTTCTCTTATAACCCTTTTATAGCCTTCTTTAAAAAACCATTGCATCCTATTATGGTTGCCTGTCACCGATGATAATGTCTTTTTTGTATTGTACAATTTCTCAATTTTTGCAATGAATACATTTTACTTGAAAATAAACTGAGTTGATCTTTTTATCGCATAACGTTTCATTTCAAAAAAGATTTTTAATCGTATTGAATTTGCAAACTGTTTAGTTCGAGAAAGAAATTTTAACAAATCAGACACTTGTATTGGTCAACAGGTGTGTGCTCTAAGAGTAAGATTTTTGCTAAATTTCGTAAAATATGAAATAAAACAATCTTGATTTGTGAGGATCTTTTTTTCTTTAAATGAGATGAATGCGTCTTTTAAACACACAGTATGGTAACATTTTCTTTCTATTTTCCCCCCTGTCTTTTCCAATATTGTGCAATTCTTCATTTCGAACCGATTTTTATAACTTAATAAATTATTTTTAAAATAGTTCTTAAATTTTAAGCATTTGTTATTTGTCAAGAAATGAGATTGCTTGGGAAAATATAAACACCATTCCATTCATTAAAAAGGTGAAAAATGATTATATAAGACAATTTTAAAGTGCCTTGGAAAATTTATATTGCCAAAAATATTCATTAGTTGTTTTATTTTTTCTTAAAAACGTAATTTACTAATCCCAACAAAGGGAGCAACCTATCAACCAAAATGTTCAAAAAATTGTGGCCACTTAGAGTAACAAGTAGAATAAAGTATGCATAATTAGTCTAACAAAATATACAACAGTTGTAACAGTAAAAATCTCACTATTTTGCACTGGCAAAAATAGTATGTCCCGTGAGTCAGTTTCAGAACGCCCGCTGAACTGAAATCTAAACCGCAGCTTTTACAATGACAATCCTTCAAGGGGTACTTTTTTTTTTTAGGAGCGAGTGTCCGAAGACTTCATCATCGCCCTCGGAGTTAATTTGTAAGGGGCAATTGGGGATCCGCTGTCAACTTCGTGGGCGGGCCTGAAACGAGAAGCGATTTTTTTTTTTTTCCTTCCCATTTTTCTTAAGGGTATTTGGTAGAATCACTAAGTATTCACCAATAAGATTGTGTCTAATTGTGAGCTGACATAAATCTTTTAAAGAAATTGAAGCCGATCGCTTCTGTCTACTGGTCTCCTCTTTCCTCTATTTACAATAGCAGGCATATTGGTACAGATTGAGTTCACTGGATAGTGATTAGCAAGCGCCGATGAGTCCAAAGCAATGGTCATATTGAGCATCACACCCAATCGCAAAATTTTCGTCTCCCCTTGCATCTTTTGTTAAAAATTGCTTTTCCTGTTCTGGGTGGCCCCCTACTTTACTTTAATATTACATTTAACGGAGTGCTGATCCGTAGATGCTATACTCTCTGATATGAAGGGTGGGATAAATTGAAGGACGAAATATCGGAACTGGCATACAATAGAAGCAAAAAATGACACCACACTTGGTACAGGATCTGGCTTGGATCACCTTCCAATAGAAAGCGAGGAAAAGGCACGTGGGGGGAGCTAAACTAAGCACAGGGCAGCGGAGTCCAAACTGGTGGGAAATCCCTGATAAATTGAATAACTGGTAAAAAGAAGGATGCATTATCCTCGGTCCAGTCGTAACAATCTTGAAGGTCGGAAAACTCATATATAATGAAACCGTGAGTGAATAAAAATGCAACGTAGCATTTATCTTTGAGTTGGCAAGATTCAAGACCATAGCCTGCTTGAGAATCTTTAGAGGAAGTCTGAATGGGGGTCAGAACAACTGATTCAGTCGCCTTGTTGACTGTGGTTTCAATTGTTTGACAGACAGCATTTGCATAGGTCTTAGTTATACTTTTGATAATCAGGGGACGAGGAACAAATCTGGTACAGTCAGAATTTAGAGGGGGAGGTTTGGTAGCCTTGGTGACCGTCTGAGGGTTGGTAAATAAAGCTCTACGAGTCGGACAGGAGAGAGAAGAGCTTGCATGATTTTGGCCACAGTTGCAGCAAAGCTTTGGGCCATTTTTGACTGGGCATGTACGACTACTGTGATCAAGAGAGCAGTGTCGGCATCTGATGGGAGAGGTACATTCAGCAGCAAGGTGGGCACCCCAATGCTGACACTTGTAGCATTGTTGGGGTCCGCTCGCCTTCCTGCCTATGAGGGGTTCAATTCTGACTTTGGTGTATAACATGGTACGCCAGGATAAAATGTCAGCTTGATTTTCAGTGAAAGGGAACTCCAAAATAAAAAGGGGCATCTTATGCCCATTACGGCGTTTCATCTGGGTGATCTGAATGGGGGAAAAAACTCTGGTTTCTTCCAGACCAGCCAGTCGGCTATGTCCAAAATAGAGGATTTGATATTTAAACCTCGAACAACAACTTTGAAGGAGCGAGGTGGGCTAAGAGGGAAAGGGATATCAGTAGATTTGGCGCCAGAAATGTTGGCCAGATTTGCCTCATCATACTGGATAGCATTGGGGAGATTAAGAATGAATCTGGGCGATTCAGCTTCACCTGAATCAGCAGCAGTGTTAACTATAACAGGGGAGTTAAGCACTGGAATCTCAGGGATAGAAATGTCATCAAGCCGCTCCTCCAAATTAATGGGTACTTCATTGGTACCCGGCACGGTTGATTCGGTTTTTAGCACATTCCAATAATCAGGAACTGAAAAGTTATCAACACACACAATGAATTCTTCCCAATTTAGGAAGGTATGCTTCTTCTTATACATATCTGCGGTTTTCAGACTTTGTTCAATAGCCGAAGCCAGTTGATTATTTTCCGTAACTTCTTTTTTCTTGTCAGGGCAGGGACGATGAAGAACTTTGCTCGATAGATATTTAGGACAGCCAGGGAATATTGTCGGCACAGCTCCTTCCATCAATCTCACTTGTTGTAGATTCACGGAAAGTTTCTCGCCTTGTGTATTGAAACCTTCAGCCTGCTGTTTAATATCACCTTCAGAAAAATGCTGCTGACAGACCTTGAAATAAAAAAAACGTATTCATTAAAAATAACTACAAACTTTTGTAAAATTATACATTATATGAAAAAAGTTTTATAATTTTCTTTGTTTTTTCATAACCATATATTTGTTGTGGTATTAAATTAATTTTTGACTTTCGCAATTCTAGACATTATTTAAATTCTAAGCGGGTTTCATTAAAGTATGAGCTACTTCTTAATTTGCTTAATAATTTTTTTAACTACGTTATTCAATTTATTATCATACATATTTGTTAATAAAATTTTATATATTGAGAACAAGAAATTGTTTATGAGATAAATAAAATTATCACATTAATATTACTTACCCTGGAATGTTTAGAAGGTTTGAAATTATCTCGTGGTATAGTTGATATCCATTCTTTCAGCTTTTCTTTGTCTTTTGGGAATCTAAATAGAGTACACTTTACATTTTTATTGTAATTCCCTCTACAATTCGGAATACAACACTTGAATCCCATCTCATTCGATTATATAAAAACAAACATGCGTTAGCGTTAGGCTTAAGCAGCGCGCTGTCTAACTCGCGGCAATCCAACAACAGCTCGTATAACGCTTCCACTGTCCACTCTTTCGACCTCCGCTTGATGGCCTCCAGTTGATGACGTCACAACTTTCTGTCGAGGAGCTTGGCAGGCTTTCTTCTATAGGAGGTGTTGATACTACTGTCCTGTTCCTTCTCGAAAGCAAGTCCATTATCACTCTGCGTGAGAATAGGGACAGGGAAAGGACCCTGCTATTGTAATTTGTACGCAGAAGTTTTACGACTTGTCGATGAACTAGGCGGCTCCTTTTGCTTAGATCTTAAAGTATTTGGATTTCGAACTAATATTTAAAAAGAAAAGGAATAAAGGAAACAAATTTGGCATTCAATTGAAAACTTTGGATGATCTTTTTCCGTTGGAATTACACTTTTCCTACTAAAATAGCTTTACAAAACATTATTATTGTAATATCATGGGTAATCAGACAATCTCTACGTTGCTTTGGTTTAGTTTATATTATTATTTATGAAGCTCTAATGTATTTTTGGAATATTTTGTGTTTCTGAAATACGTTTATGAGTATTTTTGGTTGAATTCAGTAATTAATAGCAGTGATTAAGAATAATTTCAATACTGTAATTCGCCAAAAATCGATATTGAACTCATACATTATAAGAAAAAATCTATAAAAGAACCGCAATAAAAAAACTTAAAAAAAAAAAAAAAAAAAAAAAAAAACTATAAATTTCTTTACTGCAAGACCTGTCACATTTGTTGTGACATAGTCGGCTTGCCACTTTAAACTTTTTTCAAGGTTCATATATCTTTTGTTATAAATTTTCTTCTATTCATAAATTAGACTCGTAATAAAACTCCCAGTTCAGTAATTAATAACTTTTTTCATGCATAAAACTACCCTTTAAAAGATAATTCATAGTACTAAATAATATTTAAAAATTGCTTTCAAAAAGCACTGAAATGGTAAACACAATAATTACCATCAATCGAGGATTTATATATATATATATATATATATATATATATATATATATATATATATATATATATATATATATATATATATATATATATATATATATATATATATATATATATATATATATATATATATATATATATATATATATATATATTAGGGCGTATCGAAAAAATCGAAATTTTTCAAATCTTTTAGCGGTAGTGCGGAAAATTTGTGGACACCCATCACTAATACGTGTGTGAAATTTCAAAACTCTGGGTTAATATCTTCTGTCGCCTCACTAGCTCGAAAGTTCCGAAATTTGGGCTAAAAGTGATTAAAATTCAAAAATTCATAAAAAATTCCAGATTTCGCTGTAAGTTTAAGGATGGTGCTTACTAGTTACTATTTTTAACAACAACAACTGTAATTTTTTTTATAACTATAGGTTAATATCTTCTGCTACCTCAGCATCACCAAATTTTGGAAAAAAAGGCTAAATTTCAAAAAAATAAATAAAAATTACACGTCACACTTACCTCATTTTAAAGGGATCAGAAATTTTATTGCCTTTCAAATATACATTTGACGATAGCATTACTACTTGTAATCCTTTTTTGTCTCGAATTTCGAAACGTGTTTTCTGGATTCTAGAGTAGCTCTTATGAATGTATCCCTGTTTTCAGGCCCAACTGTTTTCTTGGTGGCTGTCGTGATAAGTTTCACAATTCGCTCGACTGCTTGTGTATGTGAAGGAAATTGTATGAAGTGCCAGCAGGCCTTCGGCATACTGTCCTCTGTCATTTTCAAAAGATCTTGAGAACTTATCTCTCGAAGAACTGGCGGTGATGTTACAAAACAATTTTTCCAGTCAATGTAGTCTTCAGCTTCAAAATTGATATCAGGAATAAAGAATCTGAGCACACCTCGGCTAATTTCTCTTGCCTTTCTATTCTTCGAGCTGCAATGATTCTGATATGACATCTTTCATCAGTTAACATGACCAAAAGCATGTTTTCTGGAGCAGCAAAATAAGCGTTTCGAGAAATAACTGGATCGATTACGTCACAATACTTCTTAGACAAGTACCGAAATGAGCTTATGAAATGCCACAGATATCTAGGACCGTTTTTATGGAGTGATTAATCTTAATTCGGAACCATGAGGGTGCGTAAACTCTTAGAATGAATTCAACTAAAGTTAGTAGCTCATTTTATGGGTCTGATGTAAATATATATATAACCTCAGTATTCGATTTCCAGTTGTTAGCCAGCGGGCCAAATTCAACGTTCCTGGTTCTCGGTTAGCTAGATCTAAACTACAAATGTCAGAACTAATGGCAGTGCAAATGTCGAATAAGTATTTCTGATCTGAACTGAGTAATCTACTATCAATGTGTCGCAACTCACATTTAATATTATTAAAAGCAATGACTGAAAGTTTTTCACATCCTTTAAGTTTTCGTCCAATGTCTCCAGTGTAAGATGAAGGGCCAGAAGACTTGCCGTCTATTGACTGGAATAAGTGTCGTAATGGCAACTCATTAAAATGAAGTAAGCATACAATCCATTGGAGTGGTCTCTGAAGTTTCATTTCAAGCCTGCGAATTACACCAGTAAACATTCCTATGTTCACCACAATGCCGTCACACCCGACAACTGTGAGGTTGCTAAAATCATCTAAAAAAGTACTTGTTACGTATTCGTAAATGCTGTTCGATACATGAAGACTACATCCACTTTCAGGTGTAACATGTCCCACATACGAAGAACCAGGCTCCGATACAGTACAGTAATGCGCTTCTACAATTGTTCTTTGGAGCTGCTTTCCCTCGAGTGTTTCTGATGTTAAAGTTTTGTCATGCCGGCCATCAAAATAAAGGCCAGATAGATTGGAACGATTTTCATTTAATTTTGATACCATTTGCTTGTAAACTCTTGATTTTTCCCTCCATACTTTGTTTTTGTCTGTGACTAGACTGGAATTCGATTCCGATGTTAAGCCCAAATCTTTCATAACACTCGATGCAATAGCAGCCGTGGCTCTGTTAGAAACACCATATCTTTGACTGACAATAATTGCGTCCAAATTTACATGCATCTGAAGACTCCTTGGATACTGCTGAAGAAACGGTGTGTAGGGCGCGTCTTCGGTATCCACCTCCACCTCCATTATATCTTCATTTTCCAGAGTAAAGCTTGAAACAGAAGCAGGAGACACCTTTTTTTTTTAACTTTGCACAGCATTTTGTCTTTATTTCCATCAGTTTCACTACCAATACGCTATCTCTCATGAGCGCAACATCTTATGACGTCTTCATGTGTTGGCAGAATGCGTGAAAAATCCTTCGGTGTTCCAAAAATAGAGCATTGCAGCATTTGTCGACTTGAAAACTTTGAATGCGATGATTCTTGCATTTCTAATATTTACCAATATCTTTTACTAACAAATGACTACGACACTAAGCTACGAGTAAAAAAAATTCCTTCAAAAGAAACGACTACATTGCTGCCAATATGTTTGATATGAAGATCAAAACTAATTGAAAGAAAATATTCTAGAGTTAGACTAAATACTAAACAAATGAAAATGATCACGTGATTTATTGGTCACTCCGATTTGTTTCTCGGGGTGAAAATTGGGGTGTTCCACTTTACTTTTCTAGCAGTACGCTAAACACAGTGTGGTAGAAGATATTAACCAATAATTATTGCATACTTTTTGTTGTTAAAAAAAGTAATTTTTATTACGCGCTACCTCAAAAGGATCAACGAAATCTGTGACTGCTGATTAAATATTGAATTGTATTCCTTTTATTGAAATCTTCGGAATTTCCGGTTCACTGAGGAGACAGAAGATATTAATAGGGATGGAACGGATATCCGGCAAATATCCGATATCCGGCATATCCGGCTGATTTTTCAATATCCGAAACCCCGTCGGATATCCGATTTGAAATACCGGACATCCGATAATTTCATTCGGATATCCGGCTGTATATCCGACCACCAGGTATCCACAAGAAATAATTTTTTGAAAAAAATAATGATCTTTTTCGGACAAAGGGAACACCGCATCCTACACTTTTTTTTCTAATTTTTTTTTTCTTAGACATAAATTGCAGTCAAATTAGAAAACGAAAACAGAAAGAGGCGCCGTATTATTGACGCCGAGTTGATAAGCATGAACCATTCCTCCAATCTTTTTCCATACACATCCTTCATACGTGTTTTGCAATATGTTCTTTTCATTCCAAGTTTATGATGTGATTAATTCCAGATGTTATATTTGAATGCTTCTCCGTAAAACTCGAACCGAAATACTAATAAATAGTACTTTTTTTCCATAACATAAGTGACTTAAGAGTTTTAGTTATTCTCACTTCCTCCTTTTTTGCTGACATTTGCTAACGAGTAAAAAGCAATAAATAGCCAATGCGCAATCTTCAAAGCTTTTTTTTGTTCTATCGACGATAATACCCTACCCCTTATGCTGTGAATGGTATGGTCTAATTTCTGATTTTTCATAGGCAGAAATTGAAAGCTGATATATTTTTTCTGACGTAAAATGAAGTATTGAAATTTGTAATTTTTAGGTCTTTAAAGCAGCGCCACAATGTGGAATTATATTTAGCTCTCTAGAATGCCTTGAATTTTAGTTTTCTCCAATTACAATCCAATTTATAATTTTTAATAATGGCTCATTTAAAATCACCCATTTGGAAGTATTTTAAAATTAATGGGAAATGACGAAAGCAAAGCCCTATGTGTTACTTGCTCCACAGAATCGTTTAAAAAATGTGCGCGGCAAAAGCCCAAAATCCTTTTCCACTAAACCCTTATGGAACCATTTAATGAGTGTGCATAAGGAAATTCACCGAAGCTTTAAAGACTCACTAAATGCATCAAATATTGATTAACAAGAAAAAACAATTCATCAAAACAAGAAATGCACGCAGACAACATTGGAATCGAAATTATTTGTACCAAAATTGTGGAGTTCAGATGATCCTAAAGCAAAAGCCTTAACCACAAAAATATGTAAGTACTAATTTTATTTGTTTATATTAAATATATATTTTAAATATGGTATAACATAATGTTGATGAATTTTGGGTTGGAATTTTTTTAAGTTTATATTTAAAGACGGAATATTCCGTTAGATCCAATTTAAGTTTTCTACGAGATTTCTTTAAATCCGTAATGTTTTAGGTGCATTACAAAAAAAATAGACTTCAATTTCATTAAATATTTAAAATAAATCTTTTGTTATTAACAAATGCCTCCGGTATAATTTTGTAATCATTTATCAATTATAAGCAATGCATGAAGTAAATTGAAAGTAGCTATATTTTGCACTTCAACATTGTAAAAAAAAATTAATATAATTTTAGGTGAGTTAATGGCTCTTGATGCTGAACCATTCTCCATTGTGAATAGAGAAGGCTTTGGTCAGTTATTAAAATACCTAGCTCCTCGTTATCCGCTTCCAAATAGAAATTATTTTCGTGATAAAGCTCTGCCAGAACTATATGAAAAACTAAAAGTATCAATATTACAAGATATAAAATCAGCAACAAAGATCTCTTTCACTCATCAACTAAAGTTTAAATAAAAAAAATTAACTCACCCTAATAGCACACATCCTCCCAGGGAGGTCCCTAGGAAGTCCCCAGTCATCTCCGGGACTACGAATGACTTCCCAGGGACCTCCTTGGGAGGATGTGTGCTATTAGGGCAGTGGCGCGACAGCCCGTGTGGACTAAGGCCTGCTGGGCCCAGCTCAGCTTTATCGACTGTGGCATTTGTGTGTCACATAGCAGATGTTTCAATCAGATGGTCACTCTGACGCCGAACCCCAGTGTTTAGTTCCCAAGCATGCATGGTCCTCCTCAATATATTTCTTTCAGGTATAATCAGCTAAGTCAACCTTGCCCAGTCCGCGAATCAAACCATGGACCTGTGGCATGCAGTGCGGTGCGCTAACCACTAATTATAATTTACTTAATACTTCATATCATGACCATTTTTTTCGTATAGCATATCGTATAACTATCGTTTTTAGTATATAGACCGAATATCCGGCCGGATATCCGGCGAAATCCGTTTCGGATATCCGTATCCGGTAGACATGGTACCCCGGATATCCGAAATCCGGTATCCGGCAAAACTCACATCCGTTCCATCCCTAGATATTAACCTATAATTTTTAAATAAAATTATAGTTGTTGTTGTTAAACAATACTAACATTTAACCACTACCCCAATCGTTAAATGAAATATGGGAACTTTTAGGAATTTTTGAATTTTAAACACTTTTAGCCCAATTTTCGGAACTTTGGGGCCATTGAGGCGACAGAAGATATTAACCCAGAGTTTTAAAATTTCACACACTTATTACTGATGAGTGTCCACAAATTTTCCGCACTACCGCTAAGAGATTTGATAAACTTCGATTTTTTCGATACGCCCTAATATATATATATATATATATATATATACTCTGAAGTGCCAACCAAACGGTATAGTGGTTAGCGTGCTAGCTTCTAGACCGCGGGGTTGCGGGTTCGAGTCCGGTGTAAGGCATGGGTGTTTGTAAATGTATGTTGGCTTGTCAAATAATGAAAGTTTCGGCGCATTATAGCCCTAGTGTTGCTGACGGTGCCAGATAATCTGAAAACAACCAACCAACGACTCTGAAATTGTGAATAATGTTGCAGATATTGTCGTCACGGATATACACATTGTTATAGTGAAATGCAATGTTATACATAAAAAAGTTTTGTTTCTTTATTTGTGATAAAAAAAAAACTTTTAGAAAACAATATTAACAATAATTCATCAACTTTTTCTATATTTCATTTGACTTTGCGTCGGGTCCATTTCCAATAAATCACCCGTTTGAAAAAAGAGCCCTCGAATGTGTCCTGGCCTTGGGCCCCAACTTGTCATGATCGGGCCCTGTGTAAAAGCATTCTTTTACAACAGTGACAGTCCCCAAAACTTGATATAATGCATTCTTATCAACAATGAATATGTCTGTCAAATTTCAGCGTGATTGAATGACGGTAAGTGGATTTATTAACATTCAGAAACGATGATAGAAGCGTGTGTAAAAGCGGCCTTTTTGAGTGTTTGTGACAGCCCCCAAAACTTGATACAAGGCATTGGCATATATATAAAATCAATTGCAATGACTTTTGACAAAAAGAAAAAGGATCTTATTGTATAGAACAGAGGTTCCCAGTTCCCAACCCTTTTAGTTGTGCGGATCACCTATATTATATATATATATATATAAACATACTGTACAAAAGGGGTGAAATTATATATTTTTAATAATTTGATTTATTATATTTTTATTTTTAAATGTAATTAAAATAATTTAATAATATTTATATTTTTATTATTAAATTATATTTTTTATTCCAATCTGTTGCCACAATAATTAGAAAACTAAAAAACAAGTGGTCAAAGTTAAAAAAAAAAAAAAAAAAAAAAAAAAAAAAAAAAAAATTGTTTGATTTTTAACATTGTTTATCCCCTATGAGATAGTCAATATTTGGATTAAAACTTAGCCATGCAGTTAAATTCACGCATTATTCACTCTTTACAACATCGATGAATACAATCGAAGGACTCGATTGTTCCCATCTTTAATCCTGAAGCACCAATAATATTTATCTTGGATTAGATTCTCTACCAGAGTCCACGGCCCAGTACCACGCTATCGCGGCCCATGGGGTGGGAACCGCTGGTAGAGAAAATCAACTACGCTTGGCGCAGTTGGGAGTTTGGCGTCGAAAAGGGCTTAGTTATTTAGCGAAATTGGTGATAAACCTACTTCAAAGGTACAACCGGTTTCGAATGGGTTTCGCGTTTGCTCACACCTCCTTCTCTTCTAACCTCCTTGACTGGGCGTTCTTTAGCCGCCTGTAAACAACACGACTTTTCAGTTCACTTCATTTTTAAAATAAAGATGCCAAAAGTTGAATAAAAGTTTTTTAAAAACCCATGAGAATATTTCCATATCCCTCAAAAGTTAAAAATAAAGCAATTATAGTTAACCAGCCGTTTTATTTTTCTGTTCATGTGAGCTGTCTGTCTGAAATATGAATATATTAGTATTCTTCTGAATGTGTATTTTATATAAAGAATGTTTTACTAATTTATTCCCTGCCATGTTATAAAAATAAAACTTCTAAAATAATTAGACTTGTTTGTAAACCTATCTCTAAATATGCTTATCAAATTTTCTTGTAGTTATTTAAATATGGAGAGTCTGATACGCAAAGTAAATATGAAAAGTCTGATAAACAAAAGATAGGAGATAAAAAATATAAATATATCAGCAGACGCGTGGCATCATTAGAATTCGTCAGAATCAGCAAAACAAATTGAACTTTAATTTACTCGCCATTTTTGTGCGTTTAGAATGCTGATTAATTTTACAATTGTTAATTTATTATGTAGTTTATCTTAAATTTAGTAATCCTAAAATTGTTTTGTGATGAATCAAGAATACGAAAAGCGCCTATTCCGACAACAAAATGGCCAAAACTCTGACGACCTGCTTCGAATTTCAACCCCCGTCAAGTCGCCCAGGAAGGAAGTCTATGGCGACCGTTTCATACCTTGCCGCAACCCAAATTCCTGGCAGGTTAGCTACTCCCTCATGCAGGAGAACAAGCCAGTCTCCGGCCAAAATAAAAAAGCGAAAGACACTAGCTCTGACTGTTCTAAAGACGGAGTTGCATACAATTGTCTATTAAAAAACGAGCTGCTTGGTACAGCAATCGAAGACGTAAAGGAACAAGTCGAAGAAAGAAAAGCATTTGCTCCGGCTGAAGGTAGAACCACTAACCTATTTAATTTCCGCGTTCTTGACAATTCCATTATCAATGAAGCATCGTCGCCCTATTCACTTTCTCCTGTCAGTAGTAAAAGCCAAAAATTGTTGAGGTCCCCTAGAAAGGCAGCCAGAAAGATCTCCCGCATTCCCTTTAAAGTCCTAGATGCCCCAGAGCTTCAGGATGACTTTTATCTGAACTTGGTGGACTGGTCATCCACGAATGTGTTAAGTGTTGGACTTGGTACCTGTGTCTATTTATGGAGCGCATGCACATCGCAGGTTACCCGACTATGCGATCTGTCGGCAGATGGGGACACGGTTACATCAGTCTCTTGGGCAGAAAGAGGGCATCTGGTTGCTGTGGGAACCCATAAGGGCTATGTCCAAGTATGGGATGTCGGTGGCAACAAGTGCGTCTCCATGCTGGAGGGACATTCGGCCAGAGTCGGAGCCCTGGCCTGGAATGGAGACATACTTTCCTCAGGGAGCCGAGATCGGTTGATACTGCAGCGGGACGTTCGAACCCCATCGATGACTCCAGAGCGAAGACTTGGTGGGCACCGGCAAGAAGTCTGTGGGCTAAAGTGGTCTCCTGACAACCAGCACCTCGCATCGGGAGGCAATGACAACAAATTGTACGTCTGGAATATGAGCAACTTGTCTCCTATTCAAACCTACACGGAGCACTTAGCTGCTGTAAAAGCCATAGCATGGTCACCGCATCACCATGGGCTGTTAGCTTCTGGAGGTGGTACGGCAGATCGTTGCATCCGATTCTGGAACACGTTGACTGGACAGCCAATGCAATGGATTGACACTGGATCGCAAGTTTGCAATCTGGCATGGTCCAAACACGCCTCGGAGTTGGTCAGTACTCATGGTTATTCACAGAACCAGATTCTAGTGTGGAAATACCCTTCTTTGACCCAGGTTGCGAAACTGACTGGACATTCGTACCGAGTTCTGTATTTGGCGATGTCTCCAGATGGGGAATCTATTGTAACAGGTGCTGGGGACGAAACACTGCGATTCTGGAATGTGTTCAGCAAGGCACGTTCTCAGAAAGAGGCTAAGTCTGCTCTAAATTTGTTCACTAGCATTCGTTAATTTTTTATTTTGGAGCCTTGTATCATTTATATATGGCAGTGCAAGGTTTTAGATTGTTTTTGTTTTGCTGTGTATTATCTAAATCAATGTTGGCCGTCAATTTAAACTTAGTAGCTCCAAATATCAAATTCAATTCAGGAAACAAGAAACCCAAATCGAAAAAGCTGTTCATATCTATTTGTGGATTTAGTGGTTACTTGATTAGTAACAATTTAATCTTGTTAATGGGAGCAGTTGGTTTGGTTTATAGGTTTAAAGCCTATGTTATTTATAAATATATTATTTGCTCCAATTGTATACAATAAAGGAGTAATTTTTTTTCTATATAAGCAAAAGCTTTCAGTATGTTTTTCATTGAAATAATGGAGCTACCTAGGTTTCTTTTGAAGGCTGATAATAATTTGTTTAATTTTCTAAATTTACTCGAAATTTTTATTCATTTTTAATTTTCCATTCAACAGTTTGACTTTCTTGATTTGGAATATAATTTACTAATCCTATAATTTAAAAAGAAATAATGAAATTTTTTCTTTAAATCATAGTTTATAAATATGCTTTATCTAAAAATAAAGATTTGTTAAGTTTTTTGGAGTTGAATACTTCTATAGAGCATCCAAAAGGTACTACGTCAGAGAACATAAATTTAGTTTTTATTGCAAAATTTATAATTTTGTATATACCCATTGTTTTCCCAAGGAGCAGTAATTTTTTCTGATAAAGTATCAGCGGCGCTCATTTTTGTTTAGTAATTTGAGATTTTTATTCTGTCTATTTTATTTCAGCATTATAATTATAATACTCCATAGTTACGATATTTCTAGTTAAAAAAAATTATCACTTTGTTGCAACCTGTTATAGTTTCAATTAAACAGGATCTTTTTTTAAACTAGTCAAATTCAATCTTTATTTCCGTTATTGTTTAAAATTCTAATTTTATTGTATTCTCGTTATTAATTTAATTCAGAAACTTAGTTCCCGAAACTAAATTGACAGCACAATCAGTATCAAGATGACAGGAACTGAAAGTATTATTTCTCTCCTGTTTATTCGTATTCCTTGATATCAATGGGATTATACAAATTGTTTTGGTATTTATAAGAATAAAGATGGCACAAAATCCTATCCCAACACTTGTAAACCCTGGCTTGTTAAATGAATATGTGAAATGATGTAAGACCTGGAAAGATTTGTCTTGATGAGTAGAAAATATTAAACGTTCCACTTTAAAACAAAAACTTCTTAATTTTAAGAACATGTACTTGTGTTTTGAAAATTTGATGGCTACGTTATTCAAATACATTATTGTTTGAGCATGTTATTAAAATTCATTTAAAATCTTATTATTCTCTGGTGTACGCATATCGGACATTTTGACTTTTTTTTTTTTGTGTGTTAGTAAATAGAAAAGAATTATAAAATTAACATGAATCTAGTAATTTTCTTTTATGTAATATTTTGTGACAAAGTTGCATGAAAAATAATTATTTTAACTAGGTAAAATATGCATTTATATCGGTCGGCGCTTGGGATCTGCAGTGTCCCATGCATCGGTGACTTAGCAATGTATATTTTACCTAGTTAAAATAATTATTTTTTCATAGAACTTTGTTACTAAATAACATTATTTAAAACAAAAATTATACTACTAGATTCATCTTATGTTAATTATTCTTGCCTATTTGCGAATAGAAAAAGAAAGGCAAAATGTCTTATGTGTTGCCAGATATTTGCCTATATACTGCTGCTTGTGCTACTAATTTAACCTCTTCAAAAATATTACCAGCTAATTATTATTTATGTGAATTTTGTTGAGAGTTTTAATTCAAAAATAATTTTTATTATTAATAAATGTAAATCTCTTAAAAATTAGAGTAAACTGTATCTGGAAATGTTAACTTAACTTTATTTGAATAGTTTATTTAAACCTTTTTAATTTTTGTGTATTTGATATTTTTTTCCCTCCTAAATTAACCTTTTAAAACTTTTTGTATAATATTCATATAAGAAAGTTCTGAATCTAGAAGAGAAAGCACTGAAATATAATAATTTGAATGTATTCTTTTGGGAATTTTTCTAAATTTGATAAGGAGTTGTCAAGGTTTCTTAACTAATTAGGAGAAGACTTGAATGTGTGATTTGAAACAGTTAATCATAATATTACTGTCAATTTTCTTATTGGGAATTATTGCTTATTTTGTGTAGCAACGAATATTCGTTATTTTTCGAAAAAAATTTGACTAATGTTAGTTTTCTGAAATAAAACATTTTTATTCTAGAAGTTTTTATCATTATACTAATTTTTGTATTGTCCACTATTATTTAACTGACTGTATTTCAGCTATTAGTTTTTGAAGATATTTATTTTACATGAATTAATGCATTACAATATTTTGAGGAGAAAAAGATTCTTGTTTTATATGTCTGTAAGACTTCTTTTTCATTATGAAATAAAAACTGCCTTTTTTTTCTATCTATTTTGTCTTTTAGATACAATTCCATTATGGGGGCTCCTTTTATTATAGTAATTGTTTACGCTGAGCAGTATACTGAAAAAGATCATTGGTTGCCAACATGTTTATGTGTGATAATACAAATATTTACTCCTTAAAGATTTCATCTTGCAGATACTATGGCTAAATACTCATTTAACAGTTTAAAACGAGTCTGATTTAGCAATGATTGGAGCCTATATAATGGGATTGTACTGTTATTTATAAATGTATATATATCTTGCAATGTATGTTGTATTGTAAATTGCACCGTTTGGATCCCAAAACTGAATGGGGGAGGTGGTTACAGACTGGAAAATTGATCTCTTTTGGGATCTGAGTATACATCGCTTTCCGCAATTTGACAACTTTTATTTAATATTTTTTACTATTTTCTCCCAGCTTTTATCAAAATGTTTGTATTACTACAGATATTGTGGAAAAGTTGTTTTCTGTCACAATTTTACTAAAATATTTTCCAAATGGGATGTTTACATATTTCTAGCTAATTAACTAGCTACATTTACCTTTAATGTATTTGTTTCTAATAAAGTTAAATATTTCAAGTAGATTATATTGTGGTATTTCCAAATCTCATAGATAAGAAAGTTATGTAAAAATTAAACAAGAAAGTTGAATTTATCATACTTTTGTTCTTGGTTTAGAGATGCATTGTTTTTTAAATTAAAGTTGATGGTCAAATTCTACTTTGTTTGTCAGGATTCAGTTGATTTTATATTTATCAACTATTGGAACATATTCAGTTTAATTTCTTTTTAATGTGGGTGAAATGCATTACTAGGACAAAAAAATATTGTTTTCATGTCTTAATATATTTATAACAGTTAAAAATATTTTTTTAACTTTTTTTAAATCACAATTTTTTTTAATTCATTCCCTACAAAGCAGAAATCTTGTGTAGTATTAGATATGATGGATGAAAAGTAAACAGGGTTCCCATGGTCATTAAAAGTGCTTAATATTTTTGAACTTGTTTTCAAGGCCTTGAAAATGCTTAGAGGTGCTTAAAAGTCCTTGAAAGTGCTTAGAAGTCCTTAATTTTTGCGGATGTTGTGTGCCCAACTGTAAAATTTATAAAATACAACTCAGACTAGATATGACCGTACTGAAATTATCTGACATATTTGTATGATGCATCCACCAACTTGCACCTTTTTTGGGTTTTTTGTAGAATATACTTTATTAAAAATTCATACATAGACATGATGCCTGAAAAAAAATTTCAAAGGTCCTTAAAAACATTAATTAGGTCATTAAAAGTCAGTGATTTGAGTGGGACCCTGGTGAAGTTAAAACGAGCATTGCAAAAAATTCGTACGTTTCAATAAAATGCATTGTTATTTTCCTCTGCTTTTGAAGATATTCTGAAAATCTAGTGGCGACAGGAAAAAAATGTGTATGTTCGATCTACATTATCACTGGCAAAAGCACTTTGTAATCTGCCTAAGGCTAAACCATGGATTTTAGTTGCCTGGTACTTTGCTGTTATTGATAAAGTTTTTTGCTTGTGGTCATGGTAATTTTTTTTTGTGATGTAGCACTTGTATTATTTTCAATTGCTTATGTACCAACTTTAATCATAATAAATGTATATGCAATTTAATTAGTAATCATTTTGTCCCTGTATGTGTGTTAAATAAAATTCACAATTTGTACCTTCGAATCGGTGTATATACTGGATTCTAATTGTTGGGATTTTTAAATTATGATAAATATTTAGAATCGTGCATATAAATGCAGTTCTGCTCTTTAGTAAAAATTACAACTTCATATGAATGTCGATAATTGTTTTGTAATTTATGAAAACATCAAAATTAAAATCACATACATAAGAATTAAATTTGAAAGATATGAATATTTGTTATTAAATTTATTTCTGTTCCATAGGAATAGTTTACTTTTTATTTTCTCCAAGCTAAATTACTTTATATGCTTTTGTAGGTTTGGCCAAAATTGATTTCTAGTTCTTAAAATGTCTAGCATTTTGGATGTTTTAGGATGTAAAAATTATATTTTAGTCTATCTAAAAATAAGTAGACTTTAGCATTAGTATTGTGATGATGGAATTCGAAAAACAGTTTAATTATATTTTAGTCAAAATATAGTTTTCAACTCCAGAAAAGTTAAGAATTATTTAAAATATAGTACTACTAGCTATTAAATAAAGAAGACGGTTAAAAACTTTAAAATGTGGCTAATGGGTATGCATGTTAGAGTTTTTGGGAAAATGAAGTTTACTCAGTTTGGGGTCAAGTTAAACAAATAAAAAAAAATTAAACAAATAAAAATGCTTGTATTTTTGCTGCTATTTTGAGTCATTGTTGGCTGAAGCATTAATAAAATCTTTTCAGCAAATTGGTTGCTTGTGGAAAGATTCTAAAAGCCTTCAGAAGTGAGAACAATGTTTTTTAAACTTGATGCCAAATTACTTTATGACTGCAGCAAATTTTTTAAACATTTTTCCAATCCAAAATATGTACAAGGTTTTGAGTAATTTTTAGCCAATTTCATACGTGTCTAAGAAGTATATAGCATTTGCTAGATTATGTTGTAAAAATATAGTTCAATTCTTATTTTTACTATATATGAATGCCCATTAGTAAACAAATTGTCAAGTCATGCTTTATTTCAGAATAAACTAGATTGTTAGGTAATCTTGCCTTCACAAATTAAAGTCAATATTTTAGCACATTAAGTTACGTTTGACAATTTTTTTTCAATCCATTGAAATTTTACAATTATTTTTATCAGTGCCCACTTGATATTTTCTAGGGTTATATTTCACAACTCAATGGTATTCAAACAATCAGTAGTTTTATATAGAAAGTTACTTTCGTTAATTACCTTAATGTGACTGATGCCATTTAGTTTCCCAATTGGAGCAATTTGATTAGTGCTCAATTGTTAGTTTGAAAGACATCTCTGCTGTAAACATTTCAACAGCAGGGTTCCCACGGGTCCTTAAAAGTCCTTAAGAACTCCTTAATTTTATTTTTCATTTTTAAGGGCCCTTAAGAACTTATTTTTGATAAATCAGGTCCTTAAAAACTCCTAAATTTCCCCCTAAAACTGTCCGAGATCGCAATTTGCTGCTGGTTTTCGAAACTGCATTAGCGAAATATTAAGTAAAGCTAATCGGTCGCTAAAGCTCAAAATATAGTAATTGGAACACTAAATCCCTCTTCTAAACCATTTTTTTTTTAAATTTTTTTTTTGCCAACTGAGGGGTGTTTAAATGTTAGTCTACATTCTAGGATGAGCTCTCCTGATAAATTCCTAGTCTACGTGTATGGGTTGGCCCTTTTTTTGAAAAGTTGGCAACAAGGTCAAAATGTCCCCATCATTATGGCGGGTGATTCAAAATCCAGCTGTAATGAAAAATTGATGTGACCAAATTTAATTTTGTTTTAGCTGTTAAATTACTGCAATCTTTCCTCGAGCTCTTTTCCTCCTGCTCTTTTTTGGAGATGGATAGTCAAAACTCGTCATAAAGTGCATGAACTATATTCCATGTTCTAAAGCAAAAGCATAAAACTAAATTCGCAATAGTATTAAAACTTTGTAAGTTTGACTTAGAGGATTATAATTGTTACTCGTCTATCAACGAAATTAGCATGGGGTTTGTTGCTAGCAAACTATTAAAAGAAAAATTGTAGACAAATGTTGTTAGTGCAGAGGAAACCCTCAATTTAAAAAGAGATTGTCGTAGTTTTACTATAAAAATGTTGCAAACTCTCATGATTAAATCACCATTAAACGATACAATTGTTCATAATTCATCATGTCGAAATCCTAGATAAATGGTGAAAGATATTAGGAGCAAAAACTTAAATTTTATGACAGGGTCAATGTCATGAAAATATGCGAAAATGGAAAACTGGTTCCGAAAAAATACCGAAATCGTAAATTTTGTCCCGAAAATTTATTTCCTCCGGAAATGCGATTCCTTCCGCGAACCTGCGAATTTTCAGCCTTTTTTTTAATTTTTTATATTTTTTCGCTTATTTTAGAAATTTCGAAGAAAATCACCGATATTCTATAAATTTCTCATTGATCTTGCTGATAGAGAGTAGTTTCTCCTTCCTTTCTCTTCATACATTGTTCAATTTTTAAGTTTTCAGGTTCTTTGACCGAAATTTCGATCTTCTGTGAGATCAATGTAAATTTTCTGACAACCACGGAACCTGCTTATGTTCAGATCTCCCTAAATCATGGATGGAATTACTACTTTTTTCTCTTTTGTTATAGCCTCTATCGGCATTATTTACATTGGTATATGTGATGGCCATTTTGCTGAGCGTTCCGCTTAATGGTGGACGCTATCGCCTAGAATTACGCTGTTGCATATGATGTTCATTTTCGTCGATTGCTATGCCGATATTACAGTCACTGACGCTATTGCAGAGATTGCACTTGTTAGAAACTGTACATTTCAGCTCAAATGCGGATTTCAGTTCTTTTTTTATCTATGCAAATCTGCAATCCAATTTTTGGGCTTGCTTGCAAGTCTGACAACCATGGAGCCTGCGTTTGTTCATATTTCCCTAAAACTTCAATGTAATGACCACTTTTGTTACAGAATATCAGCTCTACTATAGCTATACTCTACGATATATCGCTATTATTTACGTTGATGTGTGTGGTTAGTTTAGCTGAATTTTACGCTGATGTGATGTTCATTTTCAGTGAATGTTACACCGATATTCCGAAGGTTTGCATATCTTTAGTTGTCGCTGCCTACTTTTCAAGTATTTTGTTCCAACCCCATTTCCTAAAGATCGATAGTGGGTAGTACTGCACATGATGTTGCAGACCAGCCCGGATGTGAGTCACTATGTTGAGAGGCCCCTTTTGGGTTGGAATGCAAAACACCCCCGCTTTCCTTCGGTGGGAGGAAATACAGATAGAGAGGATTAGGCCTAGGCCGCCACACCGAGTGGTTGGAGAAAAGCAGCTCCCTCAACAGAATATTCCAAAAGGAAAATAAATATCTTTAAGTTTCAAAAAAAGGTCGTCAACTGTCTTGAGTATCAAGAATTCTAAAAAGCTCTTTTACTCTGGTAGAGTAATTAGAGCAAGTAATTTCAACACATGATGTTAGCACAGACTCGATCGTGAGAGGGAGTGTTCTAGACTACCTATAACCACTGAAGGGTTCATTTCTTCCTCTTTTCAGTAGCTATCCAGTAGATGGCAGCACTACCAACCGTATGTGGAACTTCTTAATTTATAGGCAATACCAAGCAGAAGATTCCAGCAGAAGACTTGGCTATGCCACCCCCAGATGTATTGATTTGTATGGGAACTTGGAGGACTTTGCAGCCACAACCGATTTAACGTTTCCCAGTCACCATTAGCAAACTCGGCAGTCTTTAGTCAGTCTCAGAACCTGAACTCGCCACCATCAGGATTTGAGCACTAATTCAGTATTGAACTCGCGACACCTCCCCCGACTGCGCTACGCATCCCAGTATTTATTTTGGTGTGATGGTAATTTTTGCAGATTGTTGCTTTAATGTAATTGCTGAGATTTTCAACGGTATAGTGGCTGCTATCCCTGATATTTACGTTGGAGTAGTGATAATTTTTAGCCTTTAATAGCAGCTATTTCTGAGATTTGCTGTGCCGTTTTTTAGTGTTATTCACCTGGGCTTCCGATGATGTGATAGCCGTTATGTCCGTGATTAGTGTGTGTGTGAAGATCAGTTTTGCCTTTGGTTTCAATCGATGCAGAATTATTAAAATTTAATTTATTCAAGAAATTAGTCCAAATTGTCTAATTTCACTATATATCCTTATTTAAAATTTTAACTGCTATGAAAATCAGGGAAATGTCTGGGAGTTTTTTAAAATTTCACGAAAATCAGCGAAATTTTCTTTGTTCTGAAGGCATGTTCCCTCCTTCATCCATATTTTGCACAATTTTCCCGGAAAATTATGGTTAGAAGTGTAATGTTACGGAATAATTTAAACTTTTCATTACCGCCAAAACTATTTAAATAAAAAACTTGGCATATTATCCCTTTAGCATACATGTTCTATTTGATTAGGGTGTCTACACATCTGGAAAAGTTAAGGAAATTTAAAAAAAAGTTTGCCGTAAAATCAGGGAATTTTTTAGAAATCTATCGGAACGTTTTTTCTGAATTTTGAGGCCACCCTCAAAATATAATTAATGGAAAGTGCATATCAGAAATTGAACAATTAGACAAAGAAATAATGCAAACTGAAAAGAAATGGAAAATAATGAAACTCCTCCCATCCAACCACATTCGGAGACAGTTTTTTGAAATAGGCAAATTGATTTATAATTTTTTTACCAACTGCATTTCATGCATAAAAATAAAAATTACATTTCGATATATGTTTGTGAAGTAAATTGTTGATTTCTTCAATTTTTATTAAAATTTCAAGTATTCAGAAAATTAAGAAAATGAATGTAGTATAAAGTATTTGTTTAATGCTCTACTTTTTTATGCTTTATCTTTATTTAAAAAAAAAATTATTTAGAAAAGTTTTTTAAAGCTGAAATTTGATACTAGAATCATCTTTTCTCTATAAGCAATGAAAAAAGTGGGTTTTTTAAGTATAATTGTATCTAATTGACTCACATAATTGCGTAACGACATATCATAAATTTATTTCGAAAGTCCCTAAAAGCCCCCGAAAATGTCTTGGCACAGCTTGATCCTAGTGTTACCCTTGGGTCAGTAAACTTAACAAACGAACCAACCCAAAAAGTCTAAATGGACCAGAAATTTAGTAGGGCACCCTGTATGATAACCATACTTTTCGTCCTAAGCTGAAAAAGATAGTCGTAGATAAAGTCGTTTATTATATTTAACTTAATTTTCTCCCACCGTGATTTACTGTGAAGGTGTAATATAATTTTTGTCGTGTTTTCTAAAGTCCTTAATAAATATTTCTGGGTCCTTAAAAACTCCTTAACTTTCAGTTTGAAAAAAGAGTGGGAACCCTGCAACAGTGATTGGTTGAAAGTGAATTTTTATAATCCGAGCGAAATGGCGTTATGTTTTTCGATAATTATTACTTTAAAAATTTGGGTAAGTGAAACAGAGGAAAAGTTTTATGGGCAATGCTCAAGCGAAGAGAGCTCTGTGTTAAGGTTATTCGTTTTTCAACTTTTTACGCTTTTATCGAATTTCTGAGGTGGGGCAAAAAAACACTGTTGACCCGCAATTTTTCACAAAAACTGTCATGTCACTGGCTATTATTAAACGTTGATCGGTGACAAATTAGCTCGTCACCGGTCAACAATGTGTTAAAACTCCTTAAAAGGCATTACCAGTGATTTTGAGCAAAATGGTTAGAGCTGTTTTCTGGCACTTGTGGGAAAACATAAATTTTTCAATGGCATCTACCTTACATGCTCAATTTCGATGAAACCTTTAATGATAGGTCCCATGACCACCACTAATTCATATGCATAAGTTGAACACCATAGACCAATCTTTTGGGGAGTTATGCTGACCACAGACAATCGATAATTCCTGCATTTTTTAAAAACGAGTTAAATTAGTTTATATAAATGAAGAATTTTTTTCTGATTCCAAATATTTTAACAACAGTTATTTTTAAAAAAATTAATTATTTAAATATTAAGAAAGAAAATACTCCGGAACCCAGTTCGATCAAAACGATCCGCTATAGCTGTGACGTCACTACATCCTTTCGTTTCTATGGTTATTATGAGGTTTTTGCCAAATAGTTGGTGTGTGTTTGACATCAGCGTTTGGTAGGCAATTGCCATATCCCATATGGGTTCGAGCGATTTGCAAGAAACTTGCAAAACTGATTTCCGCTGCTGTGTTTCAAACCAAGTTGTTTCAGATGCGACGTCAATTTGATTCAAGCCAAATGTGTTATTTTCCTGCCGAAATCTAATAAGCGATCTCAGGTTACAAATTAAAAAAGAAGAAAAATTAGTAATTTGTGTTTATGACCTTTTCCAAACATTTAGAATTGATTAAAAAAATAATAAATGCGGGAAGTGTCCATTGTTTTGTTTTTTCACTCAGTCCATTCCAAAAATGTGTAGAAATTGTTTGGACTGAATACAATATTTTCATCACCCTATGTTAACATATAAGTAATTGAAAGTAAAAAAAAAGAAGTATATTGTATTAATGCATGGGCCATAGATATGAAGCAGGAGCTATAACTGTAATTATAAAGTATACTAATAATGAATCTAAATTAATTTGAAGTGGTTCTTTGGAAATTATCACTTTGGTATATGCTACATTTGATCAGGGTGTGTGCACATCTGGAAAAGTTAGGAAAATTTTTAAAAAAGTTTGCCATTAAATCAGGGAATTTTTTTTGGAAATCTATCACGGAAATCAGGGAATTATCAAGAAACTTTTGTCTATCTTGTAGCTAAAGTTTATGGATGGAAAAAGAAGGCTTGATCAAGGAATTAAATGTCAGGCATTTTTTCCAGAAACTATCAACAAGATGCAGGGTTTGTGAAACATTGATAAATCAATTTACTGAACTAATGCAAAGTTAACACAAGTACATGATATCTGGAGCATTAACAAACTTTAAATTGTCAACTAAATTTATCAAATAGTTTATTATATATGTAATTGTTTTATAACTTTTATTGCATATTTTAAAACCAGAATATACACAAATATCTCAAAACAAACAAAAACTTAAATTTTTTTTCTCGAACAAAAAAAACAACAAAAAATTGGGAAAACAAAAGGTAATTTTATAAACAAATTATTAAAAACTTTCTCCCCTATTGTCTTTTATTCCTTTTACCACATCTATATAATAACTATTTCAGAAAAAAAAATTAATCTCGGCAGATACTATTTGACAACTTTAAGCCAAGCAGTTTATGAAATTGATGCTTACAAAGTGTGATTTATATGCTGATGAGCCAGTGCACTCAACATCTTGAATAATTTTCTTATTATAATGTATATATTAAAAGGTTATTTTGTGTTGATTCTTTCCGATATCAATTATACAATAATATAGAGTACAAAAGTTGTATTGGGGGCAAACATCTATGTTAATAGTATAACTGCAAAACAGAACTTGTGATGTTTAAATTTGTTATATAAATCAGAAAGGTTCCTAGAATAAGACAATAAGGACTATTTTATCCTAATAGCTCAAGCACAGAAAGTATCTACAATTAAAAAAGTGTCAGCAATTACCAAAAAATGGCTAAAAATCTTCATAGAAATATTTCTGGTAATGCATTTTTATGAGTTCTTAAAGTTTCCACTCATGAACTTCCCGTAAAATCACATTAAAGTTTAAAAAAGCATGTAAAACATTGAAATCAATCTACCAAAAGTCGTCACATAACAATGAAATTGCAATGTCTCTGGAACAGAAATAAAAGATACAAGTGCATTAAATCAATGCTAACTTAAACTGTTAAAATAAAAATAAATAATTGTGATATTAACTTCTTAGCTGCATTAATTGGTGTAAAAAAATTGTTATGTGCAAAGGTGATGTGTTTCGGCTTGTCTGTTCGGGGATGATTTTCTCAGCCAAAAACTATTTTTGTCACCAAGTTTGCTAATCAGGCAAATTTTTTTAAAAATATATATGAAAACAAAAACTGTAAATTTGACAATACAAATCAAACCTTCATTATAATCATATAACTAACAGTGATCTGTGGAAAGATATTATAAAATAATGATTATGTTGTTTCCGACACCTAGTTTATTTGAATTTTAAACATAAGTGCATTCAAGTATTTTCATTAAATTGAAGTATCTTATTAATTATTAGAAACAGAGATTTCTTACTGTTTCTAAACTTTTGTTCTATGAAAAAAGTGTTTTTATGTACTTCTGGGATTATAGCATTCGATGAATTGTTGAATAAATATTTTTTAAATTTCGTTAATATACAAAAAGTGCCAATGTAAATATATCAAGGTAATTTGAAAATTTAAGCATGTTGATCTATAGTACAAAAAGTTCAAAACACCTCTGATATTTGGATATATTGTATGAAGCACAAATTGAAATACCTTCTAAATTTATTAAAACTAAATGCACAACATATCTATGTAAAATATAACATTTTGATGTATAAAAATATAAAACAAAAATAAATAGTAACAGTTCACTGTATTAAACAGCCACATGATTAATTTAAGAACATTTCCATACACATATTGCTTTGTTTCCTGCTAAAAACATGTACATTAAATGTCTTGCGTCATGAGATATTTGGAATCCAAACGCTTCACCTACAACAACATGCCAAGAAGCTCCATATTTTTGGTCAAGTGTTTCTTTAATAAGGCGTGCCACTTTCTGAAATGAAAGTAAAATATTTATAACCAACATTTGCATTTAAGCAAAACCATATCAGTAGAATACATAATTATGACTCTTGAAAAAAAATGCTAAATATATAAAATATCTATTCTACAGAAATTTCTTTGAAATTTAAGACTTTCTAAAACTCAATAGGTTTTTAGGGAGTAAAAGCTAACCAATGCACACATTTGTACACAATGAAGTGATATGAGATAAAATATCAATTTTATTTTACATTTAAGCAAGCCTCATTGAAGAGACAGTAGATTTTAACTTCTTATATTATCCTTTCTATAAGTTTTAAAAACCAAATTTCTATTAATCATTAACAAACAATTTTAAAAAGCCTGGAAATTTTGCTGCTACAAAATAGTAATATAGCAAGAAATAATACAAAGGTTCTGTTCTTCCTTTAAGGTATGGAACAAAATGAAGCTTGTAAATAGCATAACTCACCTCGTGGTCTGTTGAGTGTTTTTCATATGAAGTGACACAAAGGTCCATTGTATCAGTTTTCATTTCTTCTGTCATGTCTGACTCCTAAAAGGATATCTGCTTTTAGATGTTTGTTGTGATCATAAAACAGTATAATTTGAAAATATCAAGTATCCAAAAATTTATATCTGAGGAATAAGCTTTAAAAAAAACCTGTTAATAATTAGCTATATTAAATGCGTCAAAATATATTAATACAACTCATAAGACCATTTAGAAAATTGAGAACTGAATTTACCAAAAAATATAATAAAATAACAAATAAAACTGAATATACATTTTCAAATTAACAATCATGGCAAAATATAAAAAACATTAATACCTTTAATAAAGGATAATTAAAAACAACTTTCCTGCCACTAACATCTTTCTCTTTTGGTACAGCACTCATTTCTCCTGAAAGTGAAAATAAAACTACAATTAAAATAGTAATAAGATAAATATACAAAAAAAAAAAAAAATACTTTAGTAGAAACATGCTTATAATAAGTGCACTAAAATATTAAGAAATTCTTTTTAATACAAATTTTTAGATAATAGATTAAAAATTATTTTTCTTTAACAAGCTTTAAACAGGTTACTGACAAAAGAAGAAAAAAAAAAAAAGAAGAAAAAAGTGCAACAATTAAAACAGTCATGAAAGAATTCCACCAAAGTGGTTTTATGATAGACAAAAGGAATGGGAAGAAAATAGGAAGATGATCAATGGAGAAATTAAAATAATGGATTGCCCATTAGGCCAAATCAGATAGTGACCCATTTTGATTTTTTTTTTTAGATTTAGATTTTTTTTTTTTTTAGCCTTTTCATAATTTACAGCAAAAACAGTTTATTCTGTATTCCAGTAGATATTTAAAACAGAACACGCACATTTCATTGTCAACATTTGGGCTTAACAACTAACAGAAGGGTACCGAAAAATTAAACGAAACATAGCGTTAAATAAAAAATGTATAATCAAATCTCTTTATAACAATGCAATTAGAAATGAAATAAAAAAAAAAAAAATTCTGAAAATGTCTGCAGTAAAATTTTGATTGTAGCAATAAGTCCAAAGAAATTCTGTCACAGGACTGACTGAAAGTTTAGGCTTCATGCTTATCAAGTTTTGTTTTTTGTTTCCCGCAAGACATTTTTCTTTGAAAAAGGTGGACGTTGCCTAAAATAAACATTCTCAATCTCTTTTTACACGTCACAATACTTCATGGGTAAAAATTAACTCCTATTGCAAGTTCATAAAAGGCAGTGCATTGCAGCTATACCAAAAATATCATCTTTGTCCACTTGAGTATTAAATTTTTGCTTTTCAGAAATAGGTTTAACATAGAAGAAAACTATCTGGAGATGTTTCAATCTTTTGGATTTCTCATATTTGATTTTAAAAAAGATGATTAAGAAAACTATGGACAAAAGTTTAACTTCCCGAACTCTTAAAATCAAAATTGTCGCCTCTAATTGATGTCAGTATTTAAATTCAATTTAGAACTGGATGACTGCAGCAAAATGTAAATTACCTAAAGTTTAATTAATGATGCATAATCAAGTATTGTAGATAACAAAACGTTCAGGTTTTGTTGTCCACAATAAGATTCTTAAAAATAATAAGATTCAAGTCGCACCAAAGTACATGTAGGTACCTAATTTTAATCTATCAGTTTTACTTGGAACAATAAGTTTTGACTTTTGGTACAGTAGCAAAACAGACAATGACAATTATCAGGATCTGAGAGAATTCTTTTTGATAGATATTACGATATTAGATATGCCAATTCCAAGCTCTTTTTAGTTTTCACTATTTATTTGCATGCTAATTGCATTGGTGCCGAGGAAAGGTTTCCAAGCATGTTTCAATTAATCTTTTCTTAATTAAAAAAGATAAAGTGCTTACACATATCACATGAAACTCCAATTTATTTCGTTATTTATGAATATATTTCAACATGGAAAAAACAAAGCCATCAACTTGAAAATAATAGTTTTGAAATTTCCCATTGGAATAAAATGTTCTGCAGGAAAATTCGAGTTTTAAGGCATTCGGAAACTTAAATTTCAAAAAGAACTTTTGTTTACATAATTAGTTTTGAGTTTATAACATAAATCTGTTGCCAACTTTATCACAAAAAAAAAACTAACTTTCATTTTTAATCTTAAATAGGAAAAAAGTGTTTTTAGACAAAACATTTAAAACAATGGCTCTTTTTTAATTGATTTTAAATCTTTCGAAATTATTTTGCATAGCTGAAATCATAAATTTCACAAAATAATAAAGGCTGAAACAACAGGAAACAACTCGACTGCTCTCGATCTTTCTAGAATCTGACGTCACTTTAGTTCTTGTTTCGTCATCTGCAGACTATATATAAATGAAGATCAGAACGCCGCCGGTAAACACAAGCCAAAAGTGTACGGGAAAGTTTGTCTTAACCTTGAAAGTTTAAAATCAATAATATGTCGAATCCAACAATAAAAATGCTTGCTAATTTGCGAGGAGCAATGCTAAAACTGCACAGGTCGAATCTTGTCTCAACTATTCCTGTTGTTAAGGCAAGGAGCTATTGGCGGCGTAACGCCTTAAATGAACTTTCCTCGGCCATGCAAATAATTGAAAACCGTATGCGAGACATGGATAAAGAAATGAACCGATTGTTCGAAGGTGTCCAGCGATCGAGTCCTGTGAGATTTCCGAGAGTATTTGGCTCTCTTGACCTAAATCTTCCGAAGTCGATCCCAGTTGTGTCAACCGACCACGATGGACGAAACTACAGATTGGAACTAGACATGGAAGGAATGAAGCCAGAAAATATCAATGTTTCTTTAAAGAATCACGAACTTACTATTTCTGCTAAGATTGATGAGAAAAAGTCCGACGGCTCAAGACTTGTACGCGAAAACACTTATCATTACACCCTCCCTGAAGAAGTAAATCCCGATATGATCCGGTCTTCATTGTCCAATGGTATGCTTATAATTGAAGCGCCATTGCCTGAATTGGAGTCTAAAGAAATTCCTGTGAAGATAGAAGGTTCAAGCGAGAGTAATGAATCTAAGAAAAAATAACTGTGTGAAAGTCGTTTGAACATTTTGTGTTGTTTCAGGTATTTTGTTTTCATTACTATAACTGTTCATGTTACTCTTATTGTAATACTAACAAACTCGAAAGAGAAGGCCAGCATTCTGTAATTTTTTTCTAAATAAATGTAATTTAATGTACTTCATAGTCTGGTTTTGTATTAAAACATAAATCGTGTTATTGTAGTTAGCAGTTAGATAATTGCTTTAAATAAGGTTACTTCTTTAAAAGTATCAAATATATTTTGAAAGGTTAACTAGACTGTTAAACTACTTTTAAAAGTATAAAAAAAAAAAAAGTGAACTATAATTAAAGAAATTTGATGCAATTAAATTTTATTTCATGCACATTTTGTTATAGTTAATTTATATATGTTGATGTGAAAGAAAAAAATAATGAATACATTGTAAACATTTTAATTCATAATTTTTTTTTATTAAAGAGTAAATTAATAAAAATATGCTTTTATACAAACAAAATGAATAAATTGAACATATTGCAGGTATTTATATACAATTTTTTATTTATACATCTGGTTTCATTCGCTTTGCCGGAGATTCTTTGGAGTTACCCTTCAGAAGCCATGATGTTAGGCCAGTAGGTTTAAGAGTAGGCTTACTCTCTGGTTCTCTATTATATGAAAGAAAATGCATATTTTGTAACATCTTGCATTGACTACAAAAAAATCAAAAGTAATTTGCTAAAGAATTTCAATAATATTAAAGCACTTAAAATAAAAAATTATACTTTTAGCAAAACTAAATTATTAGATGCAACATGAACAAGACTAATTATTTTAACATATTTTGAATATACTGTTATAAATGACCTAAAAAAATACAGAGGCATTAAAATAATTTTAAGTGATATAAAAGAACTGGAGAACTTATTATTTTAGCCTATTAATATAAGCACCCAATAATTTTAATTATTCTAACAATGTTTTTATCTTTGAAAGGAAATGCTTACATTTAGTATATTTAATACAGCTATTTTTCAAAGAAAGTGTTTTATATGTATAGTTTTAGTGAAATTTTGATATTTGCATATTATTCCATTACTCATTTTGGCCAAACAAAACTGTAGAATAATTTATTTTTTTTTGCTTATCTCATAATTCGTCGATGAAAGAAATGTCTGCTTAAAGTATATCACCAAATCAAAAATAGACATATAGTACAACATTTCAAGTTCAGTCTTTTACAATATGAATATTAAAATGTTTAACAGTGCAGTCACTTTTCTGTGCAAACAAATGAATGTAAAATTATGGTTAAAATAAAGAAAATCATGCAGGAGTGAAAGCAGGAACCTAAATTTTGAAAGCAGTTCTGAATTGGCAGAGGTACAAAGTTCTCGTATATTAGCTTAAAAAAATCAAACAATAAACTTAAGTGAAATCTCTAGAACTGAATTTACTCTTGTAAAAGATTTCTCACAGCTATTTTTATATTTAAAGGCACGCATACTTGGGTTAGGGAATTTTTTTGTCGAGACTATCAATTTAAGCTCTTTTTATTATTATTGTTTTACGTTCTGTGTTGAATCTCATCCTGTACGAATTTTTATTAGTCTTGTTTCAATAGTTAATAAAAATATTTTAGTTTTAAATATTAAATACATTTTTAAGTAATTAAATACAATTGAAAATGTCCCTTTATCTCAATTTAAGCCACTTAAACATTTGTATTTATATGCAAATCATAGTGTTTAAAAGTGTAACCCATTAAAGATGACTTTGGAATGAATAAACAGTAATTGTTTAAACTTTTATTGTATTTATTTAGACCATTTAAGTTATATTTTGAAGTTTTCAGATTTTTGAAAAAATACAATGTGGAACTACAATCGCAATTTATTAGCAAAGAAAAAAACTATAATTTTGTTTGGCAAGTTTTCTTGCCAACTGTCTTTAATGGGTTAACTAACATTTCACTTAAAAAAAATAAATTAAGAAATGAAAGCACTACAAAAAGTTAAGGCAAAAAAGTAGCAGCCACCTAAGTAGCAATTGTTTATTTACTCAGTTAAAATTATTTCCAGAAGGAATATTACTTGTGATTTGAACATTAATTATTCTAGTTAATGTAAAATTTTATTTATAAATATGTATACATGTAATTAGAAAAGGATTTAAAAAAAAAAAAAAAAAAAAAAAAGTTTTAAACCAAAAAAACCTGGTTTAAAAAAAAAAAAAAAAACCTTTTTTCCCCAAACCCTGGTATGAGCGGATGAGTGTGCATCGGGCATTTTTTCGTGAACTCAAGTGACAGATTGCAACAACATGGAAGAAAAACAAGTCAACAATACAATGACATATAACCACATTAAGATCTAATAGATAAAAACTACAAGAGAAAAAATGATGTCATGCCCATTGAAGTAATCTTCGAGGTATCACGAAATATTTCACTATACGCATTTAATAATTTAAGAGGAAGCCATAGTAAGGATCATTCCCTATACTCGCTGTTACAATCTTGTAGAACAGCACATTTAGAAACTACTTTCTACGTAACCTTGAAATTTGGCGAGTTGAGTACGAAAATTATCATTTAATGAAATGAAAATAAATTAAAAACTCGAAAATAGCGTCCAATATATTTTATTTCATAATTGAAATCTGTAAGTCAATGCATATGCAGTGGCTCCACCTAGCTTTGTCTTTTGTTATTTTAATTTATAATAGATAGACATTAAATGAAAACAATTTACGTCATAAAGGGACCTTTTTCGTATCTAGTCGCCAAATTACAAGGTTTTACAGAAAATAGTTTTAAAATGCAACTTGGCTAAGCTAGTACAGCTAATACATAGCCAATGTACTTTACTAGTACTTCTTCATTAGGATAGTTTAACTACTAGTTCAATCAAAATTCAGGTTGTTTCAAAAGATGCAAATAGGGTTGCTTTGGATTGGATGAAGAGATATTTAAATCCTGCAATTTTTTTTAAAACGAATAGTAATCTTTTGATTCTAAATGTATATTCTGAGATATCAATATACCTTTGAGCTGGATAACAAAAAGTCTCAAAAGAAGGAGCAGTATACTACAGATCATAAATGATTTCTTTCTATTAAAATTTGTATAGCTATCATGGTTCGTACACTTGAAGGAGAAAAAAATTCAAGGACTTTTTAAGCACTTTTCAAGGATGCGTTATCAACATAAATACATTAAAAAAAAAAAAAAATCCAATTTTTTTTATTGGCAAACAGTGCATATTCAAATCGAGTAAACACACAAAAAAAAATTTCGGTTTCAATGAAAGAAAATTTTAAGGTTACAGTTTAAAAAAAAATTTCCAATATATCAGAAGCAGTACCGTGTCCCATAAAAACAAAAGTAAAGTAGCTAGTACTCACTTGGTAATTACGCTAATATCGGATGTGAAAACCCATTTGATTGCCTTGTCTCATCATATTGAGACTTTCATCAAATAATAATACAAAAGTCTTATTGATAAAACTGTCTTCCAATCTACTCTAATGGCTTGATTACAAATACTGTAATGCAATTTTTTTTTCTCATATGAAAATTTAGAATTTAGATGCAATCCCGCTATCGGCGAATATGCAGTTACATAATTTATCAATGTTTTCATTTAATTTATAAGAGCCGTGATTTTTAATGATTTTCATTGTCCATTGTATTTCAGTATCTAAAACATTGTTTTCAATTATATGCGCCTCCTTTGTCACTTTGTTAACCAAAATTTTTTGAGATTCTATATTTTTAGAAAATAAAATTCAAGCACTTTAAACGTATTTTTACAGAATTCAAGGTTTTCAAGCACTTGAAAATGAAAGATTTTTTTTCAAGCACTTTTGAAGGTTTTTTAAAAACGTACGAACCATGGTTATGTTGATGTTTCAATCTTTACACCCATAGATTGGGATTAATTGTTCTACCCAAAGCATTTTGCCCAGAATATTGCCAATTGATTTGAAGAATGCCAGTTCATCTGACAGGGTTCATATGTCTCAGGAAGAACAGGGAAAATAAATCAGGATTAAAATCTGAGGAAAAAAAAAGAAAAATCCCTTCTAAAACCTGGAAAAAGTCGTTGTTACTCTGGAAAAAAATCCTACTCTGCTGTGCTATATGTTTTACCCTAACTCGAGGAATTAAAATTACAGAATTATTTGATAATGTAGATTTGCAGAGAGCTATTCCTAAAGAAAAAATACTTTTTTCGAGTTATTGGAAGAATTTCTGTTCTCGAGGCTTGACTATATTTATGTGGCTAAAAATAATTAAGCCCGTGATGGAAAATACGGCTCTGGAAACTCGGGGAATTTTATTTCAGAAAATGAGTATGAACCCTGTCTGATTGGTTTCATAATGTTTTTTTTGGTTTGATTTGTTTATACGCTCAATGACCTACTTCGTACACAATAACGGCTGATCAGACCGGGACCTGCAGCTAAATATAAAGTTTTTTTCTTTTTAAAAACACTAAAGCTCAACAATACAAACTTTTACCAAACACTTTTAATGGCTGAATCAGCTTTTGTATGGGATTTTTCCTAATACAAGGGTGGCTAAAATATTGTTACAATAAAATGGAATTTCTGATAAAAATACCTTCCAAGTAGACTTTAAAAAAGAAATGGCAATGCATTTCTACCTGGTATGGGGAAAATCAAGGAAAGCTTCACCATTTAGCTGTTTTACAGATGGAAATGTAGGTCTTTTAAGTTATAAACACAATTGGTTGTTAAACTGCTTTCTTGGATGACAAAAAAGTTAAACACTAATAATAAAAACTAAGAAATTGGTAAATTAATAAAAAAGTGAAGAAACGTACTTTAACTTTAAAGGCTTGATCAATTCAATTGAGTTATTCTTTGAATAATTCACCAAAGTTGAAACTGGGTGCATTTGAAGATTTTCAACAGGTTTTATTAGTGACAAAGCCTATGTATATAATAAAATAAAGAAAACACATATTATAATTAAAAAAAAAAAAAAAAAAAAAAAAAAAAAATACAGTGCACAAAATGAAAATTGCAGATAAAATTTCTTTTTTTAAACTGGTTTTTCAGGTTAGATAAGGCATACATTTCCAGACAAACAATTTTTACCAGTCACATAATTTTGTAATTATTATTGATAAAAATAAAATTATTAAAGAAAATAAACTCTTTAAACAGATTGCTTTTCACAAAATGCCCAATTTTATAGTAAATTCTTGAATTTGTGGAATAAAAGTAATAATCAGAATATAAATAGAAAATCACTTACATCTTTTGTTGAAACTCTTTGTGTGTCCAGCCAGATAGAAATTTCATCTTTTCCAGTTAAAATGGCCTGGAAAAATATCATACAGTTGAGATTGACAAGAAAGGTCTTGGTTGGAACAATATTGATCTGAATAATATATTTGTGAAGAAATAATATATATACTCCTTCACTACACTATTAAAGTATAGATTTAACTGCAAAACATTAAAAAACCTGAAGTGTAAAGCACATCACAATTTCAAACTAATCATATAATTCTGATAACTTTTTCAAAATTGATAAAATAGATTGGCCTAATTTATCTTTTGTATTTTCATTCCCTAATTGCAAAAAATCACTAATTTTCTTATATTTATCAACATAAATCATGCCTAGAATGGGAGCTTGGCGATAAAAGTAGATGTCAACTTTTAATTTGGTACAAAAAGTTAACCCCAAACAAAGGAAAAGAAGGACGCTTGTAGTATATAACGAGAATTTTGTGGTTACATGTAATTTCTAGGTTTTTGTCATGACGTAGACAGAAAAAATTCTTGTATTTTGTCATTGATTATGGCAGTCATCCCCTGAAGGAGTTACTAAAATTAACAAATATGCTTTTCCCATTTTTTTCTATTTATTATATGCTTTATTGCTGTCATTTTAACTTGTTTAATTAACTCAAATTTATTTTTCAAGTTTTTACTGCTTTAGACAAGTTTTATAAGATTTCATTGGTGAAGATGTGAGGGAAAACAGACAAGGCATTGGCAGTATGGTTTTGATCAGAATTGTTAGACGTATTTTTACTATAGCTGAAAAAGATAAATTTTTCTATGATCAGGTATACTTTACTGGGCTTGCATGATTTTGACAAAATCTTTATTGTGTCCCATGGATACTACTGGTTCGTATACAACATGTGGTTGTTGTAGCATGTTTCGTTCTGAAGAAATGTTCAGTAGTGTAACCCACTTATAAAAAAGAAAACTTTTTAAATTGAAGATCTCTCAGAACTCCCAAGATCCCAAAAACAAATCTGTTGCCTTTTACCCAAATGCAAGATGTTCAATATCCTATATTGCACATCTTTATTCTATTCTGAGAAAGTAATAAAATCTTATGCAGACAAAGTTCAAGAAAAAATTGTCAGAACTAATCGAGTAATACACTAGCCAATCCTGTTAAGTGCACCAAAACAAATACAGTGTTCAGAATTTTCTCCTCTGTAAATAAAAGTATTTTGGAAGGGGGAAAAAAAAAAAGCATATTAATTAAGAAATATTAAGTCATGATTAATTTAAAACCTCAATGAAGAGAAAACATTTGTCTACCCTGCAAAGTTGTTTCATAGATTAACAGTTTTTATCATTAGACGACTCACTAGTAATATATTCTTAGATAGAAAATAATATTACAGAAAATGTTTTGTGCTAATTTGCCCTTAAAATTTTTAATTCATGAAAACAATTTTTTTGTGAAAGTTAAAGCACCTAACTTATTATATTTAAATAGCATATAATAATAAAAATAATTTGTGAGTAAATTACTGGCATTCTTTCATGGACAGCAGAAAATGATTTTGATGAATCCAGAGTTATCACAGAATAACTATAGATACAATTGTACTAAAAAAGAGAAATATATAAATAAAACTAGCATCTTGATATTGTTTTATAATATTACTACATGATATTGATGATATATAATAATTTGATATTGCTTAATTACATTGATTGATTTATAAATTGTTAAAACAAAAGTTTGATAATATACTCATGTCACACAAATATGTAATTTTTGTGTATTTCTGTTGTAGTCAATAGTTTTTTTTATTAATTTTATCAAGTACCCAAAGAGTTAGAGCTTTAAATCTTATTGACATATGATTTTAAAATGCATTTAAAAATAATTAAGCAGGTAGTTTATTATGCTTGTGGATTATTATTATGTAGATGTTTATTTTTATAGCAAATAATTTTTGTGTTTTCTTAATAATAATTTTATGGCAATTTTAACAAATTAAATATTTTGTGTAAAATAAACTTTTTCTAACATTTATAAAGAACACAATTTATAAGATAGCTATTCACCTAAAGTAACAAATTAAAGAATTTCCAAATAATGGGATTAACTTTTCCATTTACAATAAAAATATTTTAAGTAATCAAACAATGAAACTTCAAAGGGAACAAAAACATGATGAAAAAGCTTTTACTTGTGGTGTTCTCCACACATCAAATAGACCAGCCATAGTGAGGAGCTTGGGTCCTTTCCATTCATTGCAGTCATTATTGTATTCTAAGCTTTGGGTAAAAACTTCAGGACCCTCATCTTGTGGGAAATATATAAAATATGGCTGCTTACGATACTTATCAATAATTTTCCATTCATAAAACCTATTGAGGATAGAAAAAATATAGTAGTAATATAATATATGAAAAATAAAAGTAAAAATAAATATTACTGCATTAAATATTAGAAATGGTAAGTTTTTTCCAACCATTGCAGTTTTTTTAAGACAGCAAGATAAGTTGATACTTATGAAATAATCCTTGAACAAGAAATTTTTAACAGTATTAATTCAGTTGCATATAAGTGTGCACTTAGCACTAAATATAGTGTAAAGGTGTTGCTCTCTATATAAGTTATTCAGATGCAAAAGAAAGAATGTTAACTTCCAAGTGATTTTGTAGAAAAGATTAAAAAGTTTTTTCCTAATTGTGAAGTAATCTGTGAGGAAAGGGGAGCAAAAAGGGAAAATCTTGTTTAGACATAAGGAAAAGTATACTTTATGCAGGAAAAACTGGTTCAGATCAGAAAACTGTGGATGCTCAAAACGGGGACAAAAAGGAGGAAAATGTATAAAAAGCAAAAAAGGAGGAAATCCCCCGAAAGGAGGAAAAATCTCATTCCGGCAATATTGTATAAATAACATAATAAATACAAAAGACTATTATTTTTAACAAAATTATTAATTATGATTAACTTATAATTTTATATTTATATATGTGATACATAAAATTGTGATAAAGCATCCAATTCAAGATACAGAAGGAATTATGTACTTTCTGGTGAATTATATAATGCTTCATTCGTCCAATCTGAATCAAGTGTGTGGAACGTTATACAACTTTCAATAAAACTATAATACTGGACACTGTATATAAATTTCACATGGAATAGTATAATTTATTGTTTACGCCTCTATATTTTCATTTATAGAAAAATTGTCGAAATTTGAGGCAACAATTATTATACTGGCAAAGAAAAAAAACCTGAATTTGCAAAATCAGTAACAAGTATGATAATTATTACACTATCTTTTCGGGTAAGTAAAAGATAAGAAATACAGTCATTCATGGGCGATGCTTAAGGTAAAAGAACTCTGCAAGTGAAGACACATTTGTTTTCAAATTTTAATGCATTTATTGGTAAGTGCCATAAAACACCATGGTAACACTGTAAAAGACATTACCCAGCCATTTTGATCAAAATTGTTAGAAACATTCTATAACAATTGCTAAAAAACATAAATTTTTCAATGGCAGTTACCTTATGCACATGCATTATTTTGTTAATGATTGGTTCCATGGCTACTATTAACCTGTATACAAAATTTGAACATTGTAGGGCAATTTGTTCAGGAAACATGCTGACCACAGATAGAAGGACACACAGAAATTTTTTCTGTACCATTTTTTTAAACTCAGGATGTTCCAAAATGTGTAGAAAGGCAAAAATGTTTTGACCGAATGCAATACTTTCTTTACCCTATAGTATTACATATAGGATAATGGAAAGTAAAAAGTAGTGTCAGTATATAGTAAAGTAGTATATGATATTCAATTTTTAGAAATCTTATTGATAGAAATGAAGGATGGTTTGCTTACAACTTTAGAAGGATTTATTATATTCAACAAATAATAATTTTTTTTATTGAAACTACAAGAATTAATTTAGTATGTTTGTGTGAATATACAATTGCTTTGATTTTTGCTCCAATGATTTTAAGAATGGAAGGTTATTAAACATATTACCAATAGAGGGTTCCGATAGGCTTGCGGTAGAGTATCGAGCTCATAACCGGAGGGTTGTGAGTTCGGGTCTCTGTTCGCCAAATAATGGTGCGTACCTAATGGGGGCTAGTGCACATTAAATCTATCGTGGCCCCAATGTCCTCAGGTTGGTGTGGTGGGGTCGGAGAAAGGGAACTAGGAAGATTTCGATCTCGTATTCTTCTAGAAGCTTTTAATTACGAGACATATTTGGCTGTGTTAAGCACTTTATAAGTGGCATAAATAGGCAGTTGGTAGTTCCAAAACACAAAAAAAACCCACAAATATTACCAATATTAAAAAATGTCCACAAACATCAAAAATTGTTTTTGACATTAATCATGTAAAAAAAAAAAAAATAGCATCTTTTAATTAATGCTCACAATTCTGGGATTTTAGGTTGGGTAATATTAACTTTACACCAAAATAATATTATGCAATTTCACAATACTATCATTTTTTTCCTCAAATCACAGCCACATTGAAAAAAAAAAAAAAAAATTAAATTAGGTAACAAAACTTATTAATTTTTTTAATAAATTGCTTCCTGGAGAAAATCTGAACACTCTTATCATAGAATATACTGGCAGAAGAGATGAAAAAGACATTAATAATTTACTGCTTTGAGGAAGCTTTGGAAATTGCATATTTAAAAAAAAAAATTACTAAATTGGAGTAAGCTTGACAAGAAAGAGAGTTGTTTCAGTTTTTCATAACAATGTTAACTCCATACAGAAAAACAAACAAAACCTTTGCACAAGCTTATCCATACACTATAATTATTCAAGGCAAGACTAAAAAAAAAAAAAAAAAAAAAAATTAATTAAATAGGTTTATGAGAATTAAATATACTGTAACATCTTAAATTTAAATTGTAGATTTTACTAAGCATTTTATAAATACTTTTATTTATTGTTTTCACTAACCCATGTTATGATAACAATTCTTCATAGTAACTAAATAATAAAAACCTTAATTTTTGAGCTTCCAGACCCTTGCACATATCTTACCTGTCCATCCAGTCTCAATTAACTCAGATACACAAATACATTCTTTAGATTTCATTAAAACAATTCTGTATTTTTAAATAACTGATGCATAATTCTTCGTGTAATAAACACTAGTAAATATTTCAACAATTGCCACAATTTAACAATTACTTTCTTCATCTAATGGATAACAAATTTAAAGGGAAAAAAATGGGGGAAAGGGAAAAAAAATTGCAGTGGATGCAGCAATCAAACTAATTATACATGAAATTCACTACTTACATTAACAAACAAATTATACAAACCCATCAGCAAGGACAATGCATCGCCATCCAGCTCTTGCTGCTCCTCTAAATGTTGGTTTTTCTAGAAGACCTTCTATTCTACAGTTATTATTCTTTAGAGGACATTCCTGAAAAGATCCTTTGTACCAGGATGGAATCATACCCCACCGCATGGGAGTAATCACAAAATTATCTTTATTTTCAGGTGAAAATACAGAACCATTCACTATCACTGGCCTGAAAGTAGGTTTGAATAATAAACTGCAATTATTATAAAATAGTCTTAGTGTAAAGCTTTTCACTGGGGAAATTATTTCCAGTTTACCTGACAATACAAATTATCTATATTTTTGAAAAAATACAGATTAAAAAAATTTTAAACTAAATTGAAAGAATTTTATAGCAAAGAGAAAATAATTAACTTGATAGCAAAGTTTAAAATGTATAACTAAACATCCAATAAAAACAAAATACAGACAAGTTCTAAAATTTTTACTATAATGCAAAATATGTTGCTGTTTTCACTAATGAGGTATATTAGGTTATAATTAGTTGTTTAAGTATATTTAATTCAACAGGACGACCAGTAGATGATATATAGAGAGAGTTTCCTTACATAGAGCATTAAGATTCACACACATTACCACATAGGTTTTGACTTACTCAGATCAAAATGAGAAATGCAGGCAGAAAGGAAAACGAATTACACCTACACGTATCTCATATTAATCTGCTTAAAATACAGTTTGCTCGCTCTAATCTCAACAAAATATAACCTCTTACATTTGAAATTCCAATTGATATTAACTGCAATGTAAGCTTTTAGTCATTTGACTCAAAACCTTAACCATAAATCTGATAAAAAGAAAAATTCCACAAGAGCAAGAAATCATATTTTCCCAATCAACTATTTTCGCTAGTACTTTTGTCATATACTACACATTCACTCAAGTTTCTTTAACTTTAGTAAAAGTGTATAATACAACTAAACTAGAAACAAAAAGAGTCAATTGAGAAAATAATAATGGTTACCAAAATATTCTTTAACTTTTGTGAAAGCGTATTGTACAACAAAAGTAGAAGTGGAAAAATTCGATTAGGAAAATATGATTTTTGCTCCAGTGGAATTTCTTTTTATTATCAATTTTATGAATAAACTTTTAATGTTTTAAGTCATGATTGAAATCCTACTATGAAGTTAATATCAATTGGAATTTCGAACATGGGAGGTTCTATTTTAAGGTGCCATTTTTCTAACATAGTCAAGAACAGTACCCAGATTTCAAGCTTTGCCTTTGTATTCAATGTTCCAAGTGAAAATTTATATCTTTATCAACATAAACAACCTCCACATTTTTCTAGTTTGCATTAAATTTCCATTACCTAAGGCACAATAGTCAGAATACACTGGGTATAATGAAACCATTGAAACGTTAATTAGAAAGAAAACCAATTTTAAAGTTAATTGTGTTCTTTTATTGAAAATTTTAGCTTTTCAAAAGAAATTTAATACTGAACAAAATTAGCTTCCCAGGAAAGTTTGAATAATAAATTTTAATCTGAAACTTCTTTTATATTACAAAATTTCTGCTCTACTACTATAATAAAAAAAATTTATTCCAAAAAAGAAGCAATGAGTTTTGCAATTACATTTCCTTACTGGATTGGGAGGCATTTTTTTAAAAAGTCAAAGCAATTAAAAACTGCAAACCCTAAGACAATTTGGAATTAATAACCAATGAAAGTTCAAAATGTCAGAGTGCAAGTTCCTCTCTTTATCACCGATATGGTTACTACACACTTATTTATTATTATTACTGTCGACTAAACTCGTTCACAATTTTTGTTGAAAAACTGTAAACACATCTTTAGTCAAACACATCTCTAGCATCGGAAAACATAGTAGCCAAGTGCTGTTGATAGAAAATGATCTTATTTATGAAATGATTGAGACAAAATAATTTCTACTAGCAATTTTTATAATAATAATAAATTTATATTCATTCATAATGTTGATCTTATTATTATAAACCTGAATAAAAAAGTTTCAGTACTCTTCATATACGGGTACCAGTTATCACAAAACCTAAATGTTTATGCATTTAAATGACATGTAAATTATCACAAAGCCTAAATATTTAACGTTTGTTATAGGAATTATAACTGAAGATTGTTATTTTAGAGGAGTTATAGCTGCAATTTGGCAATTTTCATCTGGTACCCAATGTAAAGCACCTTATCTTATCAAGTTGATAAATTAAACAAATACAAGACGGTTGTCAGAAAACAAGCATTAATATTTATAGCTGCAATTGTTTAACTGACAACTGACACAGAGCTAGCTAAATCTTGGAGCATTATAACTAATAACGATAACTTGGGAAGGAAAAATGTATAATCTAGCTCACCATACAGGAATGAACTGCAACAAAACAACACCTCTTCTCTGCTAGTCCAACCTTATAGCAGGCCACGGAAAGTAGCAAGGTATCACAGATAGGTTACTGCCCATGGTATCCACAAACACCAACTCGGTGCAAAACTAAATAACACACGCAACACAAACAAAAACTTGAAACTGATTGTCATAGCCAAGGGCTGCATATGTTTAGAAAAGCGAGCATGTGCAGATCCTTAACTTAACTTAAGTGGTAGCCAATGACCATACAAGGTAGAGATGACCCAATAGTGGCAGTCAGTGGTCTAAAATGTTAGTCCAGCCCTAATAGTGACACCCCCCCCCCCCCCCTCACACAATCATTCATGAATGAAAATTCTTTAATCTCAATTACTCAAACACAAAGTTTTCTTTCATATTTGCAAAATATGAGAAAGAAAATAGAGAAAACAAATTTAAAAAAATGCTCATTTCTCTCCCAGTCGCACATCTTGGCTCACACGCACACAAGTCAATTAGTACATGGAATTTATAAGTACAGCTGAAGTCGCTTAGTTTGCAAGGGGTGCAACAAGGGCTGTATTTGGCACCACGCCATATGCATTTAGCATGGAGGGAAATTCCATACTAGCAGCTGCTTCCATAGAAACTGTGCAGCTATATGGAAGTTGCACTCTCTGGCTATTCTTGCTCGACCATCGTCAGGTTTAATCGATTTGAGCAGGTTTTTTTCCCTCAATTGTACATTGCGCAAAAGGTTTGCTATTTATTGAGGATTTTTTTACTTACTGAAGAAATGCTATCTTCATTTGCAATTTTAATTTACATTTAAGGAAATTAGTAAAAAAAAATAAAAAATAATCAAAGTTGACAAGCAATTAATAAATTTTAATTTTAAACTAATAATTTAGATCCAGTCTAGTTGTAGTTGCTGTACCCCACAAGCCACCACTGTAACCCAAAACATTTTTATTCGATAAGTCTCAATTGACGCATACTGAAAACAGGAACTAACTTTATCTAACGGAAGAGTACCAAAATTTCAATACATATTTAGCTGCTTGTTAAGTGATGCAATTATATAAATAGAATTAAATAAGTAAAAAATTGTGTTTTTAATTATTAAACATGTTAGTGTTCTACTATTGCAGTTCTGGAAAAAATGTTAAGGCTAACTGAAAAACTTCATTTTTCCATACAAATACATTAATACATTTTATGCAAATTTAAACTAAAAAAAAATTGACAGTTTTAATTATATTGTACAAAAATATTACAAAATTTTTAATTATTTTCATTTAAATATTTTTTTTTCTTTTATACATACAGAAAGCTGGAAAAAATATGAAGGTCACATGCAAAATTATAAATCAATAACTTTCTAAAAAATAAATAAATAATAAATAAAAATAAAGTAATAATCCAATAACTTTCAATTCTTTTTAATTAATTTAATCATTCTCGTTGTCATAGAATATGAGTCTTTTCAAAGTGCCTTTTGAGAGACTTTTCCTGACTGTTGTCAATAGCCATTTTCAGTTCATATTTGATGTTGTAAGTTTTACCATTTCCATAAATACCACACCCCATAAATTTTCTGTTGGGTTCGGGTCAAGTCTCCTTGATGGCCACTCAAGCATTTGGACATGATTAGTTTCTAGCCAGGATTTTTGTGAAGCTTGAATTGTAAATAGACGTATTGTCCTACAAAAAGATGTATTCTCCGGATGTTATTAAAGGAGCCTCCGGAGATAAATCTTCTGCTAAAATGTCTTGATAGGGTTCCTAATTTGTCTTTGTTTTCAGATATGAAATTTGTGTTGTACCATTACCAGCAAACCCTCCCCAAATCAAAAAGGAGCCACCACCAAACTGGCGATTATAAAAAATGAAGGGTTCACTCCGAAGATCATGCCAGTAGTATTTAAACCCGTTTGGGCCATTGAGATTAAACTTCTTTTAGTCAGAAAAAATACTTTGCTATTTATCTCCAAAAGCAATATGTTTTTTTGCAAACTCTAGGCGTGCAATTTCATGCCTCTTACTTAGAGGTAGTTAATGTTTCATTTTACTAAATTTTACATTTGGGTTTTTCAATAACACATTTCCTACAGTTTGGCTAGAGCAAGAAAGCTTCAAATCATTCACAATTTGAGTCGAAGAAAGCTTCTTTTGTTTCGCTAACAACAGCTCTCCTTTGTCAAGGAGTCAATGCAGATGGACGTCCTGTACCCTTCCACTGATTGTAAATATCAGTACTTTTAAGAAAGTTATTAATCACAGTCTTAGATCTGCTTAATCTTTTAGTTATATATCCCAAGAACTTAAACCACATTTTTTAAAATTAAGGGTTGGTTGGAGATTTTTGGTGCAAGGACCTATAGATCAAGATGCGTCTATCACACAGTATGACTTTTTTAAAGGGTTAAAAAGTAGAAGGTTCCAGGTTTTTGCATGTTTAAAAAATCAATATAATTTCAATTTTAAAAGTAACTCAATTGGTCTATTTTTATATGTATAATAATGCTGTCATTTTCTACATAGTGTTAAATTTGCATAAAGTTCCAATAAGTAGTTGGGAAAATAATGAAGTTTTCCGTTAGGCCTTTACGTTTTTCCAGCACTGTAGAAAAGATTAGCAGTGATTTTGAATGGAAGTTTAATTTATTACAAATACAGGGTTCCCACTCAAATCGCAGAATGAAAATCAATGACTTTTAAAGACCTAAATATTGTTTTTAAGGTCCTTTGGAAATTCGTTTTCAGGCATCATGTCTACATATAAATTTTTAATAAAGTATATTCTACAAAAAGAGTTACAAGTTAGCGCATGTGTCATACAAATATGTCCGAATATGGTGCGGATAAGTGGCGGTCATGCGGGAATAGTAAGTCTGAGATGTATTTTATACAAATTTTGCAGTTGGACACAAAACATTTGTAAAAATGTAGGACTTTAAAGGACCTCTAAGCATTTTCAAGGACTTTTAAGCACCTCTAAGCATTTTCAAGGACTTTTAAGCACCTCTAAGCATTTTCAAGTACTTTTAAGGCCTTGAAGACAAGGTAAAAAATATTAGGCACTTTTAATGATCGTGGGAACCCTGCAAATAGATAACAGCAGAATATGGAAGTTAACATGGAAGCGGAAAATCGTTATACATTTTTTCAACTAACTTTTCTGTTATAGAATTTCCTGATATTGCCAACTCAAGGATACTAATGTATTCAATAAACATCTGCCATTGCCATATATATACACCAACTTTAAATTGAATAAGAACATACTGAAACAAATACTACTCACGAAATTTGACTTGGAGCAAGATTATAATTGGGTTGGTAATTTTGCCATTCATATTTTTGGATCCACTGTAGATTTTCCGAATTTCTTGAGTACTGGCAAGTTGCTCGTTGTATTCCTGTTTTATCAAGAGTGCTGAAAGCAAGTTAAAATAATTTACTTACGAGTATAAATATTCTATTTCAAAAACTATTTAGTAGTTTTGTTAAAAAAAATCTACAAGTTTAAACTGAAAATTAAATGGTCAAACTGATAACACAGGGCAGGGCATTTGCAAATTCGGAAATTAAAACATACCAATATATTCTCATGTAATGCTCACAGTACAGACAAAAATTGTAAACGCATCCGCATCATCCAATATATTTTAAGCTGACACAAGAAATTATACATGTTTTTCATCAAACTAATTAAAAAATTTTAAAACAAAAGTTAGGACAAGAATATTCAATACTAAAATAATGAATTATCCATAAAACTTAGTTAATAGTAAAGCATTTCTGGCGTTTAGTTACCATGCAGTTCTACCACACATTATTCAACGTTCGTAAAATTATGTTCTTTTCAAAGTATTAAAATTCTGTCTTAGATTTAAAAATTAATCCTCTCATTAGGATTTTAGCACGAACAGTTGGTATGGAACTAACGAATTGCCACTCACACACAGTTAAAATAACATATGTTTTTAAGATTAAGAATATTAATTTATATTCAATAATTTAAAATGTTGTTTTATTTTAATTTGTTCTTCATTTATAGAAATCTTCCAATTTTAAATTGATTAAAAAAAGATTTTCTTTTACAACACAGAACAAATAATATTCTCTTTTCATTATTGATATTTAAAATTTAGAACTGAAACTAAACAAGAGTTTACTCTGGTGTGTAGCGCTTTCTTCTGATAACAGATAACAAAACAAACAAGCTTTAAAGCTTTAGCATTGCGAAACGCTTATTACACATGTGATCTGTATATAAATGACATGGAATGTATTTATTCATGATTTAATGTTTTAAAAAATTGAAAGATGGCTCAGGGTGACGATTCTTTTATAGCTGATTATGTAAAGAAAACTTTGGAAAATTACAATTCTTTAAGAGGTATAGGTTTTTAAATGCATATGTGTCGCAAGGGTTGTTGATATTTTATACTTTTGGATAATATTTAAATTTTCTAATTGGTAAAGACTTTGACTTTTAATATAAATGTTGCTGAAATATCAATTTTTGAGTACGGATATTTTACATTGGTATTTTTCATTTTGGCTATATCAGAAGCTTATGGATCCAACAAAAAGTCTTATGAGATCAGACGGTCAGGAAAAAATCTGGTTAAATTTAGAGTGTTCTAATATCATGATGACTCGGTTTTAATTTTTTGTTATATTGAGTGGTCATTTCACATTTTTAGTTGTTTATGAAGTATTTATTGTTACCGAGGAGACTTCTTTATAAATTTCTCCAGATATGTTTTACGTGAAATATTTATAAGCTTCTCTATACCCATATATGCCATTGAAACTTAAAAGTAACTTTCACTAAGAAACTTACTGTAGCCTAAGAAAATCACTCTTCTGAAAAACTTTTTCCTTTAAAAAAACTATATGTCTAAAAGTCACATTATTTTCTTAGTAATAGGTATCTCTATGAGATGTCTTGTTTTTGGCCCACCAATTCCACACACTAGATTTAATTCCATAGACTGGATTTATTTGAATGCTGAGACTAAAAATTTTACCACAAAGCTAGCATAGCTCATCTTTTTTAACACCTCGCCTATGATAACTGTTTTGTTGTAGTATTGGGCATTTTGTAAATGGGATTGCTTTGATTAGACTTTTAGAGCTTGTCCAAATTTGTAAAATCAGCATTCATGTAGTGGATTTATTTGTGTCATATACCAAAATTTAAATAAAATTATTTAAATTCTGTAGTCAAAAGTGTGTAACTGAGGAAGTGATTGTCCCTTTTCCCTATTTTAATTTTGATTACTGTTGCTTTAATTGGGATTATCAAGCATTGTTATTCCACTAAACATTAGTAATAGATTGTTAAACTAATACAATGAAATATATAAACATATTTAATTACATATTCAAACCATATCATTAAAAAAAAAATAAGAACTTATTGTGTTAAACTTGTTTTTCAGGAAGTTCATTATTTAAAAGTTATTTTTAAAAAATACTGTGATTTTTTTTTTTACTGATCACCTATAACTTGGCCACAAACCAGTTTCCTTACCATTGGCTGACTACCTTCTAGTTGCTTGACAAGATTTATGTAATTCTTCTCCAAAATATTTTAAACTTTTTTTTAAAAATAATTGTGAGGCTACAAATTTATTTCAGGTAAAGAAATGAAACTATCTGATACACCATTTTGGGATGCAGTTTTAATTTCTGCTAGTGACACAAGTCAAGAATATGGCTATGAATTACAAATTGCTGCGAAAAAACTGAGAAATGAAGTTCCAATCTCCGTACCCTTTCACGTATTTTCAGATCCACCTGGTTTTAAAATTGGTATTATATTTATATCTTAAATTTTTTTAAAACATTTAGTTCTAGATTTCATATTTATGCAAATAATTTTTAATAGAGGAATACTTTTCTTTGCATACTATTTGGAGAAAAGTTAATCATCTTTTTTTATTTTAATTTTAAAATAAATCATATCAACAAACATAATGGAAAATTATTTACAATTTATTTTTTATTAAAACAATTGAAATGTATTAAAATATCTTTCTTTCCATGAGATCATCAGTTTCAATGGACTTGCATTACTTTTGAAAAACAAATTTGTAGCATAGTATTTTAACTCAATAATAGTATGCAGATTAGGCTGGATCTTAAATGCCATAACACTTTTGATTTTTACAAGTTTCACCCTCTAACTTTGTTCCTTTTGATATAAAAACACCATATAAAAAGTTTGAGTAACAAATTTTAATATTTAGGGGTAGCTCAATGGACTCGTAGTTTATAAAAATTAGAAAAAATTAAGGTTGTTAGCTTTACCAGTACCTTGACAAAAATATTTATTTACACTGTAATTAATGCATTAATTTTTAACAATTTATTTGATTTGTTGTAAATATTATCAGATTTTTATTTGCTGTTAAAATTTTAATGTCTTTGCAAAGACTGAGACAGAGTCTTTTTCATGCTATGAGGGTACATTTCGCAATGATCGTCAACAACTTGTAACAGGAATCGTACCTGCATTTCATCATGAGTTATCAATCCACTGTATTCCTGAATAAGTGCAACTGCCTCTCCCGCATTGTCATTTACTACCTGTAGAGATTTTTATTTTTATTTTTATCTCTTTAGTCTGCTTGTAGTCTTCTCTCAGCTCCCACAAGTCTGGATCAACTGCAAGATATCCAACTGGAAGTTCCAACAATTGAAACAATAACAATGACTTTGATGTGACAAAATCTTCCTAGCTTTTGTTCTTGAACAAACGAAGAGCAACACTGACTCGCTTAGAGTAGTTTTAGTCTTGTTTTCCATCATGAGCTTCATTCTGCATACCACTTATCATCCGTTTTTTGATTGATATGCTGACACAACTATCAAACAAAGCTAAACCAATGAGTTGTCTCGACAATTACCACATGTGATTAGTAAATTTACGTGATGTTGACTTACAAATGGCTGAGTGAATTGAAGAATATTCAAATAACGACTTCAGCAATAACAGATCATTGTAAAGACACATGAAGTTTGAGGTTCATAAATCCAAGCTTTCAAGTATATACAGACTATGAAAACACACACATCACGTAGTCCTTTTTCTTCTCTGGAGATAACATATGAATTTGGGCATCCAACAGGCATGGTATATTGCTTCTGGTGACATATATCGGACTCTCCTTGCTCTGACATCACCAAGAAATATAATTACGAGTTCTAAAAATTCTTTATAATTCCTTCTTAGTTTTGGTTCTTTTTATTCCAGGTACTTCTTTGCATAGTCGATCGTCTCTTGCATTATATCTTCTACTAGATTTGCAACAACATCAAATGAAATTCCTGGTTCATACTTATCTGTAATAATGAATGCCAAATATTCTTGAAAATGTTTAAACAGTGTAACTTCAGCAGAAGAACTTACTCCAATGCACACTTCAAACACTGTACTGATTTTAAGCTCCATGATATGATCCCTGGAAGCAAGTGATAAGAGTTCTTTCTGAAGCTTTTGCTCTAGAAGGACACACACACCAGATTTATGACCAGTATTTGAGCTGGTAGTGTCAAAACGCATTGCACGAATGTTGTCTGCCAAACCCCAGTCTTCAATGGCTTCAAAGGCATCTGCAGCCTGGGCCACTCTTGTTACAGATAGAATCTTGGCAACTGCCAATAGTTGAGAAACTCCTTACCCTGAAACTAATAGCCAATAGTTAAGAAACCCTTTTCCATGAAACTAATACTGGCAAGCGATCAACTGTCTCTTTTCCAGTTAAGTCACGCATCAATTTTCAATCCCAATCAATGACAAAAGGTTTGTTGCATTGAAACTTGGTCTTTAATTTTTTCGTACTTTCTTGGTCTCTCTTCCATTCTTTGTCAATGAATTGAATCTTTGTTTAGAGCTAATTCATTGTTGTTTTTTTCCAAGCTTCTGGTAACTTCTGAAATAATAAACGCAGTCTTTCAGTCAGACACCTTCGTTCGATCTAATGCTGCGGCAAGTTCTGAAGTAACTATGATTTTTCTTCTCTGCTTTCATTTTCTTAATTCTCAAACCTGAACTGCATTGTCCTCAGTTTCTAACTTCCCATCTCTTTCTGCTGAGCTGTTATTAGAATCAAACTGGCAAATCCAACACAATTTTCAGTCCTGAGTGTCTATAAAATCTAAATACTAGTTAAAAAATATCAGGCTTTCGAAAATTTTTTAATCAGAGATCAAGTTCAAAATGTTTCGGTTGCAGCACAATATCCACAATAGCTTATCTGATTTTTTCCAGTGCTTTGTGCTATAAGTTAGCTATAAGTCATATGCTGTCATCTACGAGTCAAAATATAAATCTCGAAGAAATTTTAAATGTATGTAGTATATTTAATTTATTTTTTATGACATTACAAAGCATTCATCCTGTACGTTAAAAACTTCACCACCATTGAGCTACCTCTAAATAATGTTCAATTATGCTAATATTTTGCCTGAATTTTTTTTTTTTTGTAAAAAGGAACAAAATTAGACAATGAGAAGACCATATATTCATACTTCGAAAATAAAATTCACCCTAATGCAGCTATATAAGATTAAGATTTCTTTATGAAGGGTTTTTGTACTGGTTGTACAATTGAGTAAACATTTGAAAACAATATTTTTTTAACTAAAATCTAAAATGAGGCTAAAAATCTTAATTTTGTTATTGCCTATTAAATGAGAAATATATCAGAAGATAAAAAAATTAATACATGGACAGAAATTAAAAACACTATACTACATTTTGCTTGTATAATATATAAAATGGTTGACCTGAACAATTGTTAAAACCATGCTTATTTTTAGGATGTGGAGGTTCCGCCATGTACGTTTTAGAAAAAGTATTCAAATTGTATGGAGATGCAATGTACAATATGCGTTTTCTTCTCGTACCTGCTGGAGGATACAGCCAACGACTTCCAAACTTAACGGTTTTAGGAAAATTGTTTAGTCCTTTACCTTTTGGAGAAAGCAGTTATCAAATGTTGGACCTTATTCTGGCATCCTATTTACCATTTCTAGAACATATGCCTCCTGGTGTGTTTCTTGCTAGTTCAGATGCAATTATCAGCTTCAGTTTATTGGACAAGGGTAATATGGTTTTCTATAAATTGCTATAGTATCTTTAATTTAAAATAAATGTTATAAACTTTTTGCCTTGTACATCAGATTCTTATTCTAATATTAGTTCTTATTTGTTTTTAAGAAGTTCAGAGAATCGAATCGAGTATTTCAAAACCCATAATACTTTAGCTTCTCTGTACTCATACCCCCTCTACTTTAGTTGTTCTCACTTGGCTCTAGCTAACAACATACATTTTAAGCAGGATTTCATGTAATGCAATTCCGTGTTAAATATTTAAATTAACGTTAAGTTTAAGCTTCATCATATGGAAAATTTGTATTGCTTTTTTTCTTGTTCCTAGCATTTGCTTATATTTTGCATTAAACAGGGTTTTGTTTTAAACGATTTCACGTTAGCAGGATTTTACTGTATTAATCATAAGATTGTAAATTAAAATAAATCATAAAGTTGCAAAATATTTAAGAAGTAAAAATCTCAAATTTGACCCAATTTTGTTTTACAAAATTTATATATTCAGATTTCTTTTAGAATTTACATTTCAACATAAGTTATCTTACAAAAATTTGCTCATCAAACCACTTATTTTTTATGATCATTATTTGAGATGAAATTTAAAACTTTTGTGAAAACATTCTGTCTGTTAAAACCCTATGAAACAAGAAAAATGCCAGTGTGATAAAAAATTTCAAGGTAATTGCTGTGAAATAAGCTGATTTTGCCAAGAATTTAGATGGCACCCTTCGTAAACTGGTTTTGTGATGTCACTTACCCCTTCTGTGATCAACGGTAAATTTAGAAACTAAACTCAGTCACATTTGCATGTTGTATATTGTCAATACAAGTTGAAAGAAGCAAACGTTATTGTCAGAAACGTAGCAAAAAATTTTGAATTGTAATTCATGAATTTTTTTTTTTTACTTATGTTACAAAGAACCCTAAAATTCTTAGCTGACAGTGAGAAATGTTGCTCCAAATAGTAAATATTGTCCCCTATTTCTCAAAAAAAAATTTCTATTAATTATGCTTACAATTTGAACCAATGTGGCTGTCGTATTAACTTACAGCTATTTCTATTATGTTTCAAATATAGTTCAAACTTATTTATAAAACAACAATCTTAAATTTTTATCAATATTAGGATGTAAACTTCTTACCTTATTTAAACCTTATCTAAATACAAAAGGTAATCTAAAGGATCCAAAATCAAGTACCTTGAACTAATGATCCCAATTTTTTAATTACCTCAATTTTTAATGGCCCCAATTTTAAACTTCCCTATATGCTTGATACTGGTATTTTGTTTATTAGATTATTAATTGTTACATTTCTTTTTAGATTCCTGGTCATTTAGCAATGGAGGTTTTACTGCCTTAGCCCATCCTTCCCCGGTTAAGATTGGTACTACACATGGTGTTTATGTCCTACCAAAAAAAGTAAGCGGTAAAGAAGGCTCAGCATTCATGAGTGAATGTCTACGTGTCCTGCAGAAGCCAACTGTAGATGAAATGAAGACACATGAAGCAATAGTAAATCGTTTTTCAAATTCTGGTAAGCAAATTATTTATGTACACTATTATCATATTACCTGTTGTGCATACTAAAAAATTTATAATGTGAATAATGATTTATTATAAAGGTATTAAGGCATCTTTTCTATTTTAAACTGTCGTAACATTTTTAATTCAGTGGAAATTAAGCTGTACCTAAGATGTAAAATGTTATGTCAGAAACAAACTTGTATTATTCTTTGTGATGCCTTTTAAATAAATTAGAATTTATATCTTTATTTTATTTTGAAACTTTTTACAATATCAGTGTTGGCATGCTCATTGCAAACAACCACAAATAAATTCTGATTTTTAATTGCAGCATAAATGTAGTTTAGACTTACTACTTTATATTTCAAGTATCCCTATAATAGTTCATGAAAGGTTCTGCATGCGATTCAAAAAATCACAAGTTTAGCTAAGAAGACTTTTATATTTTGTTATAACATGCTTGTTAGTTTGTGGAATCACTCATAGACCTTACCTTTCTATACATATGCGTAAACATCTTTAATTCATGTGCAAAAGAAATTCTTTCTTGCTTTTTTACTTGAATTAAATACAAATAATTGCTTTAAAAATGCATACCTTCTTTAAAGTCATGTATAATTCATTAAATCATTTAATATGTTCTTATTTTATATTCTTTAAATTTGTGTTTAATTTTTTTACTTTTTCTATGATTACTTGTAAAAGTACAGATGACATATAGAATTGCAAAGGAAATATCAAGGAATTTAAAATTGTCCTCCCTCTGAAAGAGAGTCCATCAACAACAAAAATATAGAAAACTAGGAAATATCAAGGAATTTGGCAATTATGGAAATACTATCAAGAATTTTTTTAAATATTGTAATTAATAGAGGGAAGTCAATTTTTTTCTTCATTAATAAGGGGTTAAAAGATTATAAAAATAAATACTACAAAAATTTTAGCATTTAATTATTTTTATTTGCATTGTAGTAAAAGAAAAACCAAAAAATATCAAATTGCATAACCCTTTGGACACCTTGCACTGGAGAAAAGTTTTTATTTTGTTAAGAAATTTGACTGCATTTTTTTTTTTTAATTTAATTGGTTTAAAGCCTACTTTTGTTGCAAGTAAAAAGCTTTCTTGAATTTGTTTCACACCCATTGTTTTTAAAAACCTTTTTGGTGGTGTATAAGGCATCCTATTATAATTATGTTCAAAAAATAGTTTATTCATTTAGAAATATGAGTAGTTAAAATTAAAAAAAAAAAAATAGTATTAAACTCATTCAATACTAGTTTTTAATGACATCACTGATTTAAAAAAAAAAAATAATAATAATAATTTTACTCCACCAAAAATTAGTATTAAACTCATTTAATTATTTTTTCAACACGCACTTTTTTGTAATCAATTTTTAAACACGCATAAGTTGTGGATTTTTAAATTCTGGACATTCTTTACCTTATACCTTATATCTAATTTTACAGTACAAATTCTTCCAAACTATTTGATTTAGAAGTTTTGAAGATTTAATCTGTAATATCAACCTTTTCAATGTCCAGATATTGTTTAAAAAGGCATTATGTTTTGTTTAATTGACTTGATGTGAAATTAAAACTGACCTAACCAAGTGCAAAAAAATACTTATCAAAGTGTCAGTCAAACATATTTAAAATTGGAAAAAAATATTTATGTTCTTTATATATATATATATTCTCATCACTTTCACAAGATTCTTAGAAATCTTGAGAAAGTAATGTAATTCTTATTTAAAACACTAATTATTGTTGTAGCAACCTTAACTTAACTAGTCTACTCTAGTTTTTCTTAAATAAATCTTCTTGTATAAGAGAGAGTGAATGAGAATATTTCAATTATCAGACCATTATTAAAAAAAAAAAAACTTAACTAACTTTAAAGAAATTGTACTACACTTAATTTCTATAATATTTTCAACTGAATCTATTAAGGTAAAAAAAAAAAAAAAAATGACCTATGCTTCTCATCTTAAACTCAAGTTAGTTAGCTTTAGATTTGTATCAGTTTGTAATTGTAAAGGAAATAATACCCAGTTATTAATTTTGCAATTTAACAAATTCATTAAAAGACTATTTCTTTTTAGGTGATGTTGATGAAGAGATTATATTCAGTGACAGTGCTTTTTTCTTCGACCACGCAATCACCAAAAAACTTATTAAATTTTACCAAAACAACAGTCCCCTAAAATGCGAGTTAAGCTCTTATGGAGATTTCCTGCAACCTCTTGGACATTCTGCTAGTCCTTCATATATTGTGGAAAATACAACTGACGAGGAACTGGCATCAATGCGATCAGCACTTTACAGGGAATTACATGGAACACCTCTTTCAATTTTGGTGCTTAAAAACTCGCATTTCCATCATTTGGGGACAATGGAAGAGTACATAGATAGCCTGTGCAACAAGAACAAATTCTCAGAAGCATTTCCAACACAAAAATCGTCTTTTAGTTCTTTTTCTTCAAAACAACTGAATCCTTTGTGCATTCAGGGTACAGTAATCCATTCTATAATCCACCCACTATCGATTATTCCAGAATGTTCCATTGTGGAATATTGTAACATTAACGTTGCCATGAGCATAGGCAATAATTGCATCATCAGCAATGTCCATGTTGATGGCTTTCCAGTGCAAAGACTGCCTCTCGAAGTCCCTGATTACACACTAATCCATACTGTGATATTGAAAGAAGGCTTTGTTACTGTGGCTTTTAATGTGAGAGAGGATATTAAAAAGTCGCAACCCCTTCAAGATGCTCTGCAGCTTACGTTTTTTGGCAAAGAATTGAGGAACTTTATTAAGTCCAACGATCCTGTTTTCGATTGTGGGAGCAATAAAGTTTCATTGTGGGATGCCAAGCTTTTTTGTGTTTGCTCCAGTGCCGAGGAGTCATTAAAGCGGACTCTTAAATTGGTTTTATGTGTTGAGGAATGTGTTCCTTTTCATTCAAACTTTACCTTAGACAGAAGTTGTGGGCAGTGGATGTCCATGTCGGATGTTTTGCTGCTTAAAGATACAGAAGGAATGGTGGATTATCAAAAGAAATTGTTTGATAAGATTAAAAATCAGAAAAAAAGTTAATATATTCTTACAAATGTATTTTAATATCAATATATTTGTATACTTATGAACAATTTTATTTGATAAAAGATCAGTAAAAAACCTTTTATACTGCAATATTAATAAAAAGCAATACATTTTCTATTACTAGGACTGATCAAAATGTATAATTCGATGCATTAACTACGAAATCTTTACCAATAGGGAACAACAAATTTTTATGTTTTTTTACGAAGTACTTTTAAGATGTATTTCATAACAGTTCTATTTGCTTTGAAAGGGAAACATTTAAGGAGTTTTATCAACTTTTCAAGAAACTGAAAGTTTATTGGATTTTGTTATGAATGGTATATTCTGTTTATTGATCAGTTTATGTATTATATACAAGCATTTCAAAATATTTAATATAAATAAACAAATTATTTTTGCTTGTTTGAAAACATTCCATGCAAGTCTTTTTATTGAAAAGCAGCATCATTTAAAAATATTTTACTATGTCTACAAATGTCCCTAACCTTACTTGCGTAAAAAAAAATACATATGCATCAATGTTAGTCCATAAATATTTCTTATACAAAATGTTTATAAATTATAGGATTTAAGTTGATTTTTTTTTTTTTTTTCAAAAAATATAATATTCCAAGAAATGCATTTTGTAGTTAATATGAGGAAATTTGTTCATTTCTAATGATAATTAGAATATATAATTAATCATGCCAATTAGCATTTATAAAATATTATTATAAATGTTTATAAAAATATAGTTACTAGTCACATCTGTCTGTAATACTCAATACTTAAGTACACTGAAAATGTGTAGAAGATAAATCATCATTCATGCATGAAATACATATTTTGATAATAAATAAAAGTATGGCCATTATTCATTTAAGTATTAATTCTTATTTACTGCAACTATAAGAAATATTTTTTGCTTTAAAAACAAGTAGAATCTTGAAATAAGTTAAGTAATTTTTATAAGTTCCTTCTGGAACTTCTAAATTCATATGTAAAATTTTTTAATGACTAGTTTATTTTTCAAATTTAGTTTGAAAAGGAATTAAAATTAATTAAAGGACTTTTCTGGTAAGTAGGGCAAGCTAAATTTAACTATTGACTTAACAAAATATGTTATGGGACTGTATTGGAAGTCATAATGACAACATTCACATAATTTCTTGTTCCCATCTAAATGTTTAAATTATCAGAAAAATCTCTTTACTCCTGAAATTACATTCAAATAAGACACAAGAATAAATGCTTAGTTAATTGCATTATTTTCCCGTGCAAGAACACTTTAATGCTATATTGCTTTGGAATATTGTTACATCAAGATCTTCTTATTGCATTATGGTGTGTGATGAAGAAAATGGCTTAAGGGGAAATTCCCCATATTTACTCACGAATGAAAGAAAAATTGGAAAATTCTCACTAAGATGTACAAACAACAATATCTGTCACAATTACCACCACGTCTACTCACTTTAAAAAAAGGGACTACAGACTTGATTCCAAGACCTTTCGCATGCTAGGCGAGGAAGAATATAGAAATAAATTTTCTTGTTTCAAGAAGGATAATTGTTTTAAATAACACTTATTTGCGTTGACCTATTGTACCACTCATAGACTTTTAAATACATAGTCAATGGCATATCAAACAGTTATGTGGCCAAACAGTCTGATCAGACTTGAGATCTATAATATCACAGGTTTTGAAACTTAGGTCTGAAAGAGTGGTATTCTCCAAAAACATTAATTTGTTTTGAACTTTTCTTTATGAAGTGTCCTTTAGTAGTATGATTGTCTTGTACCCTGAGATTTTTTCTACTCTAATTCCGATTTTTCGAAAAGTACTGTCTTAAGAGATCCCCCGATTTCATATAGTGAAACAGAAACGAACGGTGGAGCTCCGAATGGCCTGTATCACCTGATGGCTGTGTGATTAGCGCTCTGGCCTCTTACGCCGAAGGTGCCGGGATCGAATCCCGGGTTAGGCATGAATGTTCTTTGTGGTTCTGAATCTACTTTAGGCTGAAGGTCCCGGCCTTATTAGCCATCATTATGCATAAGAAATAGGTCGTTGTGCGTACAAACCAACCAACAGAATGGCCTGTTAGTAAAACCTGTTCCGTCTGCTAATCAATTCACGGTATTCACTGTTCATTTCACCAAGTGTCGCAGGATGGGCAGAAAGGCAAACCAATATAAAATTTGTTGTTTCTGGCTAACTCATCTAAATCATACTTACATTCAGTCACAAGTTTAGTCAGTACCGCGTTACTGTGATTTATCAGCTTAGCATAACTTAATGATTAAACTGAACGATTAAAGCATTCCTATAAAATCTTGAACTAATTCTGGTGTTTTTAATGCAAACACTTTAAATATATTGGCAACTTTTATGGACAATAAGCAAAAAAAAAAAAAAATCCGAACGATGGCTATATCTTGTATTCTAACTGATGAAATAACAAAATTCAAGTATCATTGTAAATCGTGGAAGGTATTTATTAATTGTATATAATTTTTTTTATCATGAGGAGTCGTCTACATATTAAAACTAAAACAAACTTTATAAAGTTCAATGACAACCCCATAATATTATACAATCTTTAGATTTAGAATCCAAAAAAAACCTTCTAAATACCAAATTTCATAATTTTCCAATGAGTGATTAGTAATTTAAATGATGTTAAAAAAATGACAAATTAATGTTAAAAAGAACATTTGTTTTTATAGACATAAATTCTTAAATAGTTAATATATTTTAGCAATTTTTGTTTCAAACGATAGTTTATAAAAGGCCAAATATAAATAATATGCAACTTTTGTATTAAACAGTTTTTTAATTATTAATTAATAAAACAAGTTTAAAATTTTTTTTAAATAGAAACAAGTATTTTTTTAGCTTCCATTAGAATTATCATGGTTGAAAACCTCTCCAGAATTTTTTCATTCCATTTTGACTTTTGGTCCCCCCCCCCCCCCCCCACGAAATTTTTTTTGCACCAAGCATATAGAAAATTGTAAACAAAACATTTTGGTGCAAACCGCAAAATTCTACGATAATTAGAACCGAAGATATAGGCATCGTTCGGATTTTTTTTTTTTTTCCCGCGTACTGTACAATTGCAACTTATTGAAGCGATTTTGAGCCCAACTGCTTTTCGCCCCTAAAAGTTGTTAGAATGCATTGTCATTGACAACGAGTCTATCTATCAAGTTTTAGTTCGATTGGATGATGATAAGTGAATTCATTAATTCTTCGAAATGTGAATAGAAGCATGTGAAAAACCGGTCTTTTAGAGCCACCCTCAAAATTTAATAGAATACATTCGCATCGACATGGAATCTATATCTGCTAAGTTTCAACCCGATTGGATGACGGCAATTGGGTTGATTAAGCCTGCATATATTTTTCCGGCAGCTGCACCAAACACACATACAAAACCGAAGTTAATATAAAGGAATTTAAAAGCTTGTTCTCCCGAAAATTCTCCTACAAAATCTATTTTTGTATAGGTGTATTGCGAAAAAGCTCATCATCAGGTAACCTAGAATAGTTATAACTCAGAAAATAAATATTATCGTTACTATATAGAGCTACAATATATATATATATATATATATATATATATATATATATATATATATATATATATATATATATATATATATATATATATATATATATATATATATATATATATATATATATATATATATATATATATATATATATATATATATATATATATATATATATATATATATATATATATATATATATATATACCATTTTTTTCAAATTCATATTTTTACGTTACTATCCATCAGATGAAGAAAGTGCGTTTTCCATTCAAATTTTATCTCGATTTCTTCACATATAATACCTTAAAATGGTAGGCTGATTCCAAAAATGCACAAATCTTGATTGTGTCCATAATTTTGAAATACTGATTCAATTTTAAGAAATTCAAAAGATTTATACGTTTAGGAGACCATTGGGCCCTAATCTATACTAATTGTATAAAGAGTTTGTCTGAGTATCCGTCAATAGAAACTAAATCTCACAAAACGGAAAACTTTGAAATTTATAATTAGTGATATTTTAATTATTTTTTTTTTTTTTTTTTTTTTTTAATTTTAAGGAATGTACAGTAAAAACAACTACTCATCACTCATCGCATGTTCCAAATATATCCGCCAGATGATTCCATGCAATATACCATCGCCTTAGTATCTACTCTCTTCAAATACATTTTAACCATGAAAGTTACAGCATATTCTTTTTTAAAACAGTTCCTTACTTGTTTCTCGAAATGGGAGAGGGGAGGGGGGGGGGGAGTATATTAATAGAAAATGTTTTAAAAACTGTACTAATATAATTTAATTTTCAAACGGTTCCGTAATTGTTTCACGAAAAGGTGAGGGAGGTGAATTAATAGGAAATAGGTTCAAAATTTGAACCAATATAGTGTTCGTGAAAGAGATGCAAGTCTGGCTCATAAAGCATCAAAAGCTAGGATCTATACACATAGATAGGTTTTCTCAACGCGTGTCTACGCAGTTAGTCTGACATAATTCCTATCAGACAGTAAGGCTGCTACAAGGAAAAGGGAATGCCTTTTAGAAAGTATGGAATTGCCCATTTTTAAAAATTGAGTTATGGGTACAGCTGGATTAATATCGCAAAGCTCTATAGAAATGTTTCTAATTTAGTGTGCTTCATTTTTAATATAGAAGGAACAAATCTCTGAAAAGACCATTTCTTGTGTGAATTCTGCATATTAGGGCACGATTATTGTACGAACCAGAAGGTACGAAGAAGGTTTTGACAGAATGTTTTCACGACACCATAATGCTATTTAAAAATATCAGTACAGCTAGGTGTGTGACTTATTTATTTTCAGATAAGCACTTTTTACTAGGTTGGATATAGTTAATTTCTCTTTGCTCAAGAGTTTCTCTAGTTTCAAACATAACTCAAATTTAATCCCGATTTTATAGAGAGGGGAGGATTCAGTGCCTTCCTGAAGTTGTTCTAGTAGAAACTGCCCTTCATTTGCGTCGTTAATGAGAGAAAAGCCAATAAAACACCTTTAGTTAGCTGAAAAATCAACAATTAATATCCCAATCACCCATTGCATCTACTCACTTTTGAAATCAGATATTTCAGATCGCCAAGTCACTTCATGATCTCTTGTATTCTAAATTCTAATTATTACCTCCGAGCAACGAGTGCGGAACTTATAATTGGAAATAAATATTCCCTCGAAACTGTCCCATACACTACAACAGTTGATTTACCGCGCCAATTTGGCGACACTCAGGTTTCTCAACCGAGTTTTTCAAAGAATGGTAACCCTTTGCCTTGGCCCAGAAAGACGTGAGAGGGATGGGATAGTCATGAGAAAGAACCAGAAGGGAACGAATGAAAGGGACCATCCAATCCCGTGGGCAGAGAAAGTTCGCGATTTTTAAATGAGGGTTAGCTGGTCATCGTAATGGTTTGATGAGAACTAATCTGATGAGTATATTAGACTTCTGACTGCGGAATTAAGGACTTTGGTAAGTTGGTTATTTTGTTTTTACTTGACAACTCTATTTGGAAAACTTTTCCAACAAAATAATTGTTCGATTTATGGGAAATTAGAGTATTTTGCCACAAATTAAAATAGTTCAGAATTGAATTGCGAAAAATGATTTAGTTAAAATTAAAGTTTTAAAGGTTTAGATTAAAAATGTTTTTGTTTCAATATATTCACATTCTTTAAGTTTTACTTGTGAATAAGTAATTTCAACAAACATTACTGTTTTTTGTAGTAATTTCAGATATAATAAATTATGGTTTTCGAATATTTCGGATGGTTTCCTTACGGCATTATAAAAATGATGTTTCCGATATGATTTATTATAAATCATGAAAGGGAACTATTTGAAAATTTACGCATTTAACATGTATTATAATAAATTCCTGACTTCATTACATTACAAGTCAAAAACTAGAGAATAGATATTGAAAAATAAAACAAATGTATGATATTTAAAAATTTTCTTCCATATTAAAGGTATTTATGATAAAGTAATTCAGTAAGAACAAACGTAGTTAGTTAAAACATCTTTGATTGATAAAAAATAAATATAAAGATAAAAGTTTTTGATACTATTATAATATAAAGATAAAGGATAATTATAAAGATAAAGGGTGATTGATAAAGATAAATATTTTTAAAATTCCTGACGATTAATTGTTTGAAGAAATTTTTAAATCCTAATAACTTGAGCACGGTAAAGTATATTTAAAAAAAAATCTAAGGAGCTTCTTTTAACTAAAAATTATACATATTTAATTTGATTTTTTTTTAATGTCTAAATGATAACTTTTTGAGAAGGAAAAAAAAAAAAAAAAAAAAAAAAAAAAAAAAAAAAAAAAAGCACCAAAATTCAGTACATCCACTCAAAAAATTATCCTTTCGAAACGCTTTTCAATTTTGTGTATTCTAAAAGAATGTTTTTAAGTGATAAATTTCTATCTTGCGTATACAATTAGATGAAATTTATTAATAGGCAGGCTATTAGAAAAATTTATAATTTTCGTTTGACTCTTATTTTCTGTTAAAGTAACTTTTGAATTGGAAAGATTTCTTCAAATTTAACTTTTTGAAGTTACAAAACTTTTTTGGGGAACAATGCCATGCTCTTAGGTCGTCTCCATCGAAGAAAAGGGCTTTTTTGCAAGTTTCCTCCTTTCTCTGTAAAACCCGTTCCTCTGCTTCAGCATTCTAAGGGCAGAGAAACTTAACATTTTCCTACTGGGTTTCTTAAAATTTTTTCGTTAAGAGTTCCAAACATTTTTTGACTCTGCATCCTCCAAGTTAAGATAGGTAAATGCTGTAACCTTTTAGGTCTTTTTTTAAAATGCTATCTAGTTTTACCAGCGTTATCTAGTAAATTTAATTTTGAAAAGTTTAATGTTTTCACATCTTAAACGGCTGGTAAGATATTTATTTAAATAGTTTTATGGAATTTAACTACCTTTTAATTTATCGTTTGCAACTGTAGTATTTTAATTTTTTTTTTTGCCTAATTAAAACAGTATTTTATGCGCATTCAAGAATATCGTCTGAAAGACTTAAAAATATACAAATATACATAACTGGTAGCAGCATCAACAAGGACTAAAACAGCTTTTTATAAAAAAAACTTATCAAGTCAACGCTAATTCCGAACTGCTATCTAAACAAAACGTAGTGGTTTACAATGCAAACAGATACTATTATTTTATAATTCTACAAACAATGAGGGTTATTTAACAAATTCATTTTATAATTCTCCTTATAAGGTACTTATGAATTTTTAATGTACTATTAAGACAAACTCATGTACAGTTTTCACATATTTCATATCTTGACAGTGGGCTTACCCTAAATTTCCATTCATGACAGAATAAATTCCTTTTTTGTAGTAGCTGAGTTAAAAATGACCGTTTCGGTTAACGACTTTAGAAAAGCATACCTAGATAGCATACAAGCTTAAGACTAGGGGTGGGAACATCGCACAGCTTTCAGTTACACTATGATAATGATCATTGCATAAATATTTGATAAGGTACTATTTACCGTTTTCATATTTTCAATCATTTAAATAAAAAGGACCACTTCGGTGATGTTTTTGGCAATAATTTATGGGCATAAAAGATATGTTATTCGGTAGATATTAAATTGTCCTTTCTTGTGCGCGAAACAAAAAAAATCAGTCGTTGAAGGGCGATGCTTAAAGGCAGAGAGCTCTGTGTTAAAGATACTCGATTTTCAACTTTTTACGCTTTTATCGTATTTCTACGGAAATTTTGGAGGTAGGGAATTTAGAACACTTTAAGAGGCATTAATACAGAGATTGTAATCAAAATCATTAGAACAGTTTTTAACAATTGAAGAAAAACATGATTTTTCATGATTTCAACCTCTTATGCGCAAAAGCAATTTTAACGAAAACCTTAATGGTAGGTCCCATGGTCACCCCTGTACACCAAATTTAAACGTCGTGAGTGTATTTATTCGGGAGTTATGCTGACCACGTATACACAGACAGATACGTTTTATAGACCACTTTTTTAAAATGAGGATGATCCAAAACGTAGAAAAATGCAAAAAAGCAAAAAAAAAAAAAAAAAAAAAAAAAAAATCGAAATTTTTATTTTTACCGAATGCTATACTTTCATTACCCTACGTAAACAAATAAGTGATTGAAAGTAAAAAACTCAGCAACGTAACACCTAAGGTAACCTCGTGGTAACCTAGCCTTACAGTTAAACAGCAGAATACCTAGTTATACAAGTTTTCTGTACCAATGATATGCTACACAAAGAAACAGTCACACCACAGATGATTGCATAATATCCTAACCTGATTCTCTTTAGTTCAGCACAACGTCCTTGAGTTTAGCCAGCAGCATCAGTAACCAAAGTTTTAGGGAAGCAATTTGGTAACTAATAGACTCCAAGTCTATTAGTATTGTACGATAGTTTATTTAAGATTCTGCTTAAATACTTCCGACATTTATTTACATAAATATGTGGGCTTAGCACACAACGCCCTTTGAGAAAATTTATTATTAGAAAAATTATTATGGTTTCAGCAATACATGTTATACGTATTGATTTCAATATCACAAGAGTTCTTCACAGCAGCCGACAGCTTATAATGGGATTTCTATAGGTCTTTGAAGATAGCATTAACTCGAATTTATCTGTATTCATTAGAAACGTATTAGTACAGTACAAATGGAAACACTACTAAAAGTAAGGTTTTTCTTTGCGCATTCAGTTATTAGCATTCAGATGAAATCCTAGTAAGGATCATTTCCTATACCCGTTATGTTACAATCTTCTAGCCCAGTGCATTTAGAAACTATTTTCTATAAAACCTTGACATTTCTTGAGTAGGTATGAAAAATATCACTTAAAGAAATGACATAAATAGTTTTTATTTAATGTCTATCTATTATAAATGAAAATAGCAAAAGACAAAACCAGATGGAGTCACTGCATATGCATTGACGTATGGATTTCAAATGTAAAATAAAATATTTTAGACGATATTTTCGAATTCTTAATTTATACAATTTCGTTAAGTTATCATTTTCGTAACTACTCACCAAATTTCAAGGTTTTATACAAAGTAGTTTCTAAATGCACTGGACTAGAAGATTGTAACATATAGGAACAGTATAGGATATTATCCTTACTAGGACATCCGCTTGAGGAAAAACACTTAAAAACTTAAGAAGAGTCGTCGATATATCTCAAATAAATAAAAATCTATCTTCATAATTCTCTAAAATCTTTGAAGAAATGCTTTATACTGGTAAGAGTTTTAGTTTAAGGAAGATTTTGAAATTTCGTTGATTGTAGAACTTCGAAAGAATACGGGAAACTGGCTTTCTAAAGAAGACAAACAATTATATTTCACTTCAGACCTTACTAAATTATTAAATCCAGTAGAAGCAAAAACCACATATGGATATCTCACATTTTAAAAATTTTGATGATGCATGGAACGCGCATATAGAGGAGACCTTTGTACCTAGGGCCACCTTTTTTCAATGCATAAAAAATGAGCCACTGAGACGTTTAAAAATGTGAAACTAATATGCATGCATCGTTATAGTAATTACTTCTCATTGGGATTAATATAAAATAATAGATTCTGTCAAAAAGAAGGTTTTTAAAGAAATTTCACAAATGGCCCTAGGTTAAAAACCTTGTTTTTTCTAGAACCGGTACCTGATGTATTTAGGGCCATTCTCTTTAAGTGAGGTTTCAGACCATACTGAATAGAAAACAAACATACACAGATGAATTTTATAAAAGAAACAATATCAAGTTATTATCAGTCATTGATTTATCATATAATAACTATAATAAATATCAATGTGTCAAATTATTAATAAATTACAAATATTTTCATAACTTGAAAAGCTGAATCCAAAAAAAAAAAAAAAAAAAAAAAAAAAAAAAAAAAAAAGAGCTGCATGCATTATCGCTTTGAAGCACCGACAAATTTTGGTTTTAGCAATTTGAACACAATAAGCAACTATGTGGCACTAGGTACACGACTAGGTAATTTCACATAAAATGTCTTCTTATAAAAATGCACATAGAGAAAGGACTTATTTAAACATCCCATTTAGTAATTAATGTTGCAAACAAAATTATTTACTAAAATTCAAAGAAAAGTGTTTGTCTTAACTTTGTAAAATAGTAAAAGACACGAGCTGCAAAATTTTACTGCAAACCATATAAAAACGTTTCCCACTTATAACTTATCACCGCTTTCTCCTCTATATTTTCAAAATGGCTTTCACAATAGCAACTGAGTGTTGCCACTTACCCAAGTGAGTAAAAAAACTTAGAACTAAACATTATACAATAAAAGTGGGTTGGCCCTAGGTATATAACTCTCCCCTACATACTAAGTATTTGATCTAAATTTAAAAAAATTTCATTATTCCTTTTGCTAAGAACTTTACAGTTTAGTTAAAAGCCTTTGACAAAGTATATTAGTAATTTTGCACAAATTAAAATATTTTTGTTTACTAAAAAAATCATACTTTATGATCACTCACGGGATATATGTTCTATCCTAAAGTTAATATCTAGTTCAGTTTTGTATATTTTAAAGAAATTGCATAGCAATACGTGATTTTGTTTTAAAAACTAGGGATGTGGAAAATCACACAACTTTCAATTACACTATACAATACTGATCACTGCATTTAAATTTCACATCTATTGAAGTAATTTAGAATTTTCATTTTCCTATTTTCATTAATTTAAAAAAATTAGTTAGTTTAGAGACATTTTTGGCAATAATTAACATTTGAAAAAAAAAAAAAAAAAAAAAAAAAACTTTGTCAATGTGCCAAAATTGACTATATTTTTACAACATAATCTTTTCGGGTAAGTGAAAAAGAGGAGGAACAGTAGGTGATAGTCAATTCTACAGGGATGAGAACTCTGTGTTAAAGGCATTCGTTTTTCAATTTTTTATGCATTGATAGAATTTTTAATTTCGTTGATGGGGATGCTTAAATAAACCACAGCACTTCTGATCCAAATCATCACAGCCTTTATTTGCAATAATAGCTGGAAAACCAACAATTTTTTCTCAATGGCATTTATCTCATGCGCAATTCTGACGAAAACCTTAATGACAGATCGTCCTCTGGCCATCACTAACCCGTTTATAAAATTTGAATATCGTAGCACAATTCTTTCGGGAGCTATGTTAATCACAGAAGGAGGGGTCCACAGACATTTTTCTACACCACAGGCCGTACCAAAACGTGTAGAAACTAAAAAAAAAAAAAAAAAAAATTTTTTTTTTACCTAATGCAATACTTTCATTACTTTATATTACGTGTAGATAATTGAAAGTGTCATAAAAATGTGTCATGTTAAATATAGAAATTCAAAAGCTATTTAAATATATATATATATTTAAATAGCTTTTGAATTTCTATATTTAAAAAACTTCGTATTTTGTGTATATATATATATATATATATATATATATATATATATATATATATAATGTGTGTGTTCTAAGTATAAATTTCAAATTGTATTAATTACTGTAGAATCAAGCACATTTTTGATTCTCACAAAAATTGTCCCCGACGACACATATATTCGGACAAAAGTTTTTTATTTAAAATGATTCAACAAAAAGTAATTCAATAGTTTTCTTTTATACAATTTGTATAAACTTATATAGAATATTTAATAATATTTTACTTAATTAATTTTTTTATATTAATTTAAAAATTAAATTTACCTATATTAATAATATTCAGATGTAATACTTACTATTATAAGTACATGTAATGAATTTTGTAGACATCTTTTTTTCCATGTACAAACTTAATATAGTTTATTCTAAATGTATAGAACCTGGATTAACTTACTTTGACACAGTCAATTTAAAATACTTTTCAAGCTGAAGAACAAAGTACGTAGCTATGAATTTATGAATTAAATTGAACAATTGTTAATACTTATAATCATGATTATAATTGGTTGTAGTTAGGTATACAAAGTCCCTTAATACAACGCTCTTTTAAACACAAGGGTTGAACTCACTTCACATAGTTAAAAGTCAACCTGACCTTACTTCATAGTTCTATACTGAACTTCATCTTAACTTGACATCACTAGACGGTAGATCGTCACAGTGCTCATAGGTATTTAATCTATTTTGGCGGCGTGAAAGCGTAATGTTCGCCAAACCACAACCCTGTAGAGAACAAGAGCTATAAGGTTTGGCGAGAATTATGTCTTCACTCCTATAAAATGGATTAATTGCCCACGAGCACGGTGAAGATCTATCGTCTAGTGATGTCAAGTTAAGTTGGAGTTTGGTATAATGCTTCATTTTTTGGTAATAATATCTGCCACAGTATTGCGTTAAAAATATAAATTTTTATACCAAGTATATCAAAAATAATAAAAGTTCACTGGCGATATTTGAAGGGAAAATAATAATTTTTGTTGTTGTTATACTTTAAAAAGTTTTTATAAGCTGACTTATAAAAACTTGCAGAATGTTAATAATAAAAAAATAACTAGTTATTTTAGCTTTAATTTTTAATGACCTGGTATTATTGTTGTAATTTAAAATGTGTAAGACGATCGTTGAAAAATTATGAATATAACAAACATTTTAATTTAATATACACGAAGTATTTATTAACAATATAATTTTTCTTTTAATATTATACAAATGCACATTATTTTTGATTTATACAATAACTTTTTTAATGAGGAACCTTTTGAAAAACTACATGGTGTATGAACTCACCAGGGAAATTGAATGCATCTTTTTTTTATCTTCACTGACAAGAGAATGAACCACTATGATAGATTTGAGAGTTACCATCAATCAAATCGATTATCCTCTGATTAACACAGTGTCGATTCTGATGCCAGTGTGTGCTTAGTGTTTGCATCTAATTTTAAATATTAAATATGTTAACATATGGGTAATTGAAAGTAAAAACACCCCTAACAGCGAAATATGCGGCAAACTACATTTCAAAATTTATTTATTAAAAATGAACGTCATTTTATACATTCACTTCAAAATTATCTTTTAATTTTTTTGATTAAAAAAGTTTGGCAACAGAAAAGAGTTTCAATAATAATAGGCTAAAATTCTTTCTCTAAGAACGTTATTTACAAAATGCAACGTTGAATTGACTGGACCAAACTCCATAATGAATTTATGCATTCACATTTTAAAACAATTTTGGTAAAAAGAAAATAGAGGATGGGATGGAAAGTAGAACAATGATCAGTTAAAAGAGTAGTCAACTTATAGTAATACTTGGCATACAAATTATGTTTCAACGCAATACTTCGACAAACATAGTAGCCTGAAAAATAAAGCATTAAGAGAAAGTCCTAGTAAGGATAATTTCCTATACTCCCTACGTTACAATCTTCTAGCCCAGTGTATTTAGAAACTACTTTCTACAAAATTTTGAAATTTGGTGAGTAGGTACGAGAATAATCACTTAATGAAATGACATAAATTAAAAACTGGAAAATAGCGTCTAATATATTTTATTTTATAATAGCTGAATATCCGTGCTTCGCTACGAAATTTTAACATGTGCAATATTTTAGCGAGCTATGAGGCCTCGCGTTGCGGAAATCTGTTATTCGTGTATACGTCCCGGTTTTTAACGCTTCGATCGCAGGAAGGTTCATCGCTACGTAAAATAGAGTTAGCTTCGTTCGCTGAAAAGTTCATTTACACATAAACACAGGCTCGCTTTACTCGTTGAAAGGTTCATTGCAATGCAGGCATAGGCTCACTTCGCTCGCTGAAAAGTTCATTGCTGCGTAAGAATAAGCACGCTTCACTCACTAAAATCGAATTGCTACGTAAAGCCTTAATATTGGAAGCCTCTACCTTGTCGAGAAAAAAAAATCCCTTTAATACAAAAATCAACAAACCTTTAAGATTGTTTTAACACGTGTTTGTGCAAAGAAAAAATTAGAGGCCAAAACTACTTATGTTGAAACTTTCAGAGCTCTAGGCCTATTAGAAATCACTTTTTGTGAAAATATTAACTAAAAAATTAATCAAAAAATAAATTAAAATTTTAACATTCTTTTTGTCAATAGTCCAATTAGAATGGCAAAACTACTTGTGTTGAAAATTTCAAAACTGTAGCCCAAGTAGAAATCGTTTTGTAAAATATTTGTTAATTAATTAAAAAAATTAATTAAAAAAGAACTAAATAAAAATTTTAAATTCTGTTTTTTAAAAGTCCAATTAGAAGGCCAAAACTACTTATGGTTAAAAATTTCAGAGCTGTAGCCCTATTAAAAGTATTTTTGTAAATTTTTTTTAATTAATTAAGAAAATTAATTAAAAAATAACTAATTAAAATTTTAACATTCTGTTTTTCAAAAGTCCAATTACAAGGCTAAAATTACTTATGTTGAAAATTTCAGAGCTGTATCTCTATTTAAAGTCCCTTTGTACAAAATTAATTAATTAAAAAAATAATCAAAAGAGAACTAATTAAAATTTTAACCTTCTGTTTGACCTGTATACAATTAGAAGGCCAAAACTACTTATGCTGAAAATTTCAGAGCTCTACTCCAATTTTAAGTAGGTTTCTATAGATCCACAGAGCCACAGACAGACACTTGTTTTATTATTATAGATTTGAAATCCTTACGTCAATACATATGAAGTGGTTCCACATGATTTTGTCTTTTGCTATTTTAATTTTCATTTATAATAGATAGATATTAAATGAAAACAATTTATCTAATTTCATTAAGTAATCCTTTTCATATCTACTCTCCAAATTTCAAGGTTTTATAGAAAGTAGTTTCTAAATGCACTGGGCTAGAAGATTGTAACATAGCGAGTATTCGAAATGATCCTTACTAGGACCTCCTCTCAAATCTATGGGATAGAAACTGACTGAAAATACCTCTTCAGTAAGCACAGGAATCACTATTTCACACCACATAATTTTGAATAGCGATGTCCTATCCCCCATTCAATGTAATTCTCACGTTCACCAGCCTAAAGCAACAGGTGATTACTACAAACAGCCTTGGATTCTCGATAGTGTGAACCTCTACCCAATGCGTAATTGGCTCCTCGCGTGATTGGAGTCATCCCATCCTCTACCTTTCACTGGCGTTGATTTTTCAAGGGAGACAGATTGGAATTTTTATTGATTGAAAAGAAACTGGGATTCGTCTTCTTGCCTCATCACGGAAGGGGTGTAAAATTTTAATGCAGGTCGTGATTCTTCAGTTCAGTTCTTTCGGACGAGAACGAGAATTTTGTTATCAACAGAAAGACAACCATTTGGTTCGATTTAACTGCTTTTCGTTTTGTTTCAGTTTTTCTTCCTTGTGAAATATTAAAGACATGTTTTAGTTGATCGAGATTTTTGTACTTTGAAAATTTTTTTTTTTTAGTGTAACTAAAATTTTCTGTACCTCAAATAAGGTTTGGAAATTATATATGAAGGATTTAAGTTAAAAAGGAATAGGCTTACCATAAATGATTTTGCAGGAATGATGAAGAACCTCTTTTTTTCCAATTGGAATCTTAACAAACCTTGAACTTTATATAAGGTAACTAAAGCGCAAATTGTGTATTGAAAACATTAAGTAGTAATGTTGTGCAATAGAAAATTTTCATCATAGGAAACTGAACTAGAGCCATTTTTAAAAAAGGTACACTGTTAAAAATTTTGGTCCACCTTGCACCAAAAATTGGTTCCCATTTAGCTGCCACCAACATGTGGTGCTTAGTTTCACGATTTAATGGTGCAACCTCGGACCGTAAGCACCATTAAATCGCGAAACTAAGCACCAAATGTTGGTGGCAGCTAAATGGGAACCAAATTTTGGTGCATGGTGGACAAATTTTTTTAACAGTGTAAAAGACTTTGACCTCTACTACAATTACCTTATGTGAATCATCTAACGTATTCTGTCTTCTTAAACTTCATTGCTTAAGCGCATGGGCACCCTCAGAATTATTTGCAGGGGGGGGGGGGGGGTGCAGACCCATTTTATTGTGTGCTCATCAAATTTTTTCCCATCATAAATTAATTCTTCAGTTTTTTTTTTTTTTTAATTTATTGCTATTGCTTCAAATACTGAATTAAAATTATTGCATCTAAAGAGTATTGTGGTTGTCATTGAAGAACAAAAATTTCTAGTTCTGAAAATCGCAAACAATATAAATTTAGAACATTTTCAGTCTCTCCCTTGAACTGCATGGATAAGCATTGAAAATGGGAAGATACTTTCTATTTCGGAAATATCAAAGTCAAAGCCTACCTCTGTTTCTTGGTGTTTTAAAATTTCATTCAATTATATATGTGACGGTAAAGTTGAAATAAAGATTAATAAGCCTGGTGTGTGTTGAAGTCTAGAAAAAGTTCGAATCGGAGAAATCTTTCGATTAAATCAATGATGAAGACACTTTCTATGAGCAAAATATTTTTTTGCTGTTATTGTCATTTCTCTTTAAATTTGTTAATGAAAAGTCATATCGTTCAATACGGAGTACAATCAGTTTTTCTCAACCGTTTATGTAGTATCTGTACTTTCAACGGATTCTTAGGTAGAATTCAAGATCTTATCATTTCCAAAAACAATAAGTTTCTTGTAATTTACTACCGGAAATAATTTCACAAGTTCATCCTACTTTTCAATGATTCAGTACCCTCCCTCCTCTTCCACCTTTATTTTTCCAAGCTTTCTAATTGTAACTATGCTCGTATGTTTTTTCCTAATAGACCGAATGTCGCCGCGAAAGATATAACTGATTCCTTCACGCGGCATAAATATATATATATATATATATATACATATATATATATATATATATATATATATATATATATATATATATATATATATATATATATATATATATATATATATATATATATATATATATATATATATATATATATATATATATATATATATATATATATATATATATATATATATATATATATATATATATATATATATATATATATATATATATATATATATATATATATATATATATATATATATATATATATATATATATATATATATTGTTGCACAAATTGTCTGTATATATTGTAAATAGTGACGTATTATTTCAAAATTCTATTGTAATTTATTTTTATCTTATTTTATTTATTAATTAATAGCGATTATACAAGTTAGAAAAAGGTGGCAACGCCTAAAGTAATCGAGAAGTTTCGAGATATTTCGTTTCCGATAAATTGGCTGGAAATTTCGAGAATGTCTCACGCGCTTGTATATAAAGGACTGGAGAACGGGAAAGTTTTCAGATGTACTTCGGATTTCGTTGAAAGCTGATCGCGATCGCTTTGTTGACCTATTGGAGTGAGCTTGTATAATCGCTATACTCGAAGCTGTTCTTGTTGAAGCTTGTATTGAAGATTAATAGTGATTGTACTGTTATCTGTGAATAAATCTTGTGAGTTTTCTGAAGAGAATAAATACTAGTTTTTATCTGAAAAACTGTGCCGTCATTGCCTCAGCGGAAAAATTCATAACAGTGGTGTCAGAAGTGGGGTCTCGTAATTTTGAATGCCGACAACTAGAGGAATGATGGAAGACCAAATGAAACAATTAATGGAAATGATTGCTGGAATAAAAGCCGGACAAGAATCCACGGCCGCTGAAATGAAAGCCGAAATAAAAGCCGGACAAGAATCAACCGCCGCTACAATCGCCGCTGGTCAAGCCCGTCAAGAAACGACAAATGCCGAACTCGCCGCTGCAATCGCCGCTGGTCAAGCGCGTCAAGAAACGACAAATGCCGAACTCGCCGCTACAATCGCCGCTGGTCAAGCCCGTCAAGAAACGACAAATGCCGAACTCGCCGCTGCAATCGCCACCTGCCGAGAATCCACATCAGCAGCTATAATTGGGATTAAAGAAGAAATGCAATCCGAACTGTCTACAATGGTGGAATCTACGATAATAGAGACTACTACCAGTGTTCTACAATCGGTAAAAGAAGATGTTCTGAGTGAAGTAAGAAAAGAAATCAGTGAGAGTTTTGAGGCGGTTAATGGGAAAGTTGACTGCTTGGGAGAAAAGGTTTCTACAATGAAAGGAGATCTTGTGACTGTGAGGAATGAAATCGAAGAGAAGGTTTCCACCATGAAAGAGGAACAGGAAAAGTTTCATGACGCTGTTGAAGAAAGGCTACGGAAAATTGAAACGGGGGAAGCTATGACCGTTGCAACGCCTAAATGGGATAATGTTTCCACTCCCTTCTTTGCGCCACGTTCCAACATCAAAGTAGCCACTTTTGATGGGAGGTCGTCTTGGCGCGTTTATCAAACGCAGTTTGAAATTATTGCTTCTGCGAATGGTTGGGACGATACTTCGAAGGCATTCCATCTCGCAGCATCTCTTCGAGGTGAAGCTGCTGACATTTTACAGACACTACCTGAAGAGAAGCGGGGAGAATTCGTGGCGCTGGCAAGTGCGTTGGAATTAAGGTTTGGGGAGCAACATCTAAAGGATTATAACAGACTGCAACTGAAAGTGAGACAGCAGAAGGCCAATGAAACTCTTCAAGAATTGGCATCGGATATAGAAAGACTGTCGCTCCTCGCTTTCCCTGACTGTCCCCCGGATGTACGAGACGATCTTTCTCTGCAGTATTTCATCGACGCTATTCAAGATCCCGATGTGCAGCAGGCGGTAAGGTTATCCCAAAACAAAAACCTGAAGTCGGCCTTCGTGTACGCCATGAGAGTAGAAGCCGCGCAGCTAGCTTCTGGAAAAGACCGACGATATGTGCGTGGTGCATTAGCTGAGGATTCTTCTGACTTTGTCACCAGTAAGCTTCGAGAACTGGAGAGCAAAATTGATAGAATGATGAGAAGCTATCCCGGAGCCAGGGATCGAAGGACCAGAGTCGTTTGCTGGCACTGCAAACGGGAAGGGCATCTACGACGAAACTGCCTTGATTTGAAAAAGAGAAGGGATAACACTACCACGGATTCTTCACAACTGAATCTAAGAAGATGTCATCTCGCAGGGCAGAAGCTGCAATGTAGAACAGGTGAAGCCCCGACCAGTCGTTTCCACGTTTCATCCCGACAAGGAGGAAACCAGGGTTTATTCGTGAAGGGGGAGATCAACGGAACTCCATGTCGTCTAATCGTCGATTCGGGAGCGAACGTAACGATCGTAAGGACGGACGTGGCTTGTCGCCTGAACAGCCGACTCCTCTACACAGCGCCCTCTGTTTCTCTACAAACTGTGTCTGGTGGTAATATCTCTGTTCATGGGAAATTGCAAGTGGACATTGCCCTTGGATTTAACACCTACAAGCACACCGTTTATGTTGCCGAAATTGTAGATCCGTGCATTCTCGGACTAGACTTTTTGAAGAAAAATGGAATTACGCTGAATTTTGAGAAAAGCCAGCTGCAAACATGGAGAGGCGAAGTTCCTTTGCACGATCTAGACATGAAAGAGCTGTGCGTATATCGGATTGTAGCTCATGAAGACAATGTCATAGAGAATGCTGAAGAGTCCACATCTATGGAAAGTACCTCTCCAGCCTCGGAGAGAGAACCGAAGAAAGCGACGTGGATGAAACCCTCCCAGGAAGTGGTTCATGTGGAAATGGACAAAGTTAGTGACGAGGGAATCGACATCCGTACTCCTGTTACAAGCATCGAACGGAGGTCCCGGGATCTATCAGCTGCACCCGCGGATGATTCGGACGTAATCTCAAAATCATATAACCAGCAAGATGGGGATCAGAAACTTTCACCTCTTCTGTTGGCATACGGGAGTGCAACTCACGAGACCACCGGATTTTCTCCATCTCTAACGATGTGTGGAAGAGACCTTAGGCTCCCCAGCAACCTCCTCTTTGGACAACCACAGGACACTCCTTCCTCGCCTGTCCAGTATCTAGATGATCTCCAGGCACGTTTGGAAGCCGTACATCGGTTCGCCAGAGAAAGAATCAACATCATGACAGAGCGCATGAAGATCCGCTACGATGCCAAGGCCACGGAACGTTCATTCCAGGAAGGTGACAAGGTGTGGTTATGGAATCCTAAACGTCGGAAAGGACTCTCCCCTAAGCTCCAGACGAACTGGGAAGGGCCGTATGTGGTCCTTAAGAAGATCAACGACGTCGTGGTAAGGATTCAACGGACACCCTCCTGTAAACCTAGAGTTGTACATAACAATAGACTAGCCCCATATTATAGAAGTGATTGAATTGCCTTTCCTCTTAAGGACTTCACTGCCCGGGACGTGCAGTCTTTAAGAAGGGGGAAATGTTGCACAAATTGTCTGTATATATTGTAAATAGTGACGTATTATTTCAAAATTCTATTGTAATTTATTTTTATCTTATTTTATTTATTAATTAATAGCGATTATACAAGTTAGAAAAAGGTGGCAACGCCTAAAGTAATCGAGAAGTTTCGAGATATTTCGTTTCCGATAAATTGGCTGGAAATTTCGAGAATGTCTCACGCGCTTGTATATAAAGGACTGGAGAACGGGAAAGTTTTCAGATGTACTTCGGATTTCGTTGAAAGCTGATCGCGATCGCTTTGTTGACCTATTGGAGTGAGCTTGTATAATCGCTATACTCGAAGCTGTTCTTGTTGAAGCTTGTATTGAAGATTAATAGTGATTGCACTGTTATCTGTGAATAAATCTTGTGAGTTTTCTGAAGAGAATAAATACTAGTTTTTATCTGAAAAACTGTGCCGTCATTGCCTCAGCGGAAAAATTCATAACAATATATATATATATATATATATATATATATATATATATATATATATATATATATATATATATATATATATATATATATATATATATATATATATATATATATATATATATATATATATAATTTAAGAAATACTAAAAATTTATGCTTAGTATAAAGAAATGTTACAAAACTAGAGTCAATGTTTGTAATGGAAGATTCTCAAAAAGAAGGAAGAAAAATATCTTACTCTACAAACAAAATTTAAATCATAATAAAGCTAATTAATACTTTATTCGTAATGTTGTGTGGCACGTTACTTCGAAAATAAAAAAAAGTTTTAAGATTTTAATTTTCAAAATTCAGGGGGTGCAAGTGCACTCCCTTGCACCCTCCTAGGAGCGCCCATGCTTACGCGGGATACTTATATTTCTTTATAGATTTCTAGTATTTTTCTTTTGATTCCTGATTGTTTGTATTCCTGATCATCTGGATTAGACAGCATACCTATAAAAAATACCCGATTGAAATATCACAAGTGAAGATTATTCACTTTTAGGGGTTGGAAAGCGGGATAGGTGTGTTTTTTCAATATCATTTAGCCAAAGACCTTTTTGTTTTGAATATCAAGTATGCAAAATTTCATCAAAATCGGAATAAAACTGAAGATTTCAAGTTGTGATCATATCCCTTAAGAAGGGATAGTAAAGAAGTAGGGGGTGATTCTTCCAAATCTCATGCAACCAGTGATTTTTCTCTTATTTTAAAATATTAAGTGTGTAAAATTTCATCAATAGTAGATTTCTATAAAAACACACCAACGAACTCTTCTTCACATAGAGACAGATGAACCTCTCAGATCTCAATGAGACAAAAAGAGTCGATTTTTAGCTCTATGGATCACCAGGCACGATAAAGATTACAGATTTGAATCTTAGGAAGGTGGAGTTTTAAAAGTAAGAAACTCAACTCAAACCTTTCGTCCCTGAACGTTTAGCAATCATTGAGTGTAAACTGTGACTATGTCATCTACAACTTAGGACGTTGAAACTTTTATATGAGAATGAAATGGTGTTGATGTAGTTGTTGTGTTTCAGGGAGGCGATGGCAGACGAGCCAGACGATGACGAATTGGAGGCATACCTCCGCAGCAGCCTCAGCGACCGTCGTCGCAGTAGATGGGGGAGGCAGTCCTTGAGAAGGGGCTCGTCCCCTTTCCTCACAGAGGGGATGGCAGGAGGCAAACACGGAAGGAGGCTGTCTTCATTCACCACATCCTCGGGAGAGTGAGTACCTTAAATATACATCCTCATGGATTTTGCTTTGACAACATTTTTCTAAATGTGTTTTGGAGACTACAACTGTGTTTGGAGACCAAAGACACAAAATCAAACTAATTTCGAATATTTTTACTCACATCTGCATTGAACAGTTTTTTCCTGTGCCTGTTTCTTTAAAAAGCATGTAATCAAAATAAGACTGAAAATTGTGTTTGAACGTTCTGGGTTTTTCTACATTGTGCAAAGGAAACCCCAGCAGCGCAAACCCACTGGTTAATATAGGCTCGACACTGGCCAATATCGATGTTGACCGTTGTAGACTGGCCAATTTCGCTCAGTGCTGGGTGTATTGGAAGTTTTGAAGTGTTGATGCATCGTTTTAAAATTGAAATACTATAGTTTTATTAAAACGGACGGAGGGTTAAAAACTATGTTTTCTGATGGTTTTGACATGTTTATTTAAAAAAAAAAATCATGTATTTTGGCGATGCTGAAGATCCGGCATGAATTGACCAATCTTCTTAGAATTCCTGTTTCCGACATTGTCCAATACCTGTGTGCTAGCTTGGAGCACGGTAGCTTGATTAGTGTGTGATGTCACTACGCTTGGGTACTTTAATTATAAATAAGTATACATAACTATGTAATGGAGCTCAAAGACTAAAGTTTTTTGTTTTTTTGTTATTGTATGCAGATGGGTTGAAGCGATATGTGTCAGAAATATTACTTTCCGACTGCTTTGTAACTATTAACCCTTTGCACTCGAGCGGAGCCTCTCAGGCGCCACACGATTGGATGCCGAAACACGAGAGGACTACTAGGTTTGATGCGGAAATTTGATGCAAGGCCAATGACTGTGTTTAGTTTCTATGAAGAAAATCCATAAACGCCAACCGAACCTAAAATGTCTCGAGTTGCTGGTCCCTCGTCGCGAAAAAGGCCTCGAGTGCAAAGGGTTAACACTTTAGGTGGTTACGTTCGAAATGAAGGTGAACCATTTTAGAAAAACGTCAAAATCAACAAAATTTTGATTCCTACTCTAAATTTAGTAATATTTCATCACCAATGTATCCGCCATGCAATAACCAAAAAAGTATTACCATATTAAGCGAATGTTAAAAACATAGCTAATTTGAGGTTTTTTTTTGTTTTTTTTTTCATATATACAGATTTGGTCCGATCTGAACAACAGCTCTTCATATCAATCAAGTATAGCAAAAAAAAAAAAAAAAAAAAATTAAAAAAAAAAAAAAAAAAAAAAATATAAATGTGGAAATTTAATCGAGTGAAACGAAGTACATACAATCGTAAACAATACCTCAATGACAGGACACTAAATAACAAAACGAAAATGAAAATAAACTATCAAAATCCAAATAGTTTTCCTTTCATCCATTTATTGTAAAAAATATCACGACCAGAAAACACAATTTGGGCTCAAGATTCCGAGTTGGCATCCCTTCGTCCCTCCGAGGGTGTGGTTCCTCGACGAAGATTGTGAAAACGGGGAGAAGGGGGGGGGGGGGGTGTTATGGAATGGGTGTGTCAGCAGCTCTCGCCAACTGCAACTTGGACTGTGGAGGAAACCCCCTCATCACCCATTATTCACGGGAGACCTTCGGATTTTTGCCTACTTTCCCGAGAACTGTTCGATTTCTTGGGATGCAAGAGATTTCGGAGGTGATGAGGAATTCACTTCAGTTTCTTTCTGTTTAAGAAAGAGTAATTAATTTATGGAGAAGTGCTGATTTAGTGTTTCGAGTAATGGTTCGAGATTGCTGTTGAAGAAGATTCTCATATGTTAAATGGAGAGATTTATCAAGTGTCTGAGCTTTAGATTAGATTAGATTTTAGTGTGGGTGGCAATGACAAAAAGTTATAACTTAAAAAGGTTTATTGTATCTACCCTATTATTCAAAGGGAGAAGGAAAATTATTTTCCTTAAAATTCCATCTAGAGGATTTTCAATCGAACCTGACTCTCTTATCTGTTACGTATGGGAGAAATCCGTGTTTTCCGTATCTTGCATCTATTTATTTGGAGAAATAGAAGAGGAATGTTAACCATAAAAGATAAAGTGTTTAATTCTAAAAAAAGGAATACTTTACCTGGAACAGCCCACATTTACATCTCGTATAGGATGAAATCCCGAAAACTTTCCCAATCTCTGTACTACAAAAACACGACAATTTGTCTTCAATATATATCACGCCTACCTGTTTCGTTTTTTAAGGCATAGTAGGTAAGGTAATGCAAGAACACAAACCTATGGAATGGACTCGAGGTCCATTCGCAAACAATGTTTGGGGTCCCAATCCCATTCGCGTACACAGTCATGACTTGGTGTCATCTTCAGCAACAAATAGTTTGAAGGTAATGCTTATTATAGTTAAGCTGGTCAACATTCGTTCAATTTCAGTTGCTGCAAAAACCTGAACGATTTTTAACTAAATTTTTCTTTATACGTGGGAGATCTATTTCCTGCAAGATCACAACAATAATCATACCGGAAAAAAAATAACAATTTATACTTCAAACAAAAAAAACAAACAAAAAACTATCCAACAGAAAGTGCCTCAAATTTACAATGCTCAAACAAATATGGTTGGATTGTTTGTATGCTCAACGACTTATTTTTTGCCTAATGACGGCTAATCAGGCCGGGACCTACAGCTTAACGTGGATTCCGAACCACGACGAACACCCATACCTAACCCAGGATTCGAACCTGGTACCTCTGTCATGCGAGGCCAGAGAGCTAACCCACAGCCATCAGATGGGCCAAACAAATATGAGGCCAGAATAAGGAAATTATAGTGCCAAACGAAATTCAAATATTTGCAATTGAAGCAAGCAGATTAAAATATTAAAATTAGTTTAATATAACGATTTATATAAAATACCTTAAGACCTCTAAGAAGAATTTTAACTAAATTTCATCCACAAAAAGTAAAGATAGTTTAAACAAATAAACAACCAACAACTTAAATGTAAATAATACTCCCTCATCAATGAAGCTATGTGCCAGAATAAAACAGTCGTATGTGTAGACTAGAATAAAAGAAAACATAAGCTATGACTAAAAATTTAAATATTTTTGAAAATGCTATCGCTGCAGAAACTAGGGGTGTGGAACATCGCACAACTTTCAATTACACTACAATACTGACGTGGATTTGTGTCATCTACCGTATTTATATTTTTATCATTCATTTAGTAAAAATGGACAGTTTGGCAAAAAGTTTTGCGATAATTCTTGTATAGGATGTAAAAAAAAAAAAAAAAAAAAAAAAAAAACCTCCGCCAAAATAATGATTTTGGCGATATACTTATCGATAATTCTTATATTACCCTTTCTTGTACGTGAAACTGAGCAGAGAAGAAAAAACGTTAGTTGATGAGGTATGTTCAAGGAAAGAGAACGAACTATGTGTTAAAGGCATTCGTTGGAGACGACTTTTAGCAATTACTGAAAAACATGATTTTTTCAATGGCAGCTACTCTATGCGCATGCTCGAATATAACGAAGACCTTAATGGTAGGTGTTGTGCCATCACTAACCCTCACACCAAATTTTAACATCGTAGGTTAGTTTATTCGGGAGTTATGCTGCCCACGTGCACACATGCACACATACAGAAATTTTTTCTAGCTCACTTTTTACTTTCAATTACCCATATGTATACATAGGGTAATAAAAGTATAGCATTCAGTAAAAAAAAATTCATTTTTTTTTGCATTTCTCCACGTTTTTGAACACCCTGATTTCAAAAAAGTGATCCAGAAAAAATGTATGTCTGTATGTGTGTCTGTGGTCAGCATAACTCCCGAACAAATTGACCAAACATGTTCAAATTTGGTATGCGGGTTACTGGTGGCCATGGGACCTACCATTAAGGTTTTCGTCAAAATCGCGCCAGCGCATAAGGTAGCTGCCATTGATAAAATCATGCTTTTCAATGCTAACTAAAAAACGACTCCAACGATTTTGATAAAAATCGATGCGCTAATGCCTCTTAAGTTGTTCTAAACATCCCTACCACCGAAATTCTGGTGAAAATGTTTTAATGGCGTAAAAAGTTGAAAAACGAATGCTTTCAACACAGAGTTCTCTTTCCTTGAGCATAGCTCATCAAACATTGTTTTTTCTTCTTCCCTCAGTTTCACTTATAATAAAGGATTATCGTAAAGTACATCGCCAAAATTGATTCAAGAATTATCACAAAAAATATCGCCATACTGACCGTTTTTTCAAAATAAATATAATAACGGTAAATGACGCAAATCCACGTCAGTATTATAGTGTAATTGAAAGTTGTGCGATTTTCCACACCCCTAGTTTGAGATCAGGATGTTCCAAAACGTGGAAGAGTTTTTTTTTTTTTTTTTTTTTTTTTTTTTAAACCGAAAACTATACTTTCATTACCCTATGTATACATATGAGTAATTGAAACTAAAAAACCGAAGAAATACACAATAGTCAAACAAACAAAATATATCAAAGCACTGTTCTGCCGCCAAAATAAAATAAAACAATGAATGATGTGTTCGACTCGGAATGCCAAGTTGAACATGTTTTATTGCTAGAAAAATCTCCCCATGGACAAAAGAATTACATAAACCTGAATATAGGTCCAGTGAAAATGCCCGAAAATAATTCAAAGCAGACCGAAAGTGATAAAACTTCACAGACATGGAATATTCCAATGTTAATGTTTCTAAAGTTATGAATTTTATCAGAAGAAATGACGACACAGCTTTCACAAAATAAAATTTGTAATTTATTCTTCGTTCAGATGCTCCCAAAACATCTTTAAAAAACAGCGAACTCGTGATAAAGATTTTACAACACCTTCAATGCACACGCACAGCGATAATTCACTCACTGAAACAATGCTCAAAATCCAACTAACTCATTTCGAGAATAGGTGACGCTTATATACCAGCCAGCGAAACTTCCCTAAAAAACAAGTGCAAACGATTTTGCAATCAGAAGACTCACGATGGTCACAAAACCTCCTGAATAGACTGTGTGCCTCCTACCTTTCCTGTGTGTATTATCGCTGCCGTCAAACAAACAAACAAACCTAACAATAAAAAAAATAGAACTTCAAAAAGGAAAGAAACATAATTCACAAGTATATCAAGGTAAATTGCGTAACACTATTTAGCCCTAAAGCTATAATTTGGTAAGATTTCAAAGAAAAGAAAGAGTATTTAACTTTTTCATCTGTAGGACTTAAAGCAATTTAGATTGAGAGAGCAACTATCGCTAAGAGATCGCTTTGACACAAGTTTCTATTTATCGGATACAGATATCGAGAATGTTCATTTAGGCTACATTTAATGATTGAAAACTCCTCTTGTTGAAGTTGATGACATTTGGTAACACAAATACTGTCAATTTTGATGACATTTGGTAACACAAATATTGTCAATTTGGAGTTTTTATAAGCAAATAACAGGAAGCAACTATTATAACAGGAAGTAAACTTTACATAAAAAATACATATTTACAGTTATTTTTAACTCTATATAATAATTTTTGACTGATGTGCTATATATTGAGGTACAATATACAGCATTAGGAACATACAAACGCACAATAATATAGAATCGTGATATTTACACGTTTGAAATCAGCTTGTAATATTATTTCGAAATACGTAAAAAAAAAAAAAAAATGATGGTCGTTGTTTTTTTTGTTTTTTTTTACAGCCCTTTTTTCATCTGAAGGTTGACAAAGTAAAAAAAAAATATTTTCTGTGAAAATTCAACTAAAATTTAAAATATTAAATTGATCATTCTTATTTTTTTTAGTTAATGTACTTCGAATAATGTAATTGGATTGACTGTTTTACGTTAAAATATTATTTTTGATTTTTCTTTTTAACTTTTGACTTTTGCAAAGCTTGATTTTGTTTTTGTTTCTGATTTTTTTTTCTCAATCATCAGTAGACTTTTTTAAAAAATAGGTTTAACTCTAAAACTTCAAATAATATTTCTTCGAATCATTTTTTTTTTTTTTAAATTTATATATCAATGATTTAAAAACTAATAAAAGAAATATATTTAAAGAAGAACATCTGCGTAAATTTTTATGTATTTTTAATATACAGTTCTAGAATAATATAGATTCAAAGTTAAAAAGATGGGGAATATATCAATACCAAGAAAACTGGACCTTAAATTTTAAAATATCACGTTTGAGAAGCAACCGTCATGGTGCTAATTATTCACTATTAAAAGCTGTAATTGAGGAAGAGTTTAACTTTTTATTTCTTTCAATTCAGATTTGTCAATATTGTTTCATAAATTAATTGGAAAAATGTAGCAAATTTAGTGTCTGATACCATCTTCACACCTAGCGCTGAAATGTCTGTCCGAGTATATGTGATGTTATTTATTATTGACGATAAACTATTTGGGAGTTTTTAAAGTACCAGCTATTGTACTTTTTTTAAATTGTATCAAAATTTAGATTAGTAGAAAATTGTTTTAAAATCTAGTCAATGGATCAACCTAAAAAATTCCTTCAAATTTTTAAATAGCTACTGAACTGTTTAAAAAGAAATGTTCATGAATGCAGCGTTTTAATACCTTATTAATCAGTTCTATCAATAAGTCTTATCATTTTTTAAACATTTTATATATATTTTATACACAAATACAACAAATCTTGGAATTAGTAAATTTCAAATCTGAACGAGTCACTTTTTTTTTTACATAATTCATAATGACAACGCTTTGACACTAAGTGTGGTTAAATTTTGATGTCAAAAAACAAGCTGCTTCATATACATACCAATAGACCACAAAAGTGTTTTAATTCTGATATAAATTCACACTTATATTTCCCAGATGTTTCCAGTTGTGTTTTGCGGACCAGTTTTATTTTGTCTATCTTGTATAGAAATAGTTTATCATGGTCCAATTAAAAGACGCAAGCCTCAATTGTCCTACCTACATTTTGGTTGTTTGCCCTCACTCAAGGTCCCGACGAAAGATTTCAAACTCGAACGCGAATAGAAATACAATTCCAAACAATCAATAATTTCTTTTAAAAGTTGCTAATTGGTACTAATTTCTATTAAAGATACAGTTGCTTATTGCATCAAAAACCAGGATATTACTTTTTCCTTTGATGGTGTTATTTTGAAGTTAAATTTGTAATTAATAACCAATATTCATAAGAGTAAGACGTTATTTATGAATATGTATAAATGAAATAACATTTACTTTTAAACCTCAAACACTGTTCAATTTTTTACCGAAGACCAACCACTCAAATATGATTACTGACAGTTCGGGGCTTTAAAAATAACTGATTATGATACATGAACATATCTAAACTGATGACTGAGAATAACTGATTTATGTATTCCTTTTATTATACTTTTGTAGCGTATGGGAATTCGTTTAATTTGGCAGACAATTGAAAACTCTTATCATGTTCAAAACAAGTATTATTCTTACAAAGAATAGGTCGTTTCTTTTAAAGACATTTGTCCAATTTTTTTCCAAAAATGGGTATAAAATAGTCTCATGCAGATGCTAGGTGAGAGTTTTGTGGGTATTCTCTCATTCCAAAACTTAATTGTGTCAATCCTTTTCAAAGATCTTTTGAAAGGCAATTCCCCTCTGATATTCCAGTTTCAACTGTTTTTGGTGCCTTGAGTAGCTCTTTCTTTTATAATGTGAATACCTTGGTGTTAAAAGGGGGACTTCTGACAAATTCAAAGTTTTATAGGAGAAGAAATAAACTTTCCAACTTCTATTAGAGACAAAAATTAAAAGGAAACTTACAAACCTACCACACACCTAGTAAAAGTTACATAAACCAGTTTTCAAATTCCATTGAATATATACAAAAATAATTAATTTCAGTGAAAATGCAAGGTTCTATTTTAACATCATAGGGTTCATGTATCAATCAAGCTAAAATTTGCTCTGACAACACTTGTGAATACTTTTCATTTCTAAGACTCTACACAGGTGACACAAAATGTAGTAAATAAACTATGCTGACACGATTCTTATGTCTCTGACAAAAAAGCTATCTTAAAAAGAAAAGTGACACAGATTTTGTACCAATTTGTATTTTCAACTTAAATCTTCTTTAAGCAATCAACATTTTCAATGAAAAATTACACACGCATCATCTGGTAAAAGATACTTAAAAATAACTAAATTTCAGATAAAAAAAAATTTAATTTAATTTTTAATAAAAAGTATAAATTTTGAGTTCTGTATCTTTGTAAGTTTATAAAAATTTACAGCTGCGGTCCTTGTTGGCAAGTAATTTTTTTTAAATACAATTTGTTGATACTCTGCTGACAAAAAAGTTGCATACTATTGACTTAGAAACTAATAGAACATAACAAAATAGGCTTTATAGAGCTAGATAATATTCTTATTATAAAAAGCAATTCCAGTTTAAATATATCGTGCAAAAATTGAGAGTTCATTATTCAACATATTGCATCTCACAAAACGAAAACTCTTTAACCACCATTAACTCTTTGTTAGTGAGAATATAATCAGTCTGACGGGTTCATCTAGTTGGTGGTCATCAGTTGATGTGTTGGAGTTTACTCATGCCGGTGTTAACCATCAGATGGAATAATACTGGTAACTGTCTCGTAAATTTATTATCATGTTAGGTACAAGTGTAGTTGTATCGGTCGGGAATGTGCAATACCATATGAGAGCTCGAAAGAGAGTGAGCTTAGTGGTTTAGTACATGTCCTCGGAAGAAGTTATATATGAGATAGTTGAAGATTGCGCTATTATTAAATCTGTTATGCAATAAGTAGGGAAATTAAACAGCGTTATAGATTGGGGCTCGCGATGATTTTACATTTAAGGTACAATGCACTGCAAGTCTTTTGGATTAATCAAAATCAGATTAACTAGAGAAAGTTGGTTTACGTAATGTTTGATTTGTTTTGGTGGTAAATTGTCTTCACCTGGGGGTGAAGTATGTTGGATCACCGTGCTGAGCTCTCCATTTTCGCGTGATGTATTTAAATTAAAAATGTTTACTTTTCCCACTCAAATGTATTCTAATGTGCTGATAGCTACGAATTAATTTTTATTATTAATAATGGTATATTTTTATCTCACTATGCGGAGGATAAATAATTAAGTTTCTATGGATGCACCAGAATATTCTTCAAATAAAATTCCCTTAAATATGCGTAAATTACTTAGAGGAGACACCTTAAGGTTTATTTCGATGTAATGAGAATTACCCATCCATCAATTGATGTCTGCTCCAAAGGATCCAACAGTATATATATAGTTCATTATGGATAAAATAATACAATATAAGATAAAAACTGATTACTGATTTTATAGCTGATCATGCTTCATATTAAAAACCTACTCTTAGAATATTTTAGTTTTAGAAAGGATGGATATAACGAGTCCTTGGATGTAATAGTATTTTATTTTTTAAATATTCTCACACCATACACTATGATGCGAAAAGGTGTTTCTTATATATGAATTTCATCTGTCTAAACTCCTTCACAGAGAAGTTATTAACAAAACAATTATGTATGCTTGATACTCCTGGGCATATTTAAAAAATTATCTTACATTTATTGGATGTGCATGTCAACCTCATGCAGTAGGAACGATTATTTGTATAATTTTCTCACCACTAAATTTTTTTTTCAAATGATTCTTCTTTAAAATAATTTACTAATTTTTGTTCGTAAAAGTATACCTTAGACTGACATAGAATTTGTGTGGGCTTTTCATTTCAGAGTAGTTATGTTTCACGAAGTTCCCTTCACGGTGAGACGATGATTACTACGCCAGGTAATTGTCTCTTTAAAAGTATCCCATTAAGGACAGTTCTTCATCTGAAGACTTAATTAAGTGGAGTGCTGTAATGCAACCACACACCAGGTCACTAATGGAGTGTTGACACTCCTTAATGACGCTTGAGGGATGTGTGCTCAATCACACTTGTATCAAGCTGTTCTGGTAACTATTGTTTAGAGGAAACGAGAACTGTTACATCAAACTATTGAAAGAGTGGGAAAATTGGACACCTCTAATGGAAAATGCTTTTAAGATGCCATTTTAATTAAAAAAATATTTAAAAAATGTATCCCCATCAACTGTAACAAGACTAAAACTAAATTAGATTTTTATTGTCATTTAAATCTTTTTTTTTTTTTTTTTTTTTTTTTTTTTGTATGGTAGATACGTGTTTAACCTCAATATGGAAAATGATCGCTTTACTTATTACGGATAAGTTTATCCACTTTAAGTGGCTACTTTATCCAAATAGAGTAATCATATAAAAATTAGTTTAAACACGTAAAAGACATCTATATATTGATATATACATAGAAATCAAAGGAACACATTTGGAAACTAGTTAAACTTAGCATATGATACTTTTAAAGATGGGTCGTGAGAGAAAAGGAAGTGGTGGTGAGCTTTTGTTTGCTTAAAAACAATACCTCTTTGATGAGTAATTGAATGAAACATCTATTCAGAGAGCTATCTTTTTGTTTAATCCACTGTATCCAGCACCATTCCAAAAGCTCTTTTTAATTCTGACAATCAAACAGGGCCAACAAAAGAATTTTTGTAAATAAACGCGGAAGAAGTTTATACCTTGCTTTTGCTTTTATGTAGGGCTCAAACAAAGTGCCTGGGCCTGTGTAGGCAATAACCTCTTCATCGGATTTAAATAATATCCACATTTTATCATAAAAGGGCTTCACGTTTCAAAATGGCATTCGATTTGGAAGAAAAACTGTTACTTTCCTTCCTCTTCCAATTTCACCCACTTTCAAACAGGGTCAATCAGTTCATCGATTCTCAAGGGCAGCCAAAGTCGGAAAAAAAGCTGATACGGCAGCCTCGCTACACATTACGTGGAGGGAAGGCTCTATTGTTTTCCATAGGTTTCCATGGCAACATTACAGCCGAAACGCAATTCAGGAACACACGGATGCTTTTCGGAAGAAGATCACCTTGATTGAAAGCGTTTTTTTTCCCATCGTAAATTGAGGGTTGAGGCAAGACGTCTGTTGTCTCTAGAATAATTCTAAAAAGAAATGCATTGGGACAGTTGGAAAATGTTATAAAAACATGGAGTTTGTTTCCTACTATTTTCAATGTATTAAAAAAGTGTATATTGACTGTTTGAGATACGAATTTGTTTTCATTGACAATGTGTTTGTGTTAGCTTGATATTAATACTGAATTTTTATGAATTGTTAAAAAGTTTTCTTTCAGCTTAATTTTAGTGATTGATGAGGATAAGTTTGAGAATGTGTGCAACTTTATTTTAACTTTAGTTATCTATAAGCTCTAAAGTTCAACTTAATTGACAACCATAACGTTCCTTACGTTCTTTAAGCAAGGATCTAAAAGAATCACTAGTTGAATTTTTTCTGAAAATTCTCATATTTGAAGCAAAAAGTTGAAGTTAAATCAAGTATTATGAAATCCATTATACCCCATTAGTATCATCCTCAATATTACCCTTTTTATCACAGAACGTATTATTACCATACCTTCAACGCGATTCTCTATTTTTACTGCAGTATCATCAACTATATTTTACGACCACAATACTCCATCTTCAATGTACCCACAAGCCGGCCATAAAACGCTTTTCTTCATCCGAAAAGACTCACCAGGCGATTGATGACATCTCAGACCATGCATATCCCAATCAAGTATTAATGCTGCAAGATGGCGGCGAAAGAATGTCGCCATTTTTATTTATGATCCTGGCTGGGGGTGATTGCCATCTGGTGTAGTGTTTCGCAGAAATAAATAAGCGGTATAAAAACGACATCCAATCCAGCTAAGTGTCCTGTTGCGGACACACCTCTTGCTTGGACACTAGCTGACAGCATACAGGAATACGCCCTGCCATCAAATTTGGAGACTGTTTTCATTCAATAAGACAGTTTTTGAGGCGGCGGCCTGGAATTCTATTTAGAGGTTTTGGGATGTAGGTTCTTTTTTCATTAAATGACGTGCAGGTTATCTTAGTTTGGAGAATGTGGATGAGGTTTACAATGGTGCAGGAGGCTCCGTTTTGAGGCTAATGAGCATTTGGGAATGAGTCTAATTTGTAAAGTGATGGGTTCTAAGTGTTGTGTTATTTTAGTTGACCAACATGTATTGACAATGGTGGAAAATAATTTATATTTATATATGAGGAATTTTAAAAAAGAAAAGTGAGTTATAAATAATTACGGAACGTCCCAATAGAAGAGCATATAAATTTTAAAACTTAATCTGTCACATTCGAAAAATATTTCTACTTTTTCGTCGCATACTTTGTCATGCACCTAAAAAACATTTATCCATTGGTTTGCACTTATCTTTTTAGATTCTACTACTTGATACAGACTAGATTATCCATCAACTAAAGATTTTACAGCGAAAACAAAACACAATTAACCAAAAACTTTTGATCAATCTCATCGAAAAAAATGCTTGCTTGTGTGTGTTTGTCTGCGGAAGTCTAACTAACCCACTTGCCGTCACCCGATCAAGCAGAAAGCTGAAAAATCTATCAAACGAAGCTGTGACTAAAATTGCAACTTTTACATACGTTTCAAATGTTGGCTCCCAAAATTTTGCTCTCAAATGTTTGCTAAATAAGCTAACTTAATGGCACATTTGTTTTCAAATATTGGTATACTGATCAAATTGCCTTTTTATACTAAATAGTCATTAAATCTTTTATATTAACTTCTATTTTGTTTGCTTGTGTGTGGAAAATCTGCAGAGAACTAATTAAACCACTTGCCGTTAACCGACCGAGCTGAAAGTTGAAAAATTGAGCAGCGAATCTATCTGTCTACTCGACAGGTATATTCGTGGTCGACAGCAATGCCTTCTATCAAGTTTGGGCGCTATCACAAAAAGGAAGCTTTTACCCATGTTTCTAATGTCAGATCGGAGGACTAATTGTCCCACTTGCCGTTATACAATCGAGTTGAAAATAGGCAGATAGATTCTTTTTCGACGGCATTTCATTCTATCAAGTTTTGTAGGCAAAAAAAAAAAAAAAAAAAAAGAGTTATCCTATGGCATTTAATTACTGGTTTTCTTCGTAGTAGTCAAATTCTACGAAAAATGAAAACTCTATCTAAGCTCAAAATCACTTATAGACTGAAATGCGATTACAAATTTATATACCACATCGAATATCCTTCTGAATTTGCTATAGAATCTTGGAGAAATGTTAGTAGATTACGAATCCACTGGTCTGCCAGAGTGAAAACGGCCGAAACTATTAAAAAATAGAGTTTGAATGAGTTGAATTAAATCTCATTGCCAAATATGTCACAACTTGTCAAACATTAAATTTTCTTTTTTGTCTGATAACTCATCCCTCTCTAATTTTCAATTAAGAAGGTTTCAGACGATTTAGCTTTCGTGTTGCCAAAATCTTTCATTTTTTAAAAGTCTCAAGTAGGTTACAAATATTACATATAATCAGTGACGTAATATTTATCTCCACTTATAAAAGATGGAAGTATTTTTTCGCCGTTGAACAATTATCGTCTGCAGTCTTAGTCATTTGAAAATAAAGAGAAGTGGGCCACCACCCACATAAAAAAGAATGCTCATTATTTGGCAAATTAGGACATATTTTACAATCGGATTTAGTTAAACTCATTCAAAGTCAATTTTTGAATAATTTCTGCCATATTTGTCCCAGCAAAGCAGTAGATTCATAATCTACTAATAGTTCTTTATAATCTGTTAAAAAAATCAGAATGGTGTTCGATGAGGTTATTAAATAAGTTGTAATTGCACATAAAAGTTGGCAATGTTTACACAAATGATTTACATTAAAACCTTTGTTTTGATGGGTTAATTTTTTTAGTGATACCGCCATCTCCATTGAGGAGGAAGAAACGCCGGAGGAGGTGAAGGAGAACATGCGCCTCAACAAGCAGATCATTGAGACCATCAAGCTGCAGCCTTGGAGGATGAAGAAGAAGTATAAGATACTCAAGTGAGTCACCTCTATTGCCAATGATTGGTACCATTTTATGGTTTCGATTTTAGAATTTAGTTACATAGAGAGTAGAGGACATGAATCTAAAGAAAAACAAATTCTACCAAATTAAGTAAAATTGTTTAAAAAATGTGTGAGAATATACGCAAAATGTTCAAGTAAGCATCTTATTTAAAAATGAGTGAGCGTATTTTTCTATTTCTAATTTTATATGTATCAATACAAGTGGCCTCATATGCTAGCCTTTTTCAGTTGTTAAATATTTTATGCAAGTATTTCGTAATAAGAAGTTAATCTGTTCGTATTTATCTGACTATTTGTCATGGATGCATGGGGGAAAAAATTCCCCAATTCAAATACATTTTCGCTTTTAATTTGACAAATACTATTTTGATGAAAATTATACATATTCCCATGGTTTAAAGTATAAGACAATTGTGTATAAGAAAGACTAGAGATAAAAATCCACATAAATGTTAACAATTTAACATAAAACAAGAGTATGCGTGTTTCTCGAACGTAAACTAATGATTCGGAACTATATAAGCCCCAAATGTGTATGTTATGCACCAAGAATGTGTATGTTATACTCATTACCAAGTAAATGTTAGGGATGACACCATAAGTATTGAAAGGCGGGTTAAGGTGGTATGGCAATGTCACTTATGAATTTGCCATTCGAACTCGAATATGAACATGATCTCTTATTTGCTAATACCTGTACTTTAGAGGTAAACTATAGTAAGTTCAGTGTTGAACCAATTGAACATTGAACTTAAGATAGTTTACTACTGAGGTACAGATAAAAAAGCGTGGTAGCCAAGTTTATGCACATCCGCAGTTTGTTGTTTACACCATGCACCATCAAATAAAAAGCAATCTTTGTTTATTCCTACCTCCACGTGCTTGTGCTAAGCCAGTGTCACACACTGATCTTTTGCAACATCTTCTGGATATAGATCTGCTTAAAAGCAGTTTCAGCTTTAAAAGCAGATGAAGTCAATTGAATACTCCACTCTTTCCATCTATGCTACGTAATAAGATACTAATGATTACAAGCAAATTTTAACTAATTTGCGGGAAAGTAGCTAAGATAAGTATGTCTCTATGGTGATTATTAAGCCTTCTTCGACTTCAAGTCAATAACCAAGTATGCGTTATCCAGAAGTTGCAGTTAGAGGTAAGTGGTGTCACCTTTAGTCATTTTATTGAAACAAAACTGTTGCCGTTTCACCGACGAGAATCTTTTCCAATAGGAATATATGTGCATGGGTTGGTTTATTTAAAACTTTAATCTATTTTTTTTAAGCAATAAAGTGGGTAACTGTTGAGAGTCATATCTCTACCGTATTATTGCAAGAATTCCTGTCATGCCCAATGCAAACTTAATACTACATCAACTTTAAACTTTTATAACTATTGTTTTAATCGGTACGTATTTTTATGCAAAGTGTAGTAATACATTGGTGAACCCAATTTTTTAAAACGTGTATTTTAAGGTTTTGTATCATAATTTTATGTTCTTATCTTCGTAAGAAACTATTGGTTTTACATACCAATTATAGTTTTCAAAAACGAAACGTTTGTTCGTTACAAGTTTGAAGTAATCGACAAATTAGAGGGAAAATAAATAATACCTACAGAATTCCCGAATAGTAAAAATATTAAATAAACACAGTCTGTCATTGTGTATACGTGAAGATGTTTCCTTTTCTTATTCTCTACCAGGAAAGCCAAGGCGTACGTAAGCAAAAACGAGGGAGAACTGGCTCAAAGTAAACGATCAAAGGATGTATTTGCCAAGTACACACTTCTCTGGAGTAGAGTAAGTAACAGTTGAATAACTACAACTTAAGTAGATTAATTATTGCGTTCGATTCCCTACTCAGTTTTTAAAGGGAGACAATTTCAATATTCATCAAATAAGTAATGACTGATGACCATGAATCTTAAATAGTCTTATTATTGCAGATTATAAAAAAAGTATACTATCATTTTCTTTCACAGAACTCTAAAATATTTACTTAAGCACTTCAAATCAGCATTCAATTAGAATTGACTAGATCAGTGGACCACGGCCCATAAGTGGGCCGCGGGTACTGTGGTAGGCAGTGGATGCTGGTCAAATCAAACCAAGATAAATACTGTAGGAGATTCAGGAGTAGAGATGGAAACAATTAAATCCCTCGATTGTTAACAACATTCGAATTATTCGATTGTATTCTTCGATGGTTCAATTCTTCGAGTGAGTAATGTTTAAATTCAACAACATGGCTAAAACGATCTGATTTTTATCTAGATATTGACTCTCTCATGATAGACAAACAATGTAAAAAATCCCATTGACTTTTTGTTTCTTAGCTTTGACCACTTGCTTTTTTTAGTTTTCTTGTAGATGTGACAGCAAAGTTAATACAATAAAGTTCCTTTCTTTATAAAAAAATATTTTTTGGTCCTTTTTGTACAGTATGTTTTTCTAATTATGGATAATGCATGCACACATTCTATTAGCTAGTGAACCTCAAAGTCTCTTTTTACAAACTAGGTGGTCCACACAACTAAAAAGGTTGGGAACCACTGCACTAGATGGTTTACTGGGAAAACTCTACCATCGATAAAATTTACTGATATATAGATATATAAAGTAACAATATCTACTCCTTTAGCAAATTTTTCAAAATCTCCTACTCAGTGCTAGTTCGTTCTCTCCGGATACAGTGAGATTAATTTGGCGGGTGTTTGATTTTAATGTTTTACTCTAATATATATTGGCTATAGTATGCAATCCTGAAAGTTTGTATTTTTCGGTTGTCATTAATGGAGTATCACTCATGTAAGTCGTCTACTATGAAGGAAAAGTGTCATCAAGGCTTGTAATTGGTATATTCAACTGCTTTTTCAGTAAAACAGGACAAACCCAAAGTCCTTAATATCAGATTAATATAAAATCTTCAAATAGAAACGTGAGGGTGTAACTTGTTGGATAAGGTTACACTTAAAAAAAAAAAAAATTAAAAAAAAAGTTCAAAATGTCACATGTAGTTAGGTTTCTGTGAAAATATGGTAATAAACTATAAAAAACATAGATAAATATCAGAACAGGAAAATTTTACTTAAAGAGTTGCAATTGAAGTCACAGTCATCTCTCTCTCTCTCAATGCCAAAATATGTGAACAAAGATTTTTTTTTTTTTTTTAAAAGAAAGAAAGAAACAATGTGGGTTTTACGAAAAAGCTCTACACTATTTTTATATGCTCATATTTCCTATTCCAATCATGACACTTTTATTGGAAACTAGCTGCACTTCTATTTGAAACTAGCTGCGTGGCACCGTCAATTTGGCTATATTTAAATGTGTATAGAGAAAATTAATTGTTCATTATGGAAGTAGATACTCGTATGTTATCATGTATATATTAATGAAGTTTTTTTTCTTTTACTGTAGGGATTAAATCGCTTCAAACGGGAGGTCGCAAATTTTATGGTCATGTTGACGCCTTGGGAAATGAGGATCAAGAGAATAGAAAGTAGGTATTTGTAATGTGCTTAAGAATAGTTTCAGAATAGGAAAGACAAACAATTCGTCTTAATTATATTTGGCACACTGCTATGATACACATGTCAAAATTTAATATTGGGCTCTTGCTGAAACTGACTGTGTATATTCTTAATGAATTATTTACTTCAATGAATTTTAAAAAGGAATTAATATCTGGGCATTTTTTATATTTTTTAATAGAATTGTTGATGGGATTAAAAATAATAATATAAACTAACACTCTTAAAGTTATAAAATTGATTTCTTTTTTACAAAGTGTCTCCTAGAAGATCTTAATAATTTTGTATTTTTTCTTATTTGAGAGGTGGATCAACAATAAATAATGCAAACATTTTTATAAGAAGGTAAAAAATTATACTACACCATTTTTTTTTTTTTTTTTTAATTTATAAAGTCTAATAAAAATTTTAAACAAAAAATTGTTTTATATTACAAAAAGTCAAAAAAAATTTACAAAACACGGAAAAAAATTCTGTCTATGCATCTTAAAAAACTTAGGCTTATTAAGAGATCTGAAAATTCAGTGGATCATATAAAATATAATTTTTTTGTTAATTGTCTTCTCCATTAATGAATATTGTCTTCTCCATTAAAAAACTTTTTATATTTTTAATATATAATTTTTTTTCAAAATCAAAATCACCTTTTTTTTGCTTTAAAACCCATCAACTTTAATTTAATGTTATGCAACTTTTTAAATTAGTTTGATAGAGGCTTGGTGATTACTAAAGTAACTTTTTGGCTATATACAATTTAAGAATTTGCTATCCCCTATTCTTACTTTCTGATAAACATTTTAGCAATTTGAATAATTTTAGCAATTAAGCATTTTAGCAATTTGAGCTGCGTTTTGGTAAAACTTCAAATAACTTTTTTTCCAAAATGAACATAGTGTTTTAAAACGTATATACTATAAATTGCTTTCTACTCACACCACCTTATTTTTGCCTTAGGTCATTTTGGATCGGTTGTAGCATCTTATTTTACATTTCTTCGGTGGGTGTTTTGGATCAACTGTTTTATATCCGCTTTCGTCTGTTGTTTTCTCATGGTGCCTGAGGTAATATATTATTTGTATCTAAACACTTTTCGATGATAATATTAACAATAGGCATATCACTTACATTATACCCTTTAGAGGTCGGAAAAATTGATCAAAACAAGTATCGATACTATATAGTTGCATAGAAAAAAAATATCGATAATATCGATAGATCGAAACATGATTTTTTAATTATTTTTTTTTTATTTGATTTTCAATTTTGCCAGAAACGAAGTTTTTCGAGGCAAATTTCTACTTTTCATGAATTCATGCCAAAGTTGTTTTAATAAATAAATTATAAACATTGTTTTTATAAATAAATTATAAACATTGTTTTTATAAATAAATTATAAACATTGTTTTTATAAATAAATTATAAACATTGTTTTTATAAATAAATTATAAACATTGTTTTTATAAATAAATTATAAACATTGTTTTTATAAATGAATTATATTATCAATCAGAATAAATAAAATACATTTGGATGTCAATGTATAAATTCACATTTATTTTTAAAGAAGAAATTTTGAAAAGTAGTTTACCTCATATTTTATTGATAGAGATGTTTTTAATATTTAAAATTAGATGAAAATTCTAGACACACGTTGGCAACAGAAACGGTGCTATGTTAAAGACTACTAATAAATAATCTTATCTTTCCATTACATTATGTTTTCTTTTTGGTTAGGGTACCATTTTAACTGCCTCTCAGCCAAGTCCGAACTTTAGTTTTGAAGTTTTTGAAAAGGGAATAAAGAAAATTGAAAAAACCCCGGGAACTACAAAACGATCATTAAAAAACTAAAAATATTTGAAAATATCGATATATCGAGAACTTGTATCGATATTTTTACTATCGATATTAAAAAAAAAATATTGATAAAAATATCGTTGTATGGATATATATCGTCGACCTCTAATACCCTTATTTAAAAGCTCCTTAACACAAACGGTAATAATTTTATAGTGTTATAGAAAAACTACTTAAAACAAAATGAGAGTGATAATTCTTCCCATCAAGTCGAATAATATTACAAAGTAATCGACAAACCACATAGAATGGAAAAATCGTGAAGAATCAATAATTTCCTTACAAACGACGGCAGTCTCTGTCGGCATCTTTGTACAATACTAAAATAACACGAATATAAACATGAAATAATTCTATTGTTTCACACATCATTCACAAAAAAGGTAGTACTAATAAAATAAGAAAGTTTAAATTTAAGGGGGCCAGGGACTAAAACTGAAAAAATTCTCAAATTTTTTCTGTTATTGTAAAAAATAATAAAAGTATTTCTGAATAAAATGACAATTTTTTTGTTTTGATCATTAGAAGAACTTGAAATATTCAAGTTATTGTTACATGACAACTGTATCTTCCCTTTTATCTGTCCCTATTTTGAGTTTAAATTGATGTAACACTTAAAAACTACTTGTTATAAATATATGAAACTTCTCACAATTATTTTTCATATATATATTTTTAAAATTTGTCTTCAGCAATTGTGTATTTTTATTAAACTTTATTTAAGAAAGTTTTTGGAGCTTAGCATATTTTGGGTTTTATACAGTTTTTGCACAAAGTATTTTTTTTTCCTAAATATTTTATTGAAAAATCATGAAGACAATTTTTTATATGAATTATAAGAGGAAATTTAATGCAAAAATTAAATGATTTAAAAAAAAAAGTTATTTAAATATATAAAGTTTAGTTACGTACCCCTGACGTTGGGTATTGAACTCGAGTCGTCTCAGGCTAGGCCCGTCTGTTGCATCTTATCCAGGAATTTGGCTCGGTTACTGAATAAAACTCACAAAGGGACGAATCTGAGGCGCACCTACCAAAAGTTCCGAGTTGCAATATTCGTTTATGACTATCTGAATCTACTAGATCAAAATATAAATAGTTTATCAACTTTGAAAAAATAAATACTTAAAGTCTTTACATTAAAACGTGTTTTAGAGCAATTAAAGTTTAATTAATTTCAAATGTAATTTGGTATAGGGTCCCTAAAAGTAGGCCTTTTTTCTACAATTTTTTTAAAATATTGAAAACTAAACGTCAAAAAGGAAGGAGAAAAATTCTGGTAGGGGAGGGGTGGGGGATAATACATGACAAATCTAATGAAAGCAAAAAATTATATAAGTTTCTATTTAAACAAATTTAAAAATTATTTATTAATTAATATTTAATTAATAAAAATTGTTTAATACAAAAGTTGTATGCTACTTATGTTTGACTTTCAACAAATTATTTAAAAAAAAAATTCTACAATATATTAATTAGTTGGGGCAAATAAAGTAATTTTTTCTTTTAATATTAATTTTTCATTTTCTTGTAAATATTTAAATTACCAGCTGCAGACATTGAAAAATTATAAAATATTTAAAATTTCGACGTTCATTATGCTTAATTTAAATACCGTATAATATTATGGGATTGCTATTAAATTGTTTGAAGTTGGGTAGACAACCCTTTACGAAAAAGAAAAAAGAAAAAAAGAAACTATAAACAATTATTAAAAACCTTCCAAGAGTAACAACGTTACTTTTCTTATTTCATCAATTACCAGTGTTTTTTTTTTTTTTTTTTTTTTTTTTTTTTTTTTTTTTTGAACAAAAGGATTTTTATTGGGTGTTCTAAAGGCAACATTATACTTTCTTTTATTATTTTTTTCAATAATTAAGTAGTAATAAATTCAATTCTGATTTGATCAGGTTCTTCGAGGAGCCGAAGATCCTACTGGAATGCGGAAAGAAATCGAGAGCGACGAGATGGAAAGCGCGCTCAATCTGAAGAATATATGGGATTTCGAAGTTTGACTTGTTCAAATATTTTTTTTTTTATTAATTTTTAATAAAGTACAAGGTGATCTTAAAGAATGTACCATATAATAAGTTGAAGGCATAACTAAACAGCACATTTAAAACTAGTTTTTAATGGAAAATAGTTATTTATGCAATTAGTTGCGAAAGTAATACTTTTTCAAACAAGGCAAAATGCTTATTTGACGAGTGCATTTGCGCGAATCAAATAATTTAAGTTTGAAAAAGTAATTTTGCAACTATTTCGTTTTACATACATGGTAAGTTGTATACATTTAATTTATAATCACGTGCAAAAAATAGTTTAATGCGTAATGAATTAATGTGGCAATACCAATCTATGAATACCTTCGAAAAATATGTAATTTATTATACCATAACTATATAAAATTTAAACACGAGACGTGCGGTAAAGTACTTTATTGCTCTAGTGCGATAAAATATTTTACCGCAAGCTTCGGGAAAAAGCGTTATTTTTACCACGATTTTTAATGAAAAAAATTTAATTTTTTTTGTATCTTGTTATAAAAATGTATTTAAAAAAATTCTGTGGTTCTGCAATTCAAAATGGAAATTATATTAAAAAGTACAGTATGTATTTTGTAATATAAAATTTAATTTACATAAATAATTTTAACTTTAGTATTAATTTTTGTAATACAAATTTTATTGAGAAAATATTTTGGTTATTAAATATTTATTGTTGTTTTATACGTTATGAAATTTACAATAATACAGATGTTTTTGAACACTACACTGTGGCACTTCATTAATTGATGATAATAAATAAAACCCAGATAACTTTATTAATTTGAAATAATGTTTCTCAATCAGTCATTATTTATGTCTTTCACGTAGGGTTATTTGAAATACTCGCCAATTTTCTATGGTTACTATAGCAATCGAGAGAAGACGGAAGAAGGCTACAGAGTTCCTCTAGCATATTTTCTCACTTCCATAGCCGTTTACATATTCAGCTTCTTTGCGATACTCAGACGGTAAGTTGAAGTAACGCAACGATAAAGTAAAAATCCCCAATTTTGCAAGTATTACTCCTCTCTCGTTTGTCTACTTTACATTTTATAAGCAACCTAGTGATATAATGGTAAATTGGCTATAACATTTCTAATTATTCATTCAATGTCAATCCAGGCGGTAATTCATGGTCTATCTAGCGTTCACCATTAACTTTAAGAGGCGGGCCGTATGACTTATGTTGCAGCTTTTCGCTTGCCGGCTATACCAATATATGTATCTTTAATTATTATCGATTTAACAATAAATAGCATTTCTAAAAACTGAAACCAAGGTTATCTAATTTTTTTTTTTTTTTAATTTAATAAAAAATACAATTGATATTTGATTTTTTTTTTTTTTAATAATTAAAATAAATGACAAGTTTCATGATTGATAAATCAAAGTCTAAAGAAGAAATGACTATTTCGTTCCAACGTGACATTACTAGCTGATCTAAGTTTAAATAAAAGCATTTAAACTGTACTTCCAGATTACCCAATTTTGTCGGTATCAATTGTGGTTGGTTGTTTTCAGGTTATCTGGCGCCGTCTGCAACACGAGGGTTATAATGCGCCGAAACATTCGTCATTAGGCAAGCCAACATACATTTACAAACACCCATGCCCAACACGGGACTCAAACCCGCAACCTCGCGGTCTAGAAGCTAGCACTATACCGTTCGATATCAATTGTGAGACGATAACAATCGAAATGGTTCCGTTTATTTTATAAAGGTGTCACTATTTGTCGTAGTATTTGTTACAGTCAATCTTAATAAATTGTCCAAATGAGATTCAGTTAAGTTGTTCCTGTATTTATTCTTGATTAAAACTATATTTTGCGGAAAGCTTCTTCATATAATTTCTTTGGGTACATAGTGAAGAACTCTGTTCCGCATAGTTAACACTTACTATTTTAGACAAATTAAAATTATGTTAAAAAAAACACCTTGATTTTTTTCCTTCCGTGTGGTCGGCGGGAAGTAGAAAAATCTGTCGCCGCGTATTGGCTAACACTGATTTATACAAATATGTCATTATTTGACCTGGAGGGATTAAACTAGTAAGAACATCCCCCTTTGAGTCGCAGCTAAGCCGTATTGTTATCACATCATTTGTTAGCACTTAGCTGCATTCAATGCCCACTAATAAGCTAGTCATAAAATTTGAATTTCTGGTACATTGTTGTTAGCAGGCCAATTTACATCTTTTATAAAGTTTCATTTGCATTGAACTCTAATAGTTTGACTTGGTGCCCCATTCGATCCTTAACTCTTGTTTAAATATATAATCTTTTAATGTCCACCCTGTACTCATATACATTATCCAGTGAGGAGTTTGCCCCTTTAAGTGTGTTCCAGACACATTTCACCAATTGTCATTGGATACGAGTTGAATTAGCTTAATAGGACCTATAGATTTTGAGTTTGAGGACCAGCTGTAGACGTATAGGAATCAATGGATTTCCCCTATCGTTGTAGAGTATTGAGTGAGCTCAAGTCATGTTGTATTCTAGTATAGTCTAGATCCTCAATAGATAATCAAACATTAAACAAGCCAATTTATTCTAAATTTTATATTAAATGAGTTATACGTATCTTTGAATTTGTCTCTCAGAACGCAATTGAAATTTAACAATTTTGGAATACTCCATTTAAAATTGAAGAAACAAACCAAAAAACAAATAAACAATACTCACAGGTCAAGACCATACAAGAAGAACTCGACTTATTGGAAGAATCGTGAGTTTGTTTAGATCTTGTTTCCGCATATCGCAGAAATAACAAAAACTGAATATTTATACGATTAAAATAACCAATTGATGTTCATAAATTGAATAAGTCAGTTGATGTTGACTCATTGAAATATAAAATTGACAGTCATAAATATCTTGAAATAGATGTGCATAACATCATGTGTTTTCTCTTCCTTAAGAGGAAGTCCTAGTAAAGATAAGTCCCTATACTCGCTATGTTACAATCTTCTAGCCCACTGCATTTAGAAACTACTTTGTATAAAACATTAAAATTTGGTGAATAGATACGAAAATTATCACTTAATGAAATGGAATAAATTAAAAACTCGAAAATAGAGTCCAATGTATTTTATTTTATATGTGAAATCCTTACATCAATGCAGTGGTTCCAACTGGTTTTGTCTTTTGCTATTTTTGTTCACATTTATAATATATATATTAAATAAAAACAATTTATGCCATTCCATTAAGGGATTCTTTTCGTACTCTCCAAATTTCAAGGTTTTATAGAAAGTAGTTTCTAAATGCACTGGGCTAGAAGATTGTAACATAGCAAATATACGAAATAACCCTTACTAGTAGTCTGAGAGGCGAATGCATGTTGAGGTACCCCATAGAGCGTCATTCTGAATTTTTTATAGAATGTGGAGAAAAGTTAGTAGATTACGAATCCACAGGTCTGCCATGGCAAAAATGGCCAAAACTGGACGAAAATCGCCCATGAACGAGTTGAACTAAATCCGATAGCCAAATATGTCATAACTTGCCAAATAATGAGCATTCTTTTTTATGTGATAATCCATCGCTCTTTAATTTTCAATTTAAGAAGATTGAAGACGATTCAGATATCTGGCGAAGGTTTACTTGCATCTATTAAAAGTGAGCCAAGTCGGCAATAAATAATTACATCACTGGTGACGTAACTGATGTCGCCAATTTGGCTTACTTTTAAAATGTGCAAGTTTTCCCAGCCAGATATTAGAAATCGTCTGCGCCCTTCTTCATTGAAATATAAGTGGGTTACCAGACGAAAAAATGTGTTCACTTTTTGGCAAGTTAAGACATATTTGGCAATCAGATTTAGTTCGACTCATTCAAAGTCGATTTTTGACTAGTTTCGGCTATTTTTGCCATGGCAGACCAGTGGATTAGTAATCTACTAACTTTTCTCCATATTCTATAAAAAATTCAGATTGATGTTCGATGAGGTACCTAAACTTGCAGTCGCCTCTCAGTCTATAGGACTCAAACTTGTTCTTACTTAAGATTTGCGTCTGTCCAATATTAACAGACAGGTTAACTTTGCGGAAACGCAATAAGTCCTCCATATGTTTTTGAGAAGAGTTCTTATTACCTTGTTTCAAATGGATCTCATATTCTTATAATCATTCTCAATGTTGCTGTTCAACAGAATGGCTGAGAACTCCCGGATGAGTAAATTGTCCGAGAAAGATGACGAGTGCACATTTGCGTGGAAGTTGTTTACAGGCTGGGATTACATGATAGGTAATCCAGAGACGGCCTACAATAAAGTGGCATCGCTAGTCATGGGCTTCAAGGTAGGGAATACTTCACTTTTATAAATAAATTATCCCCTCTCCCTTCTTTTGAGGCAAAACAAACAATTCATATTGTAGAAGATAACTGTAAATAAATCGATAATCATGCCCACACTTATGGTAAGATGAAAATATAGTTTAAATAATTGTGTGCAATGAACTTTTTTTGATTTTCAAGTCAGTGTGGTATATAAACATAAATGTATTTGACTTACTTTTAAAAAAGAAATTTTTTATTTTTTCGTTTTTTCTAGGAAGCCATTTTAGAAGAGAAAGAAAAAAAGAAAGAAGTGAAGAGGTAAATCCAATAAAAAAATCAGTTTCGAAACTTTTTTTTAACTTCATAAAAGTACTTCGAATTTTAAATGAAATAAATATTAGAAATTTAAAATTAATCTACTACATCTCTCAATACCCTTCCTATTTAAAAGTTTTTTTTTTTTTTTTTTTTTTTTTTAATTTGTAAAGTATTATAAAACTCTACCTTTAAACCATTTCAGCACTTTGCTAATTATTAAAGAAATTTTTACACATAATGTTGAAACATGCCTCAAGTGACTTACCAATAAAATAAACTTTATCAAAAGAATAATAACCAATTTAAAAAGTTCCATAAAAAAATTAAATTTTTTTCCGATTAAGAATTTGTGAAGTCGGAACTAAATTCACACTAAGAATAAAATACGTACATATAAAAAATTAGTGATCCTTTAACCAACATATTTACTTTCTTCTTTTTTCATGCATAAGTTCTATGTTTTTATATACAGGGTGTCTCAAAAAGTGGTTTCAGATGTTTAAAAAATTAACACCTCAAAAACCTTTACTTTCATGGGATTGAAACTACTAATTTGTTTACTGGAGAGTCTATAAAGTTCATATTGGTTTTCTTAGTTTTATTAACTATTCAATAAACATATTAGTAGTTTTAATTCCTTGTGAGTTACCGTTTTTGGCGATGTCTATTTTTAAAGATCGGGATTCACTTTTTGTAATACTTCAACATCGTAATTGAAAAAATTTAAAAAAATAATTTTTTCACATTATCTTAAGTCAGTTTTGGTTACTTATATGAAGTTTCTTTCATTTAAAATTTTTATTTCCTTTTTCTTATCAATTTTTTTCATCCTGATATAAACTTCATCAAATTAAATTACAGGATTTTCCACAAATGATCATATTTGACATTCTAAACGTAAAATCATCACTGTCAAGTATCAACTTTTACGTGAATCTTTAAATTTTACTTTATCGCGAACCTATGCACGAATACAATATGACAGGTTTGAAAAGAATAAACATGAGCGCAAAAAATTAATAAAATTAGCTCTAAATTTCCCTGACATTATTTTAGAAACTACTTGAGCAAATCGAAGTGAAATGGTTATTGGTTTTACTCTTTTTGGATTGAATCCAGCAAAGTTAAGAAAAAAACATCCCATTTTGCTCGTTAAAAAGTAAAGACGGCTATATTAGACCTCGTATAGGGTTAACTTGTCAATCCTTGTAGATTAAAGATGGTCGACCAAACTCTTGGGTCTACTAATATTAATGTAATGAGGAACTTGTACATTTTCTAGTTTTATCCAACGAATATATTTGAGCAGTGCTATTATTTTTTATCTTTATGCTTTCAATTACTTAAAAGTCGAGTTTTAAATTAGCTGAAATCGAAGCAAAAGTCACGTGACCAAATACGTATAAAAAAACCGTGACGTAGTTACGCATTGATACCGTCGAAAATTCGTAAACGGAACCTCACCCCAACCTCGTCTAGCAGATTATTAGACTGGTTCACCATCTGCGCATTGACGTCACACGCAAAAGTAGCTTTGTCCCGCCAAATCACAAAGTGAAAAACAATTTTTTTTTTAACTATCTATCCGAGCTGGAATTTTTGAAAGAATAGTATTGTTTTTCATGATTTGTTCTCTACTTTTATTTAAATTAAAACCAAAAAACGTGTGAAAATTCCTCATTGTGCAGCTGGAAGTTAATCAGCATTCGAGTGGCCGCTAACTTCGCCGTCTTTTTGCTGCTGGCATCCAGTGCATACGCAGTCGTGCTCGTCGTCACTCGATCACAAGAGCCGGAAGCACAGGAGGATGGAACGTGGTACAGGCAGAACGAAGTAAGTATAGTACCACTCTTTATAGCCTGAGAGGTGACTATAAGTTAGAGAAATGTTAGTAGATCATGAATCCATACTGGTCTGCCGGAGCAAAAATTCGACTTTGGATGAATTGAACTAAATCTGATTGCCAAATACGTCATAACTTGCCAAATAATGAGTATTTTATGTAACCCCACTGCTCTTTAATTTTCTTTGGGAAAAAGTGCAGACGATATTTATTCTCAGGCGAAAAATATTTCCAGCTTTTAAAAGTGAGCCAAGTTGGCGATTAATATTACGTCACTGATGATGCAATATATATGGATGACTTTTAAAAGATGAAAATCTTGGTACAGTATCAAAAAAAAAAAAAAAAAAAAAAAAAAAAAAAAAATCAGAACGATGGCTATATCTTGTGCTCTAATTCTTGAAATAACAAACAAAAGGTACCGTTGTAAATCGTGGAAGGTTTTTAATAATTGCATGTAGTTTTTTTTGCCATGAGGGGTCATCTACTATTAAAACAGAACCAAACTTTAAAAAGTTCAATAGCAACCTCATAATATTATCCCATATTTGGATTCAGCATCCAAAAAAAAATGTCGAAATACAAAAAAATCGTAATTTTCTAATGAATGGTTTGTAATTTAAATGATAAAAAGAAAATGATAAATTAATGTTAAATAAAAAAATTTGTTTTTTGGCCATAAATACTTAAATAATTAATATATTTCTTTAATTTTTTTTTCAAAAGATAGTTTGTAAATGACCAAACATAAATAGCAAGCAACTTTTGCATCAATTTCTTTTTTAATAATTAATTATTAATTAATAAAACAATTTAAATTTTTTTTTTGAATAGAAACATATATTTTTTTTGCTTCCATTAGATTCACCATGGTCTGAAACCTCACCACAATTTTTTTCTTTTCATTTTGACTTTTAGCTCTCGATTTTTTAGCGAAAATGTAAAAAACGCTCACTTTAAGGGACCGTATAGTAGACGACTTTTGAAAACTATCAAAGATTAATTCAGGGTAAACTAGAGGTGTGGAAAATCGCACAACGTTCAATTATCGTAAAATGGGGTGAATAGGAACAGCGAGGTGAATCGGAACAGCGAGGTGAATCGGAACAGCGAGGTGAATCGGAACAGAATTTCTTGAGATTACAAAAAAAAAAAAAAAAAAAAAATTATACAAACAAAGCAGTTTTTATTTTTGTATGCATATTTTTAATCTGTCTAACGTGTTTGGAATCGTGGAACATATGTTTTGTGTGGTTTTCAACAGTGTCTTTTTTTAAAAAAAAATTTACTTCCTTAAATTACATTTATTTAAAACAACATTTTTTAAGCAATTTCAATAAGTTATCCTTTAAAAATTTTACTGAATCAGGTGGTTTTTTCATTTTATAAATAATTTCAACGATCAAGTTACATTTGTGTTTACAGTGAAATGTTTCCGTAAAATAATCACACTTTGCTGAATACTGTTTACTAATGCCTACATTTTATATTTATTAATTTTCTAATTATCAGTAGTATACGTTATACTTCTGCAATTACAGTTTTCGATATTTTATTTATTTCGTGTGAAGAATGAGAATGCACATCTTTAACGTTGTAAATAAATTATGTTACTTTTGCGTTTACTTGCTACTTTTGCATTAATCTTAATCATGACAATATAAATCCAAGTAGTTTCTATGCAATTTTAGACTAATATTTGTATTTTATAACGTCGTGAAACGCCGCACTGACCATTTGATTTCTCCCGCTGTGAAGTAGATCCTTAAAAATACCTTTCGTTTTATGGAAATTCTCCCTGAAAATCGATCAAAAAATGGTCGAAACATTTTCGCTCATAAGTGACGTGTTTTTCAACATAATGCATTGAAATTTGGTATATAGAGTAAATGATATATTCTGAATCGAATGAAATGATAAAAAATAAGGGTTCGTATTGAAATTTTCGAAGATAGCGTTACTTTTACTTAGTAAACGGTCCCCCAGGAAAAAGAAATTACATCAGATATATAGAAAATCGTAAGCAAAACATTTTGGTGCAAACCGTAAGTTTCTACGATAATTAGAACCGAAGATATAGCCATCGTTCTGATTTTTTTTTTGGGTACTGTACCAGGAAGTCATAGTCATAGTGAATGGGGGAGGTCATCTGAGCCTAGGTTCTGATTCCACTAGGGAATATTGCACCAACCCCTTTATTTTACGACCCCCTGTTAAAGAAAGCCAGATTTCTTAAAAAAGTTCAAAAGGCTTTTGACAGGTTCCTCGTGGATTGTATCAAGTTCTGTTTCAAGACCTAAGCTTGAGTGCCTAATGTGAAGAAGAGTTTCACATTCAAAAAGTATATAGTGGGCGGTTTCCTCCACCATATTGCATTTCCTACATAAGGGTTCTTCTTTAAAGATTCCCATTCTATGAAGGTGTTTTCCTAGGTGATAGTGGCCTGTAAGAAATCCAACTATCACCCTCATCTTATCCCTGCTAAGACGCAGGATCTGAGATACTAGTTTCATGGAAGATTCTTGGATCATAAGCCTCGCATGTTTTTGATGGTACCAGGAAAGACAAATCATCTGCAAACTTCTTAGTCAAAAATTAAAGAGTGCCAGAAAAATCAAGGTTACCAGACACAAAAAGATAACTTTTTTGGCAAGTTTTGACATATTTTGGCAATCAGATTTAGTTCAACTAATTTAAAGTTGATTTTCAATCGTTCTGGAAATTTTTCCCCTGGTAGACCAATGAATTCGTGATTTAGTAACATTTCTCTGCATTCTATAAAAGAAATTCAGAATGATGTTCAATGAGATATCTAAACTTGCAGTCGCCTGTCAGTCTATATTAGTATAGGTGAGTTAAGGTCACGATCACTCCAATCCATACTTTGCGTAACCATTAATGGCTCCTACTATAAACCAACAGCATCACTTGTTTGATGGTGTTACTATGGTTACAATAAGGAGTAGGAATGAGAAACAGTGATGTTAGTCGTCTATTCTAAAGAAACGTATTTTCCCGTCTGTATTTAAATTTGTCTTGGTTTCAGATCAAAATCGTGTCGTCAGTTTAAATAAACACTATTTGAACAAGACTTGAACTGATAGCAATATCCAATAATAATAGTTTTAGAGTTCTGTAACTCTAATGTTATTTAGTTAACACTAGCTCAAGATGAATATATTATGACAAAAATTAACAATAAAAAATGCACAACTATAAGTGGGGGAAAAGCACCATCCCAATTTTTTTTTCATTCGTTACCTAGCTAGGGGCCGGAAGTAGAAACCTTATATACAGCCAACTTGGCTCATAATTATATTCATCTAATATTTATGATAATAAATTGAGTTCTAAAGGAGGAGAGGAATAAAAGGGTTCAATTACAAAATAATAATTTAAGGTATCTTACTTTTTCATCAGGCATTTCTTCTTGACAATTACACTTATCATTTTCTACCAGTACTCAAATCATTGGTTTTTCACCAATCGTCAATTTATCTCTTTCTTTTTAAACTAGTATTGCTTCGACTGTATACTTACGCCTTAATTTCTCAACTGTAAAAACCAAACAAGTTAGCAGTAATCATGTTTCAAAGAAAGGTTGATTGGAGATTGGTGAAGAAATTAATAACTTGTGTTCATGTTGAAAAAGAATGAAAAAACTGGGTTTCATTTCAAACAGGCGTGCAAGATCTAGCTAGGGTTTTGAAATTTAACTATTTTGGGCCACCACTTGTAACACCGGATTATCGAAGATATACTATGATAACTGACTTTAATTAAATAGAATATTTTCTTCTTCAATTTATACAGCTGGATGTAAGGTTAAATTTAAATTTTCATAAGTTATCACATGTGTAAGCGTATTGAAAATACTGCTCAAAATTAACAATTATTTAAAGGTTTACTTTTTAATTTTTTTTTAATTAATTACGAAATATTATCATGTAAATGTTGTAAAATTAAGCAAATTTTCATCTTTTTTTCCAGGTGACTTTGGTCGTGTCGTTCATTTCAATTTTATTTCCGAATCTTTTTGATATGATCGGAATCTTCGAGAGATATCATCCCCGTGTTCAACTCAGATGGCAACTAGCTAGGTATTTTTGGAGTTTACATTAGCATAAGTGTCTTTTAACTACAAAAACTAATGTAAATTTTAAATAACAATGGGAAACTAAATGAGAATCAATTCTTAATCCCATTTAGAAAAGAAAAAAAAAATTGTTCGAATGTTGACAAATTTGAAAAGTAGTTTCAAACGAACGTCATTCATGACCATTTTGTAAAACAGATTAAGTTAAAATTTTTTTCCATTTGAAAAACTGAGGTAGATACAATGTTTTGATATTTAATAAAGATTTTTAATGCCTCTGTCAATAATTTCGCAACTGAAATAGCTTCGGAATTTTTGTATAGAAATATATTCCAACTTTAATCCTCTAGAACTGTAATTATCTATGTTTTGTAGTTCCACAAATACTTTTTTTAATGCAGCTGCCTCCTTTTTGAATGCAATTCCTGCAAAATAGTTGACCCCAATTTAGAGAAAATAGTTTGTAGGCAAATAAAAACGATTGAAGTTATCATTTATTCAAAATAAGCTAATGTAAAATTCTTAACTTACTTTTAATCCTTAAGTTTGGTTTTCTATTTTAATTTATAACATATGATGTTATGTAAAATGCATTTAAAACGATGTTTCTCTCCTAGTTTGATTAAAACAGTTTTAACCACGAATTTTAATACTCCGATGGCATGGATTATTATTAAAGTGTTAATTATTTTCATCAATTTTATCTTTTCAGAATTCTCCTTTTATACCTACTCAATTTATATACCCTCATATTTGCTCTATTTGCCAAGGTTTACAAAACGGTAAGTTAGTAGTTAAAATGTAACAATTTTTGTGAATATGCAATATAGTATATTTTTCTAAATGATTCGTATCACTTAAAGATAACAATATTAAAAATGATTAAGACTCATCTTTGATCTATTTATAATTTATTAAACTAGAATTTAGATATTTGGATTCTCTCCTTTGTATTAGCCTCTGTGTAATATGACCGATTAATCATGTCATACTTAATCAAAAATATCGATTTAATTATTAATTTTTATTAATTTGTAACATTCGTGAATCAGAAGGGATAAATTTAAAAAACTCGAGGCTTCCAGTAAATTCTTAAAATTCAACGCAGAAATTAAAATATTGGAATAGTAACAACTTTTATAATCTCCTATATATTTTTTTTATTTTTATATTGGTTATATACTGATAATGGTGTGTTTTTATAAAAAATTTATATATGTACATACAGGGTGGTTCCTGATATCCTCTTAAAATCTTTAAATTTGAAACGGCGTCTAGTATAGCCAGGGAAGTAATGTATATGTTTAGTAAAGTGACTATACTAAATATTTTGATATGGCTTACAGCGCTCCTAGCGGTGATTTATGGAAGTTACAAAAAATAACTAAAAAGCTAAAGGACATAAGAAAAACGGTCCAGTTAGAAAAATGTTCAAAATAATATGACAAGGCCTCGTAAAGTAGTTTTATAATGTTATCTGTAAAATTGTTGGAGATATTTGTGGTTTAAATCATTGACCATTCGCGACTTTAAAAGGGGATCGTCCTGAATTGAGAAACGTGTTTCCCGGTGTTACGATACAACTGCATGATTATTTGGAGTAATTATGCTGATGATTTCAAGCAATCAGATCATTCAAAATAAATAATTATCTGTATACATGATTTGTATCAATACGGTTTACCCAATAAATTCCTTATGATGAAGAAGTTTTGCATTTTAATTGTAAATAATAATTTTAAACTTCGTAATATTCACGTCTTTCAAAAGTTGTCATAATTAATTTTGGAATGTGAGGCCCGTTTATGGCCAAGGACACAGTAGTGGCTCTGTCCGCCTAAAGGAAAATGTGGCATTATGAATCAAATACTATTATGAGAATCTTGCAAAAACTAATTATAAATTAAAACGCATATATTAAATCTATGAAAATTTACGCGTTCATACTTTTTTTAAGAATACTGCCATACTGCTGAATATAAAAGATATAAATGAGGAATTACAATGAAGGTGAATTCAACTAGAAGTAATTGAAAAAGCAAAAAAGGATGTTTATGAGGTGGAATTGGGGTGAAAGAGTATCAATTTTCCCATGTTGTCCACTTTAGATTCGCATCTCATGTTAAATATCTAACAAATATATTGAGTAAAGTGCATGTTCTATACCCTCTCAGACACAAAGCCGTAGATAGATATTAGAGATGTTACTTTAGAATAAGTACCTTTTCCGTTTCGGTGGAAAATTCTGCTAAGCGCGAGTTGTGCCTTTTAAAATTGTACCCCACTCTCCCACTGTTTTTCATATTCCAGACTAACGAGCTGCAAGTGATTGCCCAGAACATCACTGAGACAATCGACGGTGGCACCCTAAATCTCACCCGCCACACTCGAAGTCTTCTCTCAATCTCAGAACCCACTACAACCACCACGGCCACCCCTTACAACTGCACATACGTTATCATACACAACTGCACTCTGGCGGCACTCTACTCTGGCCTCAATCTAACTGACTTCCTTTTCAACTCGACCGCCACCGACTCGCCCGGCAACTCGTCTATTGACGGCGACTACTTCTTGGAAGACAACTCGACTGACGAGGACTGGGGGTATTTATTTTTATATTTGTAGGCTGAAAAAATTCTTTAAAGCTTTAAGATGTTAAAATTGCTAAAAATGAAAGCTATAAAAAATTTCTAAAATATAAATTATCAAAAAGCGCGATAGTAAAATTTCTAAAATGTATATAACTTATGCATGCTGATGCTTTAATTAACTGCTATACGTATGAAAATGACAAACGTGTTTGTGATTGGCTAAATAAATATTTTCATGCATAAAGTAAATTTAAAGTCATATTATGATTGTTTGGATTTATAAGAGTAGGATTGCCAAATGTTAAAAATAATTGCTTGTATAAAGTCTATTATACATATATATTTTTTTACTTTTAAATCATTAGATGGATTAAAATTATTTTTGAAATTAGGTATGGATCGATGGTAGGGAACATCGCCAACCTGACGGCCTATGGGATGGCCTCGTGGAATCTTTCGTCTGGCATGCCCTTTGGTCCGCATGCAGCCCTACCTCCAGTGTTCTTCAACGTGTCCGAGATGGTGGATTTAGAGGAAGGGAAGATGACGTGGGATATTCCGTTGGATTATGGGGAGCCGACGGATAATTTCACGGGGGAGTATAACGAGACGATGGGAAACTTTACGACGTTCTTCTCGACGACTTTTATGTATAATGGTAAATGAAAATAAACAAATCTTCCCACTACGTTACTAAAGTAATTTTTTGTGTGTTAAATCTCACCACAAACACAAAGATAGCTGGCTCCTGGTTTTCACTAACAGCAGTTTGTGAAAATGACTTATTTTCAAGCACAAAAACACTTTTTCCACCATTTGCTTTCCGGCACAATATCGCGCTTATTGGCTACTTTAGAATACAATGGGCCGTTGCCGTATAAGGCCAAAATTAGCTATTTACCACTGAAATTTCTCTACTTTCAGTAAGTAACCTCAACTGCAAATAGTTGTCCATACATCCTTCCAAGATGAAAGGCCCTAAATTAAAAAAAAAAAATCAAATGCACATTCTGACATTTTCTGCTTAGACCTTAGAAATAGATATTTTTATACTATTGTTTAGATTTTTATGACATAGGAACCTGAACCATTCCTAATTAAAAGATTATTTTCTAAAGGATAATCAGAAAGTGTCAAAATGTGCATTTGAATTTAGGGTCTTTTAACCTTTGACGGCAGAATGCAAGACCTACTTTTAAATTTTCAACATAATATAAACTGAGTTATTTAATTGAATTCATACCGCAATAATTTGGTATACTTAACAGATGCTTTGTTTTCTTTTTCTCTAGGCCTTTTAATTTATTGCGTTATTATGTCAAAATTAATGTTATATATAATTAGATAACATTTTCATTGCTTAAAGTAAATTTTTAATGGAAAACCAGGCATAACATTTAGAAACAAAATGAATTAAAATTGTTAAATCAACAACGAATCTTCTCTCTCTGAAATCTGGAAGCAGTCTCGTTCAATGTCTATAAGATACTTCACTTGGACTTCACTATCACATGTGCAGCTCATGATTGCAGTATTTTACTGGTCGTGGTATGCACGCGCTATTCATGTTGGTAGAATACGATCTGCCAGCGTATTCATTTTCACATCGACTTCCATTAAACTATATCTAATTTTTAGAGTAATGTTGTTACGAAAAAACAGTGCATAGATATTCCTTTTCATTCATCCTTTTGGAATAGGTTAAAAGATTTTGTCTTATTATAAGCGTTTTTCTTTACAAAATAAACCAAATAGTAAATATGTTGATTGATTAGCACTCTCAGTATTTGTACTCTCTACACCAAGTAGTACGCAGCGCATAAGCCCTATTGATAATTTCTATTTGAACCAAGCTGTCTTTCTCACATTGCTGCGTTAAATCTCTTCTAATGTAAAACTATCCACATTTCAGACACAACCACCTTCCAGAGTACAACGAGCGACGAAGAAGAAGGCCCATCGACCACGTCCACAGAATCCCCATGGCCACCAGACCTCAACTGCACTGTTGTAATCCCGGTGTGTACGACCGCCCCGCCTTCTACAGATGACTCGGGTTTCTTCTCGACGACCGAGCAACTCGACAGTACAACTGGAGACGGGACGGACGACTTCGATATCGCCTTCAACGGAACAGACTCTTCGGACGAGAACGCCACCCTCAGGGAGACTTGTTCCAGGTAAGTTGACAAAGTGGACAGAAGTGTCACTGAGAGAGAGAGAGTTGTATATAATAAAGTAAGAACGTCACGTGGATGCATTTTTCCTATTAGAGGTTCCGATCTCACTTTTTTCACTGTATACATATAAGGTGTACTTAAAAATAGACATTGTTATTAAAAATATATTAATTAAAAACAGACATTTAAGTGTAGCTTTTTTCAGAAAAAAAATATGAAAATACGTTAAAAAGTTGTAATTTCTATAAAAAGATGGCACTCTTCTGTTAGACGGATACCTGATAAAAACCGCCAAATGAGATCGAAAACTTATCCTAACTAACAACCATCAAATCATTATAATTCCTATAAAAAACCGTTATAGGGTTGCTATTGTAGCCTCATAACAAATCGTAAACATTTAGACTTTGCGATACATTTACGCATCTTTTAAACGTGTAAATATTTAGGCTTGGCGCCAACTGCGCCAAATGTTACCGAACAAACAGAAGAGGGTTAAGATTTACTGTACGGTCCCACTTGGCGACTTTTAAAAAAACCCGCCAAATTGAAAATGACTTCAAAAGGCTGTGTCGCCAAATTCAAAATGGCGTCAAAACACGCCGTGTTACCAAATCCAAATGATCACTAGGGTTATCAGAAAACCTTGGTGACGGGTTACCACATTCAGCGCCGATTCGCCAACTTTCAAAAGGTCGCCAAGGGGAACCGTACTGTAAATCTGAGTCCAGAACAGTACCAAAAGGATATTTTTAACCTGCGTGAGTAGGAGGGTTTGGATTTCCTTTAAGTTAATAAAATTTCAAATGTACCTGTACAGGTTCATCCCCGACGAGTACCAGTGCACTAAGACCTGCGCAGGAGAGAAGACATACCGAATGCCTACACAAAAAGACCTGCTCATCATACCGGACTCCACGAAAGATCTGTTGAGGAAAAAATGCTGGGAGACGGCCTTTGGACAGGTAAGTTGAAGGACAGTCCCACGTTACTTAATTACTTTACTTACTTACCCAACATTGAATATGGACTTGCTGGAAAGAGTTTTTAGTACAGGAGATATAGGCAAAAAATAGGCTATAGGTGGAACTAATTCCCACAGAAGAGGCGATTGAATTTTTTAGCTCGTGGAGGATATCTTTTTGACATACTAAAAGTCTAGAAAAATCCGAGCGTGCAAAATGCGTTTTTTTGGCCGCCATCTTGGATTTTTTTGTAAAAATCATAAAAAGTCATGTGTAGTATCAAATTACAGAAAATTTTATGCTGAAAAAGATTATCATTTTGGTTTTAAAAAGTACAAATAATTAGCAAAATAGTGACCAAAATACTAAAAGCTTTTGCAGTGTTAAAAATCCTTCTTATTAATAAATAATAAAATAGTTTTATAATACGAATGCATCATGCATTTCGCCAATATCTTTCATCTTACATAAGAAAAAAGCTATATCTATTACTATTCTTCTGAAATACTTTTTTTCAGTGCACTATTTGTGCAATCTCTACCAGAACAGTTACAACCTATCTCGGTACATTCCATGCCATAGCTTCGACACATACATCTACCACATGGTTAATTTGTATCCGGCGCAGCGGATCTTGTTCAACAATAACTCTGGTGCAGGGCTCATTTCACATGTTATGGGCTGTAGTTGGTCTCCTACTTTTTCCAACCCCACACTTTACAATATTAATGTTCATAGTTTTCCAACAATAACATTGTAAATGTACGCTTAAAAGATGATAAACAGCAACATCTTCTGTAGGTGGCAATCTTACCATATTAAATTCACCTCCACCGTACAATGATATCAATGCTTTGGTACCAATATCTGTAAGTTCTTTTCTGGTCTAAACAGAGTAGTACAAATATTAAATTCCTTACATTTCTGAAAATGTCTATGTGTTGCCTATTTACTTTTACCAAATAAAGAGCTTGTGATATCGCATCTAGTGAAAGCATATGAAAAGAGAATAATTTTGTATCCCTTATCCCAAGCACATGTTGCACCTTTAATGTTACGTTTTTTTATCGCCGGAAGTAGGAGGCAAACAAATATTTTGTGTATTATGGTAAATCAAAAGTATAAAGATATCGGTGTCCTCAGCAACAACTATTACACGCATTTTTTCTGCTAAGGTCAGTGGTGTTTTCACTATAACTGTATCAGTATCATCTGTAGCATGAATCACAGTGTGACCATTCTCTTCCAAGTGTTTTCCAAGCCTTGTAATAAAGGACTGTTTACTTTTTTTTATTAGAAAAAAAAGGGTCCTTTGCCAAATAGAAGTGGATAGCTCTCAGTAAATTTTACTGTTACTGATGATTGTTTTGTGCGTATCTGATGCTCTACATCCTTTGTACTGGAGATATTGCCACCAAATACTTTTGTCACAACTTGATATCGCTTATAGCAAAATGACTGCTATATAGTTGTAATACATTTGAAAATTTCCCAGTTTTTGGCCATGGTTCAGTGAAATTAACTGAGAGCTCTCCCCTTCTTATTGGCAAAGGACACTTTCTTTCTAATAAAAAAATATACAGTCCTTTATAACCATGCTTGGAAAACACTTGGAAGAGAATGGCCACATTGTGATCCATGCTACAGATGATACTGACACAGTTATAGTGAAAATAGCACCGACATTAGCATAAAAAAATACATGTAACAGTTGTTGCTGAATACACCGATGTCTTTGTACTTTTGATTTACCATAATACTTTTGCAGTCTTCTACTTCCAGCAATAAAAAAACGTAATATTAAATCGGTGCAACATGTGCTTTGCGATAAGGGATGCAAAATTATTCTCTTTTCACATGCTTTAAACTTATGCGATACCACAAGTTCTTTATTTAGTAAAAGTAAATCGACAGCATATAGACATTTCTGTAAATGTAAAGAATTTAATATTTGTGCTACTCTGTTTGGATCTGAAAATGCTAACAGAAACGAACTCACAGATATTAGTATCATTGTACGGTGGAAATCCAAAGACTGAGAATCTGAACCTACTACGATAAAATATCTACTTGAAAAAAATCACAACTGCCAAAAGTGAATTTATTATTGCAAGATTGTCACATACATAAGATGCTGCTGTTTACCATCTTCTCCGCTTTCATTTACAATGTTATTGTTGGAAAACTATGAACATTAATATTGCCAAGTGTGGGGTTGGAAAAATTAAGAGACCAACTACAGCCCATAACGTGTGAAATGAGCCCTGCACCAGAGTTATTGTTGAACAAGATCCGCTGCACCGGATACAAATTAACCATGTGGTAGATGTATGTGTCGAAGCTATGGCATGGAATGTACCGAGATAGGTTGTAACTGTTCTGGTAGAGATTGCACAAATACTGCACTGAAAGAAAATATTTCAGAAGAATAGTAATAGATATAGCTTTTTTCTTATGTAAGATGAAAGATATTGACGAAATGCATGATGTATTCGTATTATAAAACTATTTTATTATTTATTAATAAGAAGGATTTTTAACACTGCAAAAGCTTTTAGTATTTTGGTCACTATTTTGCTAATTATTTGTACTTTTTAAAACCAAAATGATAATCTTTTTCAGCATAAAATTTTCTGTAATTTGATACCACACATGACTTTTTATGATTTTTGCAAAAAAAATCCAAGATGGCGGCCAAAAAAACGCCTTTTGCACGCTCAGATTTTTCTAGACTTTTAGTATGTCAAAAAGATATCCTCCACGAGCTAAAAAATTCAATCACCGCTTCTGTGGGAATTAGTTCCACCTAAAAACCTATATCTCCTGTACTATTTAGCGTTGGGCTGCAAATTGAGACAGGAATACCAGAGTTTGAACTATTGAACTAGATTGAAAAACATAAAATATATACAAATTTAGAAAAAATAAGGCATAAAAGGGATTTGATTATGTTATTAAAATGTACCAACTAGGTTATTTCAAAGGCTTTAGAATATAGAGAAGATGAAAAGACACGAGGTTAAGGATACATACATCGCACTTTTATTTAGAAAACAGAGAAAATTTCTTTTAGAGTAGAGTGATTGATGAAAGGAGCAATATGTCAGACAACACTTTAAACTCAACAAGAATTTATAGTTTTAAAAAGATATTGGATCTGCATTGGATACCATAAAGAGGTGTTAAACTGAAACTACTTAAATGGGCATAGTACCTGTAGTTGGGTGACATTTTCTAACATTTATGTAATTGAATATTAACTATGAGGTCATAGTTTAAAGTCTTAACGTATACTTGTGCTTTAAGAAGCACGTAGTGTTATAGTCAGAGGGGCATGTGATTTTTGCTGATTCAAATAGATCCCGCCCAGACAAGTAGTAAGAGAATGCTGCAATTTCTGCATTTGAGACTTATATATATATAAGTTAACGACTTGGGCGCCGGCAGAATTATTTTCATATTTTCAGGGGGTGTAAATTATACCTAAAGAGGTAAAAAGTTGTTAATGGTTTTTATATTAACCCTGATTTTTCAATTGGTTATCTTTATTAAATTTTAATTTATGCTTATGCATTCAATTTTTTGTCCATTGAACGTTTAAAAACATATATCAAACTAATATTACCAGTGAATCATGCCACTTTCTCCTCATATTTTTTAATTTTCAAAATACAAGGGGGTGCAAGTGCATATCCTTTCACTTTCCTGTTGTCTACGTATACAAAACTAATAGTATATACTGATATTTAATAGGAGAGAAGAAAAAGATAGAATTGTTTTCATACAAGTGTTTTCTTCTTAAAATATTCTTCTCCTATTTGGAGGAAATTGCGTTATAATAATGTTTAGTGTTGTAAGAAATTAAATATATATAAGAAAACATATTTGAAATTTTTATTTTTCTTATCAATTGAAAATTGTAACATCTTTATTCTACTCATCACTTAGTTTGAGATTTGTTAGCAAATGGAAACATTTTAAAGAAAATTTTACAATGACAGATTAACTGAAAAACATGCTTCTTCACTAATTATGTGAGGGCGAGTTTACTTCAAGATAATTCTTCTTTATCTACTTTACTATAATCCAACATTTATGTACAGTTAAAGTTCCCCATTTCATCTTTCTTCATAAATCGCCCTTTATTCCGTTCTTGATTCCATTGCATACTCCATTTGCATATTTTCTGCTCTTGAAATGTTTTTAAGAAATTAGTTTCTTTTTAAATTTGTTTTAACATAAAATCATTTTCATTCTTATTCTTGGCTATTATGTTATCCAATCATGTTTTATTTTCATATGACCAGTTTTAAAAACACTTCAGAATTGTGGCAGTGGGGTCATAAAGCATTCTTCAATCTGTAATTTTCTTTTCTTCACTCTCTTTACATTCTTCTAGGACCTCCATCTTTCATTTTTCCTTTTTTATTCCTTTAACTACTTCATATTTGAAATTATTTTTTTGAAATACAAGCATGATCATTGTTGTTCCTTTTCTATTATAAATATTTGTACCTTTTTGTCAACAAGGAGATGGAGATGAGGGGGGGGGGGGATTATAACATGTCCAAATATGCAACGCCTCCTTCTTTCAGTGTTAGGTTTTTCCAATCAGGTGATATCCCAGATAGCACAGCGGTATTGGCCATTGTTGGAAAAAGCGATTCTGGAAAGATTGGCAAGTCCATAACGATCACCGTTCCAAAATACACGATTTTTTTAAAATTAACATGTCAAAAACATCACAAAACATATTTTTTTCACCCCTTCGTCTTTTCTTATTACACTATATTTCAATTTTGAAACGCTGCATCATTATATCAAAACTTCCAGTATATTTACCCAGTACTGTAAGAGATTGGCAGAGATCCATAGCAACAGCCAGTCTTCATCGGTCCACAGTATCAAGCTGATATTGGCCTGTGAATTTGTGCTAAGGGTATATTATTATATATGGCTTACCACATTAATTATGCTTCTTTTAAACTTAGTTTGATTGAAGCGGTTTGGATCCATCATTGATCGGTTGCCTCGGGGAAAAAGTAAAGAAACAAACTATGCCCTAACTTTGAAAATGAAGGAAGTATAACGATGTAGTTTTTGTGACAACTTTAGACTTTAGAAAATTTTGCATATTTGAAAAATAAATTTATTCATCTAATTTTTAAAAGTAACTTAAAAAGAATCCCATAAAGATTGAAAGATGCTAAGATGGTTTTCTTCGTAGTCCATCTTGTCCCCGACTGTAGTACCTTTTCATTAATTACCGATTCCTTTGCAGTAAAAAAGTTATGTTTTCTGCGCTTTGTTAGGAGCTGGTGAAACTGACAGTCATGGACCTGGTGATGACAGTCATCTCCACTATAGTAACTGATTTCTTAAGAGCCGTTTTTGTTCGATACGCAAACAACTGCTGGTGCTGGGATCTTGAAAAGGGATTCGTAAGTAAAGCTATTGAACTAACTATCTTTTTTTTTAACTTATTAATAACTATCGTGCAATTATGATTGGTTGGTTTCAAATTTCTTTTTTGGTTCGAGGGCTGCACAAGAGCTATTTGGGGTAGCATTGTAATGATAGTAACATCTATAGTTTCACATCGTAATTTATAAACTTGATCAGATGACAGGCGCCTCAACAAGAGATTGCACATCTTATGACATCCACATCGAGCCAATCAGAGGTCATGGAGGACTTGAGAGATTTAAGGTGCAGCGGTCACCATTATTCTTCACGCCAACGATCTTCAGGTCTTGAGAATGGAACCTTAGTTAACGGATCCATTGGTGATACTGGGCACATATGAGTTTACAGTAGCCTCATTTATCAGTAATTTAATCTGTTTTAAAAGAGAAACGTGTTTACTTTTACCTATGGTAAATCTTCCCTATGCAGTAGACCAACTCAGATGCTGAAATTCCATGTAAATTTTTTTTCATATCTAGTTTAACTCTCTGATAAAATACCATGTACATTGTGAATAAACAGAGTGTTTTTTACATGTTTTTTAATGTAATTTTATTCTTAAATTCAAGTTTCTAATGTTTTAAAACCATATTTTGTTGTGACGAAATACAGAAATTTTTTTCACGCCAGTACAAAAAAATTGAGACGTAAGATTTGAATTAATTTAGCCATATTCGTTGTTTTAGTTTCATGAAATCACAACTGTTCAATCTTTGTAAACTAATATCGTTTTTATTAAAAATAAATGACATTTTTTATATTCAGCCAGGTTATGGAGATTTTAAGATTGCCGAAAATATACTCCATTTAGTTAACAACCAAGGGCTCGTTTGGTAAGTTTGCTTCTTTTTCCAACTTGCAAAATGTTTAATTTGATAAATGTGTTTTATACTATCATTCTCTTTTGAAATATATTAAAAATTGTTTGATGTTATGTAATAATTTTTAATTGTTGAATTTATGTAATAATTTTTTTTTATCTTCCTTAAAGGTCAATTAAAAGCTCTGTTTTGCTGTTAAATAATATCATCATCTAATAAAATATATATATATTTGAAACAAGCAAATGGCCCAGCTAAAAAAAAAAAAAAATAATAATAATAATAATAAGTACTAAATAAAATAGAGACGTTAGACACAATAGTTATCTTACGTGAACAACTTTTTCTATGCATCAAAATATAGTTTAAAAGTATATAAAAAATGTATTCTTTCAAGTAAAAAAATATATTTTTCTCTCTTTACATTTATATAAAAAAAACACTTCTTGTCTATTTTTAGCATTGAATTGATTGTGTTGCCATGTTACCGATATCATGTTATTACCGACTTCCATTTAAATTATTTAAGGGATGCTAATAGAAATATTAAAATTTTACTTATTTTATGTACAACATGAGAAGCATTTATGTCAAATTATAAGAAAAGTAGGTGAAATCAAACTATATTAATACCGTTAAAGCCATTGTTTACACGCACATGAGAATTATACAACCTTGAATATTTATATAGCTTTGACTTTGGGAAACATGTAATTAAAATGTTTGTGGCGACATCAAATAACAGATAAAGCTTCTGTGCACTGGAGTACTCTTTTGCACAGCGGTAAAGCATCTGCCTCGAGATCCAATGGTCTCAGGATCGAGGCCCGTCCCCCACATGAAAGCTGCATACACTTTATTATCACGTCCGGGTCACCAATAAAGTGTATGCAGCTTTGTCTTCAATTACTGAAAAAGGTCTTATTATGATGGCCCGTTCAACTTGAGCTTTAATTTCTAAAACAAAATTGCTGTCCATGTTTCCAGAATCCATAGTATCCTTCTCTAATAGAACTCATCACACACACATTTTGCATCGGCAACCATTTACAGAAATTATTGTTTTAGTTGTCTCTGATTAACGTTCTCGGGGATATAGTAAAAGAAAAAAATTAACTTTTCTGCTACCAATAAAAATCTTCAACTAGAGTTCATGAGTGAATCTACATGTTCCTGGTTGAATGTGTTTGACAGTGAAGTTTTTATGGCTGTAATTTCTATCTTAGATGACACTCAAAATAAGTTTCAAGAACACAGTTAGTTATTTTGTCTTTGAAATCGTGGCTAAAGTTAAACAGCCCCCCTCCCCTTCTCTATAAATCTCACGTCTTAAATTGTGTTGAAAACACAGCGGACTACAAAAGTGATTCTCATTGCTTCAATAGTCATCAATCTTTTTCCTGTAGGATGGGAATGTTCTTCTCTCCCGGCCTCCCAGCCATCAACACAGTGAAGTTGTGCATCCTGGTGTACGTTCGCAGTTGGGCCGTGCTCACCGCAAATATCCCTCACGAGACAGTGTTCCGTGCATCCAGATCCAACAATTTCTATTACGCCCTCCTGCTCATCATGCTGTTCCTGTGCACGCTGCCAGTTGGGTTTGCCTGCGTGTGGCTGGAGCCATCGTGGCACTGCGGACCCTTCAGGTATAATTATCTCTTTCAAATATAGCCCAAGAGGACTAGCCGTATGAAATATTCTCCCACGCTCTAAAATACTTCACCATCCTTTCAAAGTCTAGAAAGAATAGTATTCTATAGTAGTCACCCAGTTAGTTCTAGAGTTCTAGGAGGTAGCGAGAAGGTGATAAAGATCAGTATGCCCTGCTGATATCTAATTGTAACCACTCGATTTTGCAAGCGTGTATTGTGACTTGAAGCAGGAGAAGGCTTAACACTAATCGCAGAGATCTAGGTTAGGAACTGTAGCACAAGCTGGTTAGAGTCTATAGAGCAAGAGATAGGCATACAGTATGAAGGCAATTCAATTGGCTTCCAGAAACCGCTTGTGAGTTATCCATACAATTAAATATCAGAAGTATAAGCTGATGACACCCAATGAGAAAAATTTCTTTAGTAAATTCTCAAGCACCAGTTATTTTGAAAATTTCTACCGAGTAATAGTTATCAAAATATTTTTTTTTTTCTTCTTTTTTTTTCGTGCCTGTAATCTAAGGCAATATTTTCTATAACATATTATAGGCTGAAATGATAATCCTGACCTTACATCATATTCATACATGCGTATTAAGAATATGATGCAAAGTCATCAAATTTGTATACAGTAAGCACACTGCAGCTCAATTTAATGCTCATTCAGTAGCATAATCAGAATGATAACGAAGAAGTCTAATATACCTTATATGATTTTCCCAGCAGCAATGGAATAGACCTTATGCATGACGATATCACAGCAATTCAACGTTTCATAACGTTGCGATTTGATATGTGTTCTGTTGCCATGAGAACCCTTCCAGAAATTACTTGAATTTATTTTTAAAGGTTTTGTAAAGATCACGTCTGAATTATCCTCTAATTGATGTATAGTGGACCCGTTGCATCAACTGGATGCTCAGTGGTTCTTGGAAATAATTGTACAAAAAGGACAACAACGCGAAATCAGGACAACCATACTTCGAGAATCCTTTTCTTCATATTTGTTATATTTATTGTAAAAACATACATAATACACTATCTGGCCAAAAGTATCCGGACACCCAGTGGTATGGATTTAGAGGATCCTGAGGCACATATTAATATGATGTTGGTCCCCCTTTTGCATCGATGACAGCCTGCATATGTTTGGGAAGACTTTCCACCAACTTTTGAGAGGTGACCATAGGAATTGCCTTCCAGGCGTCCATCACAGCTGAAGTAAGTGCTTGCAGTGAAGATGGTCGATTTGGCTGGCTACGTAATCTGCGCTCTAATTCGTCCCAAAGGTGTTCTATGGGATTTAGATCGGGGCTCTGAGAAGGCCGGTCCAGTTTTTGAACACCCATTTCGTCAAACCACGTCTGTGCAAGCCTCGATGTGTGAATGGAGCAGTTATCCTGCTGGAAGAGAAATGGGTCTTCTCCGAAATATTGCCATAGAGTTGGGAGTGCAGCATTGTTCAGAATGTCCATATACATCTCAGAGTTCATGTTTCCAACCACAAGAACTAACGGACCCAGATCAAACCATGAGAAACACCTCCACACCATTATGCTTCCAATACCAAACTTAACAGTCGGCACAATGCAGTCACTATAGAAAAGTTCGCCGCGCATCCGCCAAACCCAGACACGTACATCCGACTGCCAGACTTTAAGGCGAGATTCATCACTCCAAAGAACAGTTTTCCACATGTCCACAGTCCAATGACGGTGAGCTCTACACCATTGCAATCTATGCTTCTCATTCTGTGGAGTGATGTTCGGCTTGTGAGCGGCTGCACGACAATGGAATCCCAAGTCTTTTAACTCTCGACGGACAGTCCTGCTGCTAACACTAACGACTGATGAACTTTGGAACTCCTGAGAAATTTCTACCAACGAGGACTTGCGATTTTTTTTTACTACCCTATTCAGAGTTCTGCGGCTGCGCTCAGCAAGTGTTTTAGGCCTACCTGTTCGTTTTTCTGCCGTTTCACTGCCTCGACGTTTCCACTTCACAAATACATCACTCACAGTGGATTTAGGCTTCTGTAGAATGAACGCAATCTCACGAACTGATTTCCCATAAAGGTGGCATCCCACTATTCTGCCATGATCAAACTCACTAAGCTCCTTTGACTTACTCATTGCCTCACAAACGCATAAATACAATCTGACAAACCACTACCAACACTTTTCTAGCTTTCAATTACGTATCAAATTGCGTCACTCGCCAGAAGCACTTTTTTAAGGGGTGTCCGGATACTTTAGGCCAGATAGTGTATATAAGAATACAAAAAAAAATTTCACAGAGCACGCGCAATTGAGCCACAAGAAACTGGAGACATCGGGCTATCTTCACTCAACAGATTCAATATGATTTAACATTTTCCTAGAGCAGTGGTCTGTGACGACGTCATCATGTATGTAATTTGTTATTTTTTAGAATGATGTTTGCTTTAGTGGATAATGTCTTATTTTATAAGTGTATTGTCTCTTTTTCAGTGACCAGCATCGAATATATAATGTGCTGACGTCATACGTTCTGAACGCCCTTCCCACCTTCATGGTAGAGGTAGTACAGTACCTCACATCTCCTGGAGTAGTCATTCCTCTCTTGTTGCTCTTAGTGTGAGTGATAGCTTGTTTAAATACAAATTTATGATGTTAAATTTAAGAAATGAGCTTTGCTTTCCTTAATATTTTTTTTTTACTCTGGAATGCATTCGAGAGCAGAATATAAATATAATCCATAAAAACAAAGTTTTTACTATAAATCCTTTATACATGCATTGTCAATTTTCATGTGCCAATTGCAACTTCTTGATCTCAGATCGAGTATCCATAGTGTTTGACAACTAAGAACAGAAGATTCATTCCGAAATATTTAGTAACTTCGTTTATGCCCCAAAAACTTGATTAAATACATTGTCATTCACAGTCTATTTGCTAAGATTCAGCTTGATTGGATAACGGCAAGTTGGTTAATTCGTATTGCTAAGCGATAATAGAATCATCTGTAAAAGCGGCCTTTTAGTGATAGTGACATCTCCCAAAACTTGATATAATGCAACCTTATCGACAACGAATCTATATGTCAAATTCCAGAGCGATTGGATGAGGGCAAGTTGCTTAATCAGGCCTCCGCAGATTTGCTTAGCAGGCACAAACATACACACAAAATCGAAGTTAATTGAAAGGATTTAAAAAGAGCTTTCAATTATGTAGCTCAAAATATTTCTTAATTATATAATCTAGCAAATGTTTGGAATAACTAAAATTGTTCACTATGTTTTATAGGTTAATTATTTATTATCTTGTATCATTGACTGGTTCTCTGCGTGAAGCTAATAATGATTTGAAACTGCAGCTGAGAAGGGTAAGATAAAATGCTTGAATTCATGTTTCTTCATTATTATATTTTTAGTGTATAAAAAGTGTTAAACTATATTCTATCTAAGTATATTTAGTAGTATCTAACTATATTTCAACCTCAATAAATAAAATGACAATATAGATTAAATCGAAGTTGTTTGTTACAGGAAAAGAGTGAGCGAGAAAAACCAGCTGAAGCCAAAAAACGTAAGTTTCATTCTGATGTTTTGGCGAAAAAGAAAAGCCATCTCCTCTAATTGAACTCATTCTGATGGCAAACTTAAGCAAACTACTAACAATCCCATTCTTTTTTGCTCCCCGATCCAGCCCCTGAACCGGTGGAGCTACCAGACGATTTAACTAAATGGTCGTCTGCCAAAAAAATCCTGCCTGTGCTACCGAACAAATTCAGGACATCCAATCAGCTGTTAGCAGACGATTCGGATGACAGCCACGACACGCCCACCAAGAAAGTTGGTAAGTAATCCCAAGTAATACAGAATTGTCCAGAAACATTTCAGAAAAAAAAAATCTAGGGAATATTCCAAAAACATTCTGAAGTGGATTGAATCTTCCAGGAATGTTTCAGTACAATTTTGAAACATTTTAGAATAATTTTAATGCTTTCCAAGACTCTAGAATAAAGAATCATGAGATGAAAACACATAGTATTTTTCCAGAGTGAACTTCCTAATATCAATAAATATTATCCGCAGATCTTACTATTTTTTTTATTTCATTTTTACGAAATATATCTTCCGCAGTGGCAAAATAACTTCGACCAATATTGTTCAACACTGATCAATCCCGATGTGGAAGACTTTAAATCGGTTACTATACCGATGTTAGGCAATCTTGCCCAATGGTGGATAAAATATTCTAGACGTTTTAAAATGTTGATACGCAGTTTTAAAATTGTAATATTTTATTTCTTAGAAATGAAGAAGAGCACAAATATATTTTGTGATGTTTTTAACATTTTATATTACAAAAATGGTGTATTTTGGAATGTACGTGTCTCGAGTTTCAGCCAGAATCGTCCAATCTTCCAGAACTTGAGTTTCCAACATTGACCCATACTACTTTGCAATCTGGGTTATTACTAGATGTCGGACAAATCGATCAAAATAAATATCGATATTATATCGTTGCATAGAAAAAAAATATCGATAAAATATCGATACATGATTTTTTTTTTTTTCTTTCTTTTTTTTTTCAATTTTGCCAGAAACGAAGTTTTTCGAGGCAAATTTCTACTTTTCATGAATTCATGCCAAAATTGTTTTAATAAATAAATTATGAACATTGTTTTTATAAATAAATTATATTATCAATCAGAATAAATAAAATACATTTGGATGTCAATGCAAAAATTCACATTTATTTTTAAAGAAGAAATTTTGAAAAGTAGTTTACCGCATATTTTACTGATAGAGAGGTTTTTAATATTTTATTTAAAATTAGATACAAATTCCAGGCACACGTCGGCAACAGAAACGGCGCTACGTTAATGATTACTAATAAATCTTATTTTTCCATTACATTATGTTTTCTTTTTGATTAGGGTGCCATTTTAACTGCCTCTCAGCCAAGTCCAAACTTTAGTTTTGAAGTTTTTGAAAAGGGAATAAAGAAAATCGAAAAAATACATGGAACTACAAAACGATCTTAAAAAAACTAAAAATGTTTGAAAATATCTATATATCGAGGACTTATATCGATATTTTAATAAAAAAATTATCGATAAAAATATCGTCGTATCGATATATCGCCGACCTCTAGTTATTACCTTTGAATAGATTTTATTTTTCAAAGTTCAATCCTTCCATTCTACATTATATTCCAGTTTATTATACGTTCTGCTATTATTTCTACTATTTAGGCTTAAATAATGAGTTGAAAAATAAAAGCTTTTCATGTGCCACATTCGGGTAACATTTTGGTACGGGTATACACTTGTAAAGATTAACACAAAGAAACTTACGATTACAATCTGTACAACCTTCTGCCTTACAGAAAGATTCTTTCAGCAGTGAAAAACAATTACAGGGGCTAAATTTCAAAATGCGTTTGCCGATATTTTCCGCGCATCAATTTATTCGAAAATTACTTAACCGAAATAATAGGAGCAAATTTGAACTTGGAAAAGAAATCGAATAAATTTCGCCTTTTTAATGAGCATAATTTAAGTATATATGGATATTTTTTAATCAAATTCAAAAAAAGGAGAGTATCAATTTGACCTGTATATATAAGTATACAATAAGTCCTCACTCACTAACTCATCACTAATTCCTCCACTTCCAATATAGTCAAACATTGGTAAAAATGTCAACAAGGATAAACATAGAAAAGTAAGCTATTACGATGGTGATTAACCAACTTTACTGGACTGAAAAGGAGTCTTACTTTCCAAACGAGGGATAATCTAATGCTTTTCTTCCAATGTTGTCACAACTTTAATATTTAGTACAAATGTCAACAAGGACAAGCATAGAAAAAGCAAACTATTCCGATGTCGATAAATCGAACTATAAGAGGGTCAAACGTTCCAATTGAGATATATTCAAGTGTCTCACTTCACTTCCAATGTAGTCACAACTCCGAAATTAGGTTCAAATGTCAACAAGGGCAAGCATAGATAAAGTAAGCTATTACGATTTTAAAAATCGATTTTCAAGGATCTGAATGGGATAAAAAATTAGGAATGTTGAATGCATGAATGTCTTTTGATTGCCAAAATGTACATGGTAAAACTTAAAGCACGGATATTCAGCTAGTATATGTATAAATGGAATTGTTACTACAAGCTATTTTTTGTAAATAATTGTATACAAAGAAAATATTTTGTGAATTCAAATTCTATTATTTTTATTTTGCAATGATTTTTAGTTATAGCTTGTTCTTAATGCAAAATAGACCTTAAGCGCAGCATTATTAGGAATGAGTTTACAACGAATGGCAATACTTGTGACGTGCTTATGGTCAATCACAACACATGTTTAAAAATGAATTTAATTTTAAACTCTGTTAGGCAATCACATTGCGTATTTCATTTATACCCACTCAAAGACATTCATTGTGACGTCATCACGCAAAACCGCCACAATAGCGCAAATACAAGCTTCAAAATTGGTTGGTTTGGTTGTATTCAGATTATCTGGCGCCGTCAGCAACAAGAGAGCTATAATGCGCCGAAACATTCGTCTTAGACAAGCCAACATACATTTACAAACACCCATGCCTAGCGCGGGACTCGAACCCACAACCTCACGGTCTAGAAGCTAGCACGCTAACCACTATACCGTTTGGTCGGCCAAGCTTCAAAGTAATGGCAACTGTTAGTATATTTAGTTTATTTTTATCCTATTCAAATTTGTGATAAGTTGATTTCCGGTGGTCCACGTCCTCACCCAGAGAAAGCATTGAAATGGCAACTTCACAAAATTCCTTCTGCACCGAAATGATTTGACACCCTCCCCCTCCCCCTTTTTTTTATATCAGTTCTTTTTTTTACTTCAATCTGTTCTAGAGAGGTGGTTCTCTCACATATGTACGCGGAGGCAGGTGCTAGTTCACAAAGTCCTTCCTTTCCAATCCCAGCCAGGAGTTCAACCAACCAAGTTGATTTCCGTTGACCCGGTGGTTAAACGCTCAAAGTTTGTGCGTTTCGGCGGACGAGGATCGTGATCGGGAGATTGTGGGTTCGGTACTCGCCCTCCAAATACCAGTGTGTACGTTAATTGGGGGAAAATTTGACTTTCATTGTATTGTTACACATTTATTTCAGGAATGTTCAGACACTGATCACTTGACTCACTCAAAACATATTTGTATTTTAAGAAACATTTTGTATTATGCCTTAAATCTAATTCATAGTAATACTTACACCAAGAAAGATTTCTAGTGAAAATTGCCTTTGTACAATATAAAGGAAATAAATAAAATATTTTTAAATGAGCTTCAAAATGCTTTAAATTGTAGATAATTTCCAGGAAATTTTTTACAAATTTCGACTTTTTGAAGAAAGTGTCAAAACAAATAATGTATTTATTTTCTAAATAATTTGTCAAGATATTCTGAACTTAAAGAAAATGATGAGGGATTTTTGTATTTCTTATGATATTTTGAAATCCATTAAAATTTATTAAAATTTGATGTAAGGATATGTCGTTTGCATTGGCAAATCTATTATGCTTTTGTTAGTGTTTTCCGTTTATACATAATTGAAAAGTGCAATTTGATGTTAAACTAATTACAGATAGATAACTAAATAATTTATTGAAGGAATACTTTAGTGAAATTCTGAAATAATTTCCTAATTAAATGTGCTTTTAAATTTACTTATAAAATTATGAAATCGGGGTTTTAAGTAAATAAAATAATAACTTGTTACTTTACAAAATAATCATTCAGACTGTTTATTTTTAGCAGGAAAACGTATACAGTATCCAACAGAGCACCCCAATGGTCAAGAGGATAAGAAAGCTCTTAGAGATGACCATGATAAAGACAGGTAACAAACATAATCGAATTTTTAAGTTGACTTGTTATATTGATTACACCAAACCAAATAGACTCTATTTGTACTATATACAACTGCATAAACGTTTGTCATCAATACCGTGGGGTCCAAGGAGTTGATGCTCTCATGGCAAATAAAATTTTAATGATTTCATCAAACTACACATTTATTTGTAAAAATCTTCTTTGTGTATTACATTTTAGCTGTTATGACTCCATTGTTTTATTTTCTCTTTATTAACAGTGCTACGGCATACTTTAAATTTTTACGTAGAAAAGATTCAGTTAAAATAGATGCCTAATTTTATCTTGTTTAAGATATTTTAGAATAGTTCTTCCACCTGAAAATAATTTTTAATTATTTTATATTTTGTCATGGTGATTCTTTAAGCTGGTTGCAAATGTTGAGTAAAAAAGAAATTCTTATATTGACTGCTTAAATTTTGATCAATAGCAATATTTTACATGACCATTTATTAAAACACAATCTGAAAAATAAAGAATAATTTAAGTAGTTTTTCCTCTATTACAATTTATAATGGTAAACAAAGTACTATGTGCAGTCCATCGAGTTGATTAAAAATTAAAGTTTTATAGCACAGAATTAATTACTACTCGTTTACTTAAAAGGGTAATAATTTATTTACATTTGTTTAAAATCAGAATAAAATACATAATTTATTCACTAAAAATTATTCACATTCTAGGAAAATGTCTCTTATGTGTGTTTAAAAAATGTCTGCATTGTCAGAATTTGGTCACGATGTAGCATGTCCGGTCGACGCACAAGCAAATTCCAGTATTGTCCCTCAACTTTGCTGATCGTACGACCATTAAAATTTGAATACTTTTCTAACCAGAGCTCTGCTTCTTATAATTACTATTTACCGCCAAAATCTTTGGAAACGATGTTTAAAGTCAACAAAGTTTGTCAAAGGAATTTGTTCAGAAAGTTATAGAGAATATGCTTAATTTCTGTAATTTCGTCTTTCTGTTTCTTATCTGTAGCTTTTAATGTAGCTCTTAGCAAAAAACGACTGGACTTATTTTAATGAAACATTTTTGTATATTTCAATGAAAACGGTGCCTTTACCATTAGTAGCTTCTTGAATTCTAGCAATCGTCTTTGAGGGGACTTGACAGCCACCTGCAAAATTTAAAAGTTGTATTTTCATCCAACTTCAATATCCTATAAATTATTTATTTCTCAATGAATTTATTAATTTTTTCCCTCAAAGTGGCGTTAAATATTTATAAACAGAGAAATTGTGTAAAAAATATTTTTTTTAAATTAATATATTGATTTTACAAGCTTTTTTTAAAAAACTATTTCAAAGCAGTGATTTTTAACACCTTGACAAACTTCTAGACACCTTAACTTCTAGACAAAATAGCTCATACATATCTTTTTAAAATTAATAGTGTTAATTTAAAGTTTCGATTAACGATGATAACTTATTTTTAGACAATATTGCTTTTAATGTTTATAAAAAAAAAAAATGTTTTGTATGAACTAGAAGAAAAAAAATTCATAAAATTTACATAAAAAAATACACATATTTAAAATAAAGATTTTAGATCATCTATATAGAACTCACTTTTATGATATTCTACTCAAAAATTAGATTGAAATATTGAATAGATTCTTTTAAAAGTGTACCAAAGTGTTGAAAACCACTCTTTAATTAATTGCAAAACATTCTTATGTACTAAAAATATAATTTTTTTTAAAATTATGTTTGCCTTATTACTATATTTGTAAATATCAAGCTACAAATTCTGTGAAAAAAGTTTGTGAAAACGTTGAGAAATAAATGATTTATAGGATATTGAAGTTAGATGTAAATTCGGCTTTTAGCTTGTGTCGGTGACTGTCAAGTCCCCTTAAAGTTTTTCTTAAAGACTTTTCTTGACTTTTCGCAATTCTAATATCATCATGTTTTGAATTCAGATTTTTTTTATATGTCCATAATATTAAATAATCCCCTTTGTGTCTTTCAGGTCGTCTGTCCGTCGTCCTTCCCCTCTCTCCACTGAGTCCCACAAGTCGTCTTCAGAAGGCGGTGAGGATAGAAGATGGATGAGGAGAGGTGGTATCACTGGAAACGGTGATTTACCTCTCATCACCATATCTCAGGCATCAGAGGGAAGAGGTAGGGATAATCTATTATTATCTACTTACACGGTGATTAACAAAAGACTCACTGACTTTGGAATAGAAAAACTCGAAATCGGTAAACCATAGAAGAATGAAACAAAAGAAGTGTTTATTGGCAAAGCCTTACAATTCGGTTACTGTAGTTCAAAATTGGTTAGAAATGGTGTCAATAGACGGTGATGTTCTCTATAGTCACAGTACGGATCTCTATAAAGCAGCCTTAGCTACAACGCGGCCCGCCAGCAGCACAGAAGATAAAAAAAAAATCAAATTTCATGGTATGGACTTTTTTTTTTTACATAATTGTGATTTTTCCGAAATATGCGTATGTGTTATTGTTAATTGCGTAGAATAGAGTTCTCCACTACGTGCCCAAAGAAACTGTACAAAGAAGCTTTCAGCAAGATGGTTTTCATAAAGAATATGGACAGGAATAACTTGCTTGAATTTCATTTGGGCAATTTATTAAGATTGGCTGTAACAAATACTGCGACAGACATCGACTCTATCACAAAATAAACTGAACGATTTCGACCACCATCGTGTCACAATTGATATCGATTAAAACAAAGTAATTTGGAAGTACAGTTTAAATAGTTTTATTAAAAGTTAGGTCAAGCCCCATTGTCACGTTGCATCAAAAGATTCATTTAATTCAATAATAATGAAAATTATTATTTTTTAATTACTTGATAAAAAGAATCAAATATCAATTGTAATTTGGTTAAGATAAAAAAAAAAATTCCAGTTTTCAGAAATGCTATATATTGTTAAATCACTAATAAAAATACATATATTGGTGTATCCGAGCGTCAAAAAGCTATAACATAAGTGATACGGCCCGCCTCTAAAAATTAGTAGCAAACGCTGCTATAAAGAATGCTTTGCGAAATACGTTTCCACTTTTGAAAGTTAAAACATGAAACGTTTTAAAGTAAAACGTAAATATTTTTGGCAATGTCAATGGCAGAACCGTGCTGCAGAGGATTCAGATTATATAGGAATTTGTACTACAAGTATAGTTTAGTTTACAATGCCCCTTGTTGGCAACATTTAAAACAAATTTCGAAATTTCTGAAAGAGATTTTAAGGCTTTCCAGAAAACTACTTGTTCCATTCTTCAATCGATTGCTGTTTTCGATATATTTCATTTTAAAGTCAAAGAGTCCTTTGTGTAAAAAAGACGTTTTTGAAATTAGTGAATTATTGATTGTTGAAAGAGATCTTTTCATTGTTGCTGTTGAAAAAATAATTAGTTAATAGTTTCGTGATCTAAACGCTTATTTGCATTAACTGGTGAAAAGGTTCTGTTACGAACTTTGAAATGTTATTCTCATTGAGGAATCGAAAGACTATAGATTGAATGTTCTAGTTAATTGGTAAAAAAAAAATTTCTAGACTTTGGTACCCAGTTTTATTCGAGAGACCACCTACTCAGTAACCAATCAATATGTATAGTATAACTATACAGTTTCGCACTTCTATGCAGTGGTCTTTAAATGTAGTTGCGATTTGTTGGCACAGTACAAGCCTTTATAATTTTTGGCACCTTGAAATGTGCAATGCAAACAACAATGCAGTCAAAAGAAACGTTTTAATAATCCAAAAGATTGTATTTTATTTCGTCCGATTACGAAATCGAAAGGCAGTGCAGTGCATTTAAATTTCAGTAGATAGGGATTCCTTCCATTCATTTTTACATTCCTTCATTTCAAATAACCGATTGAGTTGTATATTATTGTAACTCAATCGGAGACCTTTATCGGAAGAACTACCAAGAAATAATCATTAGAGAGAAAAAAGCATCCAAGATTTCATATAAGAGGTGGATCAATTTATTTATGAAGATAATCATCAGTTCATTATTGTAGTCAGAAGTTTTATTAACACAACCCCATGAAGAGCAATGAATGAAGACCTGCCAATAAATCAGAATCGCCATCAGAACTCATTTGAAACTTGCATGTGTGATTTGTTTAACAACAAAAATAGCGAGATTGGGTGAACTTTAAAACTTTATGAGTTCTTTGTCTCAATGTTGAGTAATATGAGTATTAAGGATCTTGCAATTCTTGTAAGATTCTTAAAGTGCCTGACATAAGTAAAATAAGAATAGCTGATAACACAATAAAGCTTGTAAAAACGTAAATGAAGGTGAAAGTACGGGTGGGATTTCAATACAAATCAGTTTTAAAAAACTTAATTTTGGTATCAGTATAAAATTATAGTATATCAATAAATAAATAACTTTTTCTTCAATATCATCTCTCTCCAGACTCCTTATCCAGCCAAAATTCATCGGAGGATAACCCTCCCAGTCCTCCCTCATCCTCCACTCACATACGTCGTCCAGGTCTCATCCCCTCACTCAGTGAACAGGATGAGGACGAGTGGAAGGACGAGGAGGACTTGACCATCGAGATAAGGGAGGACACGCATTTCGAGCCCATCCGCCAGGACAGTCAGGAGGACAACGGAGGAGAAGAGATACACGTGGTGCCAGAGACAGTTGAGACGACTGTTAGAGACCATGCTGAGATCAAAACGTTAACGGGTAATAATTTATCCTATATGACTGAGTTTTTGGATATTAATTTTGGATTTATGGATGTTAATTTTTTAAGTAAGTATACTTATATTGAACTATATGTTTTTTAAGTTTCTACGAAAGTTCGGAATTCTTATCTTAACATTTTACTGGTCTTGTTGATGTCAAAATTCTCGTCCGATTTCTGAAAGCATTTAAGCGAAATATCCTTACAATCACTCCTCATTTATGGTATGTTTTTTTAATATTGACCTTATACGTAAACATTTAATCTTCAAATTGAAAACTATATTATGAAAAGTAAACACCTTATTTAAAATTTTATATTTCTTTAAATGTATTGTTTATAAACGTACCTGAAATTATTACCATTAAATCTTGGATGTCTGCTGTATCTATGCTTTTATCTGTTGGTGCTCATGTCAATCTCGGTCATTCTCACGGCTTATCATTAATAAGCAACATTGCTGTTACTAAGTTTCAGGTCTATAAGGAAATAATTTTGGGTCCAGAAAGACTATGCACACAAAATAGAACTCGTAAAAAATAAAACGCTAATTAACAACTAAATATCAATTTCAATTACACTGCGATCGCAAAATTAAGATACTTTAGAAGAAAAACAACCACTCAGAATTGAACGTGGAACGTCCAACAAATTAACACTCTATCTACCAAACGATTTCCGAATGAAATACTCATTAGTCAGGCACAACCAGCGCAGAGAAAAGGTAGTTAATGCTTTTTTTTTTTTTTTTACCACGATTGATTCTTATGATGGAATATTATTTCATCTGGTGTTTATGTATTATTAATGTTCTTAGGTTTATGAATTAGGAAGTGGGAAAAAATTTAGTAACATGATTCGACGATACAACAACAAACAATGTGGAATAAAATAAAGCGCTTTAAAAAAGTTAGTCTATAACAAAACAGGTTGTGACTAGCAGACTTATTGTAAACTCCAAGCCATAACGAACATCTAAACATCTATAAATCCAATGCTATTAGTGTAGCTAGTATTTGATGATAATTTATTTTGAAATCCTGCAGGTTGCGGTGCCCCACGCTTTCGCCACGCAGACGAGTCCTCTTCGACAGACGATCGTGAAACGGAAGACTCTTATCGCAAGTCCGCCCTCCCATCGGAACAGTCTTCTCGAGGTAGAACCACCCCGCATCGTCTGCGGAGATCGAGGGCAGTGAAGGGAAGCGACAGCATGGGCAGCACAGACTCCAACACTCTGCGGCCACCATCGCCTGATGGAGATGTCAAGTGAGTGTTGAGAATAGATTGATGATGTACGTAAGAGGCCAAATGAAAATAGGAATCCTGAAGAATGAGAGGGGCTTCTGAGACGCATTTTAATAAGATGTTTTCCCTTTTGGCATCTATGGCAACCTGTAGGCCTTCTACCAGTTTTTTTTTAATAGGTGGATAGGTCTTCTGACATAATGACCTTAACAAAATAGAATTAGTTTGGAAAAAATAAAGAACTATAATAATTTGTTATCGGAGAAATATCATATGATTGTGCTTCTCATCGAAAGTTAAGTAGCAGACCTGATAACGAAAGCGTTTTCTTTATTTTGGAAATTACGGAAGATTTAGCTTACGGTTAGTGATTCAACTAATTAGGACACTTGTTTTTAACACTTCAGGTATAGCTTATCCGACAGACAAATGTGTATAAGTTATTATTATCTATATAATTTAATAATACCTAAATAAATCTTTCATTACACTCCCCCCCCCCCCCTTTATCCCCCCCCCCCCACCCCCTTTTTCCACCAACAACAGACACCCGTTTGAATTCAAAAATAAAGAATTTTAATCGTAACAAAAGCATACATCTAAACGGGTATTGTTTGTTATATAATACTTTGAAATACTTTTACATTTTCAATGAATGACTAGTCCCAGGTGGAGTTTTGGAGAAGGGAAAATTATAAAAATCAACATCATGTCTTGACGTGAGAACGTTGCTGTCAGGAAAATCAGGCCATTACTGTCTGTTTACTATTTGGCTCGTAGTATAGAAATAAAACCTCATTTATGTAAGTCGCACTCTTTTGGAAGAATTTCAAAAATTCTGATGGCCAAGAAAATCCTAAACTATTAGTGTTTATTTACGCTTCATATCAATTCCAGATCAATGTTAGATGGCTTACCTAAGTTTGTACTCATATCTGGTTATAATAGATACACATAAAACATAGAACTTTCCTGCAGTGAAGGAGGTCGAGTGAGAAATTAAGGAACTGTTGTACAAGTAAAATCAGTTAGTTATTATTATCAAGTTTAAAGAATTAAATAAAAAAATAATACTTCAAGTATGATTCTGTTAGTCTGAACTGTCCTGTGGTAACTACGGTTTCATATCTTATGTCATTTAATATCTTTAAAAGATTTTTTTAAAACTTATTTTAATTAAAACATATCTTTAAAAATCATTTAACATTTTTAAATGGGTTGTTTCTTAGGTGAGTTCGTAAGTTTCGTTTCATCCATCTTGTCTTCTTCTTATTAAATTATTACTCCAATTTATTCAACAAAATTTCGAATAAGTTCATGAATCATTATGGTATCTAAAAAAGTTATATTTTTAGTGTATCAATTATTAATACTGCTGAAAGAAAATGTGACCATGTTTTATTAATTTTCCTCTTTTACTCTATGTTGTTGTAGGAGGGCAAAAATTCAAAGACTGGATACTGATTCTCTGTGAAAAGTTTAATTAAGTAAGTATATTGAACATCAAACCAATTTTAAATTTCCCTTTTCTTATAATTCTTACAATTTTTTAAGTCTTGTTCCTCGATGGTAAAGTCCAAATATTTATAATTTTTCTTCATTACCCACACACACACATTGACATATTACAATTTTGTGGTGCTGCCATCTATTAGCCTAAACATAGATAAGTTAAAACATTAAAATTACTGTGGAAAGTTTTGCTTATTGAAAAGTTAAGCGTTTGAAGTTGTTTGAAGTTTTGTATATTTGTCAAAATCCTAAGAAAATTTTCGTTTCCTGAAATAAAAAATTTATGCGTGTTCTCCGTGATTCTTGAAATCCAAATGAGATTTTGCAATTCCTTATTGTTCACCATTATTGTTTATTCACATGAACAAATTCAGTTTGCAAGAATAATGTAAGCCTGATAATTGAATTTAAGATATGTAAATTTTACGTTTAATTTTTTTTTTATATATGAATGATGATTTTGTGGGATATAAACTTTGCTGTCAGTTCAACAAAAACAATATCTTGATATCTAAACTATATCAAGTGTATTTTGATGCATAATGAATTTTTACATGATTTTATAACAATAACATAGTATGATTACTTGAAATTTTCTGTTTAAAGGATATCTTCAATTTTTCTTATTCTACTGGTAAACGTCTGATAGAGGATCGGGTATCTATACCAGTACGCGAACCTTAAAGTGTCGAGGGTGACATTTGAGTTAGGGAAAATATTTATTGCTTTCAAGGGGAGCTAAAAGGAGGTTGTTTATTCCAAAACTAAGAACCTATTGAGTTAACTTGAGTCATTTGTTGAGCATGAAAAATACAAAGTGAAATTCAAATCACACACCAAGTTAGTTGATGAATGCCAAGATTAGAATTGGCAGAGAGGGAGAGAATTTTGTAGATTGTTGAAGCCTATTCTTTATAAAATTCACTTTAAATAGGGTTTTATCCTCCAACTGGAATGTCCCAAGTGTAGTGTAAGAGAGTTTACTGCAACGGAATGCCATAAGCTAACCTGCTAGAGGTCGGCGATATATCGATACGACGATATTTTTAACGATAATTTTTTATTAAATATCGATAGTAAATATATCGATACAAGTTCTCGATATATCGATATATTCAAACATTTTTAGTTTTTTGATGATCGTTTTGTAGTTCCATGTGTTTTTCGATTTTCTTTATTCCCTTTTCAAAAACTTCAAAACTAAAGTTTGGACTTAGCTGAGAGGCAGTTAAAATGGCATCCTAACCAAAAATAAAACATAATGTAATGGAAAGATAAGATCATTTATTAGTAGTCATTAACATAGCGCCGTTTCTGTTTCCAACGTGTGCCTGGAATTTGCATTAAATTTTAAATATTAAAAACATCACTATCAGTAAAATATGCAGTAAACTACTTTTCAAAATTTCTTCTTTAAAAATAAATGTGAATTTATGCATTGACATCCAATTTATTCTGATTGATAATATAATTTATTTATAAAAACAATGTTTATAATTTATTTATTAAAACAATTTTGGCATGGATTCATGAAAAGTAGAAATTTGCCTCGAAAAACTTCGTTTCTGGCAAAATTGAAAATCAAATAAAAAAAAATCACGTATCGATATATCGATATTTTATCGATATTTCCCCCTATGCTACGATATAGTATCGATATTTATTTTGATTGATTTTTCCGACCTCTATAACCTGCAGTCGTAAAAAAAAAAGGAATAATGACAAGTGAAGGAGAAAGAGGGCTGCTGACCTTATGAACCCATACCGAAGCTGGAACTCCGAAAAATGTTTGCTTTCATCGTGAAACTTAAATTTGAATTTTTTCAGAAATCAGGCAGTGATTGTTTGAAGATATATAAAACACAAGTCAAAAAGAATTTTAGAACTATTACTTTACTGCCCAGTAAAGTAACGGTTAATTCGCAGTTAACTCTCCTACACTACTTTTGGAATACTCCATTTCGTGGATAAAACTTGTAAGTAGTCAATTTAATAGCGAATAGGCTTCAGCGATCTACGAAACTCTCTCGCTCTTTCTTTGTAATTCCACTTGGTATTTATCAACTAACTCGGTGTGTGGTTTGAGTTTCCCTTCATTTTTTTTTCATACTCAACAAATTACTCAAGAAAACGTGATAGTTTCTTAGTTTCGCAGTAAAAAACCTCATTTTAGCTCCCCTTGAGAGCAATAAATATCACATCCACAACTCAACGGTACTAGCGTAGAGGTCGACGATATATCAATACAATGATATTTTCATCGATATTTTTCAAAAAGTATCGATAAAAGTCACCGATATATCGATATTTTCAAACAATTTTATTTTTTTAATGATAGTTTTGTAGTTTCATGTATTTTTTTGATTTTCTTTATTCCTTTTTCAAAAACATCAGAGATAACATTTGGAATCGGCTGAGAGGCAGTTAAAATGGCACCGATGATCAATATTTTGCCATACACTTCATAATCATGGGCACCAATAGGGAAGCTCAAGGGTGTGCACCTCCCTGGCTTTTGAAAATTAAAATTAAATTGGAACAAACGTGTTAATTTTATATATATATATATATATATATATATATATATATATAAATTCATCCCTCTGTTAATTTTTCAGTTATTTACATTGTAAAAATATTATGCTAAATATTCAACTTTGCCTATAAAAGCTATTGAAAATTATCTAAATTTTTCTTAAAATTATTGCACCAATTAAGCGATAATATAACTTTTTCTTTTGTAATAGATCCATTCCATTTGGAAAAGTAGTCACCAAAAAGAATGAAAAGTAGTAATTTGTTTTTAAAAACTACGTTTCTGACAAAATTGAAAATCAAATAAAAAAAATAAAAAAAATCATGTATCTATATATCGATATTTTCTCGATATTTTTTTTCTATGTAACGATATAGTATCGATATTTATTTTGATCGATATTTTCGACCTCTATACCAGCGGCACTTTGAGGCTCGCATACTTTGAGGCTCGTATCTGATCCGCTGAAAGACGTTTATCAGTAGAACAAGTAAAACTGAAGATATCCTTTAAACATGAACTTTCAAGTTTTCATTCTATGTTAGGATAATAAATTCTTGTAAACATTCATTATGCATCAAAGTGATAGCAAAGTTTGTACCACACCAAATCATCATTCATTTAAAAAAAAAAAAATTAAACATAAAACTTACATATTTTAAGTTTAACTATAAGGCTTAAGAAATTCTTGCAAGAACTATTCATTCATGGTTCACAATAAGGAGCTGAAATATCTCATTTGGTTTTCAGGGATCACAGGAGCATGCAGAAATTTTAGATTTCAGAAAACGAAATTTTTCCATAACATTGACAGAAATACAAAATTTCAACCAGAAGTGGATAAAAACCATTAGATGTTTAACTCTTCAATAAGTAAAATTTCTCACAATAATTTTAATGTTTTATTACTTTTATATAGGTCATATTTACTTTTGATGAATTTTGATCCTTATGATGGACATCTAGTTTCATAAAAATGAAATGTATTAAGACAAATTTGCAAATTTTAAATATCAGAAAGTGAAATTCGCTCAATTTTATTCTTTACAACTATACTACATATATTCACAGTCATTTTCATGTTTAACATCTTTAGATTTAGTAATATTTCCATGCTTCAAATTTAAATTTAAGAAAATACGTTTTTTTTTCTCGAAAAATTGAAAAGTGAAATATTTTACTATAACAAGGCCAAAACACATTAATTTTAATTTTTAGAAAGATAGTACATATTCTTGCAATAATTATCATGTATTAAAAATGGTTTCTGAAGGACCCACATTCGACTTTTTCCTTAGGAAAAAACTTGTTTTTTTAAAAAAAAAAAAAAAAAAAAAAAAAAAAAAAAAAAGTCGAGCATGAACGATATCGTATTTTTTGTGAAATTTTACATTAATTTAAAGCAATAATATACTTTTTTCAGAATTTTGCATAGTGTTATTGAATTGTAATAAAATAATAAAGATATAATAATTAATTATTGAGAAGAAAAATTATATCTCTGACCCTTGTCTCTTTTTTTGAAAGTTTCCGGACAAAGTCGTAAATTTTAAAGTGCTGTAAATTTCAACCAATAGAAGTATCGAAAAAATATTCGTGAATTTTCTTAATAACCATAAGGATAGGATTCTCACCAATTTTTTTAAAAAAATTAGTCGGGTAGGTGTTATGGCCGGGTTGAACTCACGGGGAATGACCGCAAATTTAAAGGTTTTATTCAAAGTGGTTTATCAATGAACAGGCTCAGAAGATTGTAACATGACGAGTATAGGGAATGACCAAATAACCCTTTCTAGGAGTTCCTTTTAAATTCACGAAGTGCTCTTAATTTCGACTGAAATATTGCCTAGAAATTCTTTGGAAGTTCACTTCTTTGTTCTAAATGAACATATTGGATTAGAACTTGGATATTTTCAGTAACATGTTTTCTGGATAATTTTGTCACCAACTACACAAACCTTAACAAAGTGATATTTCAGCCTTTAATTGTTTTCCAAAATGTATATTTGGTATTTGGACATGTTTTGCGAAACGGAAATGTGTGTAGCAGTAGTTTTTTAGTGAAAGTTATTATCGTAATACTTGTGCAAGAAGAATGTATCAACTTCTCTTTGTTAAATTAAATTTTTGAATTAATTTCCTCATATAGTATAGATGTTTTTCTCGTTTCAGGTGAATGAATCATCATAAATGAAAGTTATACCAATGACTAGAAAGTAAAAGCAGCCGTGATTTTTACATTCAAAACTGCAATGATAACAATCTCTCCAAGTCGTTGCTAAACTCATGAGCCTATTTCACTTGTTCATAAAAATATGATTTAAGGGACAAAATCTTATTGAAGACATCTACAAATATTCAGAATCTTCTAGTTTCACTTCCTCAAATATGCGATTCTTCTTATTCGTATCCACAAAGAACAAAATTGTAGAATTACATTTATTCCTTACCTTCTCATGAAAAGAGTCTTTTTTGTGAACAATTTCTTTCTCCTTTTCTTTCACGATACTTATTTAAAAGATTATTTGAAATAAACAAGTTAAGAGCAATGTATTCCCGTCTTGTGCCAGATTACTGGATAATGATTTCTTGCTTTTAACTGATATTTAAGCAAGTACGATTAAGGTAACAGACATGTATGGGTAATAGTGTATGCAATAGCATCTTCTAATTTTCACTTATTTTTGGGAGTATTTTAGATTTGGGCAAGAAGAACATTAATAAGGAGTTAAATACTTAATGAATAGATCTGCATGATTTTCTATTTTTTTGGTACGAGTAGTCCGGCATTCAAGGAAAGCCCACCTATATTTATACAATATCCCAATCTAGTCAAATTTTTGGGGGTTCGTTATAATTGAGTGAGCAGGCATTAATTGACGAGAAGATACTTTGTACAATAGTTCTGCTTAATTGGTTTTTTTTTTAATTTTTTTTTTTTTATTTGGCACGAAAGATTTGGATAAGGACATAATGACGAGCAATTGTTTATGTTATAGGACTACCCAATATTGTCTTATTTTTGGAGGCGCGATATTTTGAGTAAGCAGGTATTGAATGGCGAGAAGATTGTTGATTCCATAGTTGTATTTAATCATCGGTTATTTTTTGGCACGAAAGTTTTGTATAATATGGCATTTATGGCAAGCATTTTGTTTATGTAATTGCAGGACCCAATGTTGTTTTGTTTTTTGGGGAGAGGGGGGGGGGCTGCATTACAATTGAGTAAGTAGTTAATTATGGAAGAGCTGATTCTACCTTCAGCAACTCTGCTTAATATTCTGTTGTTTTTAGGAAAGGAAAATTCAGATACGTTGGCATTTAATGACTGGTCAGTTTTTAATTCAACGGCGCCAACCAATTTTCTTAGAAGACTAGAAAATATTTAACGATATATTAGTTTATACAAAACCAATATATTTCAGGGAATCAAAGTTATTGTTTTAAACATTTATTATTTGTATGAGTATGTTTATGTTTTAATAGGTAAATAGAAGATTAAATTATAACTTTATACATTAGCAATACAGTAAAATCGTAGTTTTTTAATGAAAGGATTGTTTAATTTACCTCCCCCCCAACTCCCTACCCGAAGCAATAGATAATAAATTTACAAAATATTTGTTTTTAACTAAATGGCAATTTCAAGAAATTGCCATTTAAACATCAAGGAATGAATGAATTTTTTTTAATTAAACCAAACAATGGAAAATTTGAGTCTGAGAAAATATGAAAAGTGACTACTATCAGATAATTACTATATGGATAGAGGACAGTTATATTTTATTAATAATTAATTTTAATCTATTAACTAATTTTCAAACTGATCTCGTACCTGAGTAAAACTTAAAGATATTTCGACAAATGGTGGTTTGTCATGCCCATTATTATAAATTTCACTATTACGACTTCAAAATATTTACTGAAGCTATTTAAAAAAAAATATTATTTGATATATTTTGCGTTGATTCAGTTGCTTAAAAATAATAATAATCATTTAAAAAATCCAACTTAATTTAATTTCGAGATAAATTGTAATTTTTATTCAGTAACTGACTGGTAGTTATACATCGTTGGTTGTTTTTAATTTTTTGTTTATCAAAAGAACGCCATTGAGTAGGTCTGTGGATGTAGCCTTTTTTTTCCTGTAAACATATTAGAATTGAAATTTTTTTATTTAAAACTAGTAGTTATATCGTTTATATAATTTTTATCTTTGGCAAAGTTACACAGAAAATAATTATTATAAATAGACCAAATATACATTAAAAATTGCATCTGCTGGTGCACCAAAGGCTTATAAAATTATATATATATATATTTGATCAGGATAAAATAACAATTTTTCCTATATAACTTTGCCATCAACTAACATTATATAAGGCAAAAACATAACTAGCAAATTCATCATAGTTCAGCAATTCTAATATGCTTACGAGTAAAAAAAGATATCAACAGTCATCCCAGAGAATTGCCCTATTATTGATGTATAAAAGAAGGAATATTAAGTACTACATGCATAGTACAATATTTTTCAATCAGTTGTTTAATGAACCTTAACTGCCTTAAATTTCAAGTTCAAAATAAAAGAATGAATATTCAGTATTACATGCATAGAACAATATATTTCAGTCAGTTGTTTGATGACCGGTAACTGCCTTAAATTACAATTTCAAAATAAGAAAATAAATATTCAATATTGTATGCATAGAATTTTTCAATCAGTTGTTTGATGAAAGTTAACTGCCTTCAATTTCAATTTTAACTTTTCTATGTTTAATTCTCACTTTAAATGAAAATATATTTCTGTAAGAGGTATGCTTTATGTATCTCCAGTTCTCCGAATCAGCTATTATTGTATCGCATTTAAGATAAATTATAAGAAATTAAGTTAAATTAAAACTTTAAATTTAAATTACTATAGTAAAATATTTATACAGTGACCATCTCTTCTTATATTTCTATTTACAAAAATACTATCTGTATTTTTAAAAATAATAAAATTATCCTATTTCTAAATTATGTGTATCTTTTCATTTAGTCTTTGAAAGTTCGTATCACATAAGATACTGTAAGATTTATTGACCTCAGGTTATTTTTTATAGTTTTAAATAAAATATTAGAATTGCTATTCTGTATGTAATTTCGTAGAAATTGTTCTTCTCGAAAATCTTAATGATCAGCAGCCTATTTCTACATAAATAACAGAGGTTATTTTCTTTCAGATCGGATACTTACAATCTGTTGATAAAAATCATTTTCACTTTCAATTACCCTGTATGTAATATGGGTAATAAAAGTCTTGGTTTTTATTCATTCATTCATTTTTTTTTATTTTTTTTTCCCATTTCAACGCGTTTTGGGGGATTTTTTTGTGGGGGGGGGGGGGAGGGGGAGGGAATTATCTCCAAATATATCATCAAACTGGCCAAGTATTTTTTTTTCTTAAATTAAAAGGATGAAAACCGGTCAACTATACATCAATATCAATAAGTCAAATTCAAATGATGTGACCAGTATCAAAGTGTAATTGAAAGTTGTGAAATGTTCTATACGCTTAATTTTTTCTGTCTCACATCAAAACACCTAGTTTTTGATTAGTACTTTTGTGAAACCTTCTTCTTTCTACACTGTTATGATTGTAAATTATGAATTTTTTAAATATTCTAAACTTTTATTATCACCCAGTATATGCAATAAAGTTAACATAATATTGTTGTGTGTAGAATCGAAATATAAGAATAGGTAACCTAACATAAAATTAAATATGAATTATTGACTCAAAATGTCCAACAAAGAAGCCAAGCTTATATCGTCAAAATACAAATTATGTTTTTAAGAGTTGAAGCATTTCGAAAATAGTTGTGATAAATCCTAATATGAGTTCAATTGCTGCATTCTAAACATTTTTGTAAAATTTTAAGTTATTCTCTATTTCGCAGCACTCTCTGCCTAAAATGTAATTTCTGTATATATCATTCGCGGTAATTTTGTTCTTCAAGTTTTAAGTAATTCTTCTTGGTAAATTTTCTTTAAAACTTTATAGAACCTTACTGTAAAATCATTCATGGAAATGTTTGGTTGACAATCAAAATTACAACGTGAATAATTCGACTAACAACAGCCGAAAACAATAGATATTTTTAAAGGAGTTGTTGTTGAAAGATAATTTCAACACAAATTTTTCGAGCCCTGTTATGCCAATACACGCGCGAGGAACAATTTAAAAATATTACAGGTCCCATTTTTCCAGCCAGACGTCAACACGAACGCTTCCTACAACTTTTTTTTATTTTCTGAAGAAAAATTGGTGACACCATTGAGTTTTGTTTGTTGCAAGCGCCGCGCCCTCTATCGCTCGTCTGGGTAAACACCGGAGTCATTGGCCGAATGAGCTCAACGTGAGAGATACGAACGATTTTATTTTGGAAATGGTTTCCCGGAAGTCGAACTCAATTGTTCCATGGATAATTTTTGGGGTTCGGTGAGTTATTTTTTTTTTTATTCTCTTAAAATATTTTATTTATTTCAAACAAAAAAATATCAAACGGGATTCTTTTTTTCACCTTTTCGTTCGAAATGTAGGCCAGTGTGCAAGTGCGTCGTGATTTAACTTTCTCTGGGACGATTCTTGGAACGATTTTCGCGCCTTTTTTTCTTCATCTTTTGGGGCAAAAGAAAAAATATTTTTTCACAAAATATACAACAAAGATTTGCTTGCATATGTTTTTACTTTAGTTCTTTTTATTTTCTAGCGCTTTGAGAAAGACAAAAATGTCTTTTAGTATTTTAATTCTTAAAAAAACTTCACTACAGCGTTGTTTATAACTGTGTTTACATAAAAGTAATTGTTTTCGAAATTAATAAAGACAATTTTCATTTTGAGTAACTGTGTTTAAAGAATTTTCTTTATATACAAGCATACTATATGTAACTGCGCATTTAATGTCAATGTATTGCGTTTTCGTAATAGGTTGTGATTTCACCGGCACTTCACATAATTTACGTTATTTTTAATACTTTCAGTTTTATAAGAAAAAATTCAAAGCTGCTCTACTATTGTTTACTTTAGCATGTCGTATTTTATTCTTGAAATTGTATAAGTATAATATCTGTATATATTTTCATTCGAGTTAATGAATATAGTTTGATCGATCAGGACAGTTATGCTGGTTATAGTACATTTGAAATCTTTAGGTATTTTATTAATTTTTTTTCATGCAACAGTGCAAAGAGTTTTATACTAAAACTCATTTTAAACGTGAATTCTTATGGATTCTTAATTACTATAGTAAATTAAAATGTCAATATTAATAAATAGTAGAATCCTATTTTTAAATGAAAAAATATAAAAAATAGCAACAACGAAAAATATACTTAATTTAGTTTACATCAATAACAAGAAAAAAAAAATATTTCCCATTTTTTACTAACAAGTGAACTGCCTATGGTTGCCATAACTTGGCAGCGATTTTATGTAAACAACTCTTGGCGTAGAATCCGCACCGTATTCGGAAGTTTAACCATTGTGACTCTTTAAATATGAATATGTCTGTTTTAAAGCCTTGTATTTTAGATAGTGTTGTATATTTATCAAAAGAACAAGAAGCACTCATAAACTCGCAACCATAAATTGAAATAAAAAAAATTGAACTCTCCTTTACCTTTGCTCTTTGATTTCATCGCAAGACATGTTCGATATTACAATTTAATTTTTTTTTTAGAAAAAACACAATTTATAAGAAATCATGAACATGAACGCATTATAGCATAGCTTTCATGGGTAAACTTATTTTATATCATTAAGAAAGTACTCGAAAATAATAAAACAATAATATATGAAAACATCAGTAATTTGATAAGAAGTAATCCTGTTTTATATAGTTTACTCCGTTATGCCAACCTTATATATAATTTTTTTTTAACATGCACTTAGCTACAGCATTCATCTTTTTTAGTATTGTATTTCTCCCTGTAATGTATAATATAATGTAACCAGTTAGGTTGAAATGCGTTTTAGCCCCCCCCCCCCCCTCGCCCTCCTCTGGTGACTTTGGAAAATACCGCCAAGTTGAATTGACACTACTAGTGAATTCAACTACAGGTTTGCCAAAATCGATGCAAAGTTGTAATAGAACCATATAGGCGACGGGTTACCAAACTTGGCGCAAAATCACAAAAAAAAAGAGTGAGGGGGGGGGGGGGGCGTTTAACGCATTCTACCCCCCCCCCCCCTCCCCAGTTAATGGGTTAAGTTATACTTTATAACACGGTCTCAATAAAAATATTTTCTATTTAATTAGCAAAGTATTTAAGAGTTAAAAATGTAATTTGGTTTTGCCTACAATTAAATTATGAGAGTGATTAAATTGTGAATTGCGTCGAATCTTACGAAAAATTTATATTTTCCTTTTAGATTAGAACTCATTACATGTGAAAATGTTTCGAAGTTTAACTATTTTTATGACTAGAGAATACATACGAAATTTAAAATACAAAACATGATATTCAAAAGTTTGTTGAAATTCGGCCCGTGCTGTTCACTCATTTTTAACTTAAAATTAAAAAAAAAATTTAAAAAATCCTTATAAAAACAGAATGCAAATACGCAAAATGTTTGAAACAAACTTTTCAATAAAATACATTAAAATTTTCTCAAGTACAAATATTGATATTTGATTTAATTGTTTAGTAACAAACTATTGTTAACTAAATATTATAACAGAAATATTTAAAATATCAATTGCAAGCGTAACAAAACAAATCATTTTTCGCAATAGAGTGTTATATCAGTCATGATACGTCTCATACAATGTTTAACTTCAACAAAGCAAATACTTTTGTTAAAAGATACAAAGCTATGCAAAACGTATACATCTGAGTTCCTTTTATCGCTGTCTTGAAAGCACAATCTGAAATACGTGATAACAGAATTGCAGAAATAGCGAAATGAAATCAAAAGTGCAATATTATATTGTTACTTCGATGTCGAAATGGATTTATCTTGATAACATTAACGTCAAATAATGGTTTACTCGTGAGAAATTTCTAGTTGATATTAAGTTTGAAAAAAATGGCATGAAGGATAATAATATAACCCATAAAAACAAAGTTTTTTTTTTAAAAAATCCTTTATATGCATTGTCAATTTTTACTTTCAAGAACCCATATGTATACATAGGGTAATGAAAGTATAGCATTCGGTCAAAAAAAAAACCCGATTTTTTTTTTGCATTTCTCCACGTTTTGGAACATCCTGATTTCAAAAAAGTGATCTAGAAAAAATTTATGTCTGTGTGTATGTATGGGTGTCTGTGGTCAGCATAACTCCCGAACAAATTGACCTACGATGTTCAAATTTGGGATGAGGGTTAGAGGTGGCCCTGGGACCTACCATTAAGGTTTTCGTCAAAATCGCGCATGCGTATCAGGTAGCTGCCATTGAAAAAATCATGTTTTTCAATGATTGCAAAAAAACAGCTTCAACGATTTTGATAAAAAAAAAAAAAAACCCCGCTGTGGTAATGCCTCTTAAGGTGTTCTAAACATCCCCACCTCCGAAATTCCCCTAAAAATGTTTTGGTGGCGTAAAAAGTTGAAAAACGAATGCTTTCAACACAGAGCTTTCTTGCCTTAAACATACCTCATCAAGGATCGTTTTTTTTTCTCCCCTCAGTTTCGCTTATAACAATGGATAATATAAGGATTATCTAAAAGTATATCACCATAATCACCGTTTTGCCAAAGCTGTGTTTTTTTTTTTTTTTTTTTTTTTTTTTTAAAGGCACATACAAGAATTATTACAAAAAATATCGCCAAACTGACCATTTCCTCTAAATGAATGATAAAAATATAAAAATGGTAAATGACACAAACCCTAGTTATATTTATTAACACAGAGCCGGTATCAAAAACATTTCTGTCATCAAAATCTGCGGCAAACTAAGTTTCAAAATTTATTTATTAAAAACGAATGTGAATTTATACTCTCGCATCCAAATATCATTTATTTATTCTGATTAAAGTTATTTATTTATTCTGATTAAAGTTATTTATTTATTCTGATTAAAGTTATTTATTTATTCTGATTAAAGTTATTTATTTATTCTGATTAAAGTTATTTATTTATTTATTCTGATTAAAGTAATTTATTTTATTATTTATTTATTCTGATTAAAGTTATTTATGTTATTATTTATTTATTTATTCTGATTAAAGTTATTTATTTATTTATTTATTTATTTATTTATTTATTTATTTATTTATTCATTCATTCATTTATTTATTTATTTATTTATTTATTTATTTATTTATTTATTTATTTATTTATTTATTTATTTATTTATTTATTTATTTATTTATTTATTTATTTATTTATTTATTTATTTATTTATTCATTCATTCATTTATTTATTAAAAAAAATTTGGCAACAGGAAAGATTTTCAACAATGATCGGTTCATTGCTATTTTAGCGCGATTGGATGACGGCAAGTTGGTTTATTGGTATTCCATAGATCCCCCTCCCATCGACAAACATAATCGAAGTTAATATCAAGGATTTAAAAATCCGATTGTATCGCTCATCCGATGGAACATTGACATAACTGCGAATATTCAAATTTTACATAAGACACAAAAACTGAAATGAGACAGGATTGATACAATAAAGATACTAATTTTAATAAAACTATCTGGTTTCCTGAAGGCGAACTACAATTGTTGTTTTTCAATGAATCAAGGTTTCCGTATGCTTACTAAGTGTTGGTATTAATTTTATCAAATTTTGAATTTACGTCACTATTCAACCGAATGTGTGCTATATGAACATGTAAAGAGTTTTGACGTAAAAGAACTTATTGGAGAAAATTAAAAATCTTGACTTCTATACTTTAGTGAAATTTCTATAAAGAGTTGTTGATTTTTCGTAATAATGATTCAAATATAGTGCTAAGGGAAAATTGTTTCTTTAACGTTGATTATTTCTGCTAGATTATATTAAAATTTCCATTTTCAAAACTAGACAGCTTTTTAAATCCTTTATATTAACTTTGATCTTGTGTGTGGTGGGCAGGGGGTGTTGGCTGTGTATGTTGATGGCTGCCAAATCTGTGGAGATCTAATTAACCCCCTTGCCATCATCAAATCGGGCTGGAACTTTGCAGATAAATTCTTTGTCGATGACAATGCACTGTATCAAATTTTGGTGGCTATCACTGTCACTAACAGGTCGCTTTTACGGAATACTAATAAACCAACTTGCCTTCATCCAATCGTGCTGAAATAGCATTGAACCGATCATTAAATAAACTCTTTCCTGTTGCCAAAATAGTTTTAATAAATAAATAATAAAATTGGTATAATCAGAATAAATCAAAGGTATTTGGATACAATGCATAAATTCACATTTATTTTTAATGAAAAAAATTCGAAAAGTAGTTTGCCGCATATTTTTCTGATAGAGGTGTTTTTAATGTTCAAAATTAAATGCAAATTTCAAGCACACGCTGACAACAAAAACGACGCTATGTTAATGAATATAAAAATTGGTAATGCATATAAAGAATTTATATTAAAAACTTTGTTTTAATGGGTTATAATATTATATATTTAAGTTTATTAATAGAAACACTGTTGTCAATATAATACTTTTTTTATTAGAATGCCATATAAATACACTTTAAACCCAAATTCCCTGCCGATCAAACGGTATAATGGTTAGCGTGCTAGCTTCTAGACCGCGAGGTTGTGGGTTCGAGTCCCGTGTAAGGCATGGGTGTTTGTAAATATATGTTGGCTTGTCAACTGACGAATATTTCGGCGAATTATAGCCCTTGTGTTGCTGACGGCGCCAGATAATCTGAAAACAACCAACCCAAATTCCCATCTCGAGAAATTAAACTGCCTTTTGGAAGGCATTTTTCTGTGTACTAATTTTTACATGATACAATTTTTTTGAATTTTTCATTCTTTTTGGGAAAAATATTTTATATTCCAAATAATTAAGTGAAATTCAAATATTTTCTTCTGAAAGAAAACATGGAGTGTGTAAAAGAAAAACTGTTTCTTTGGATGAAAACAATTCAACTCTTTAAAATTTATTTCAAATCGATAATTAGTTTTAAACGTAGCCCTTTCTCTGTGTTCAAATCTACATCTTCATGCACGCTACTTTAAAAAAAAAAATTAATTTGTGAACAATCTTAAATGAATGGTCAGTAAAAGGACCCACATTTCTTTAAAGCAAATACTTTTAATGGCTAATTGGATTTAACTACACAACGCACTTAATATAAATAACGTCATTTCTTTCTTTTATCTATATGATATCTTGTTTTTAATATATGTTTTATAATATCTTTTTACTTTCAATTACCAATATGTATACGTAGGGTAATGAAAGTATAGTATTCGGTAAAAAAAAAAAAAGTAAAAAAAAAAAAAATCTCTCTTTTTTTTCTTCTTTTCTTTTCTCCACGTTTTGAAACATCCTGATCTTAAAAAAGTGATCTAGAAACTGTGTGTACGTGGTCAGCATAACTCCTGAACAAATTGACATACGATGTTCAAATTTGCTGTGCGGGATTGTGATGGCACAGAGATCTATCGTTAAGGTTTTCGTCAAAATCGTGCATACGCATAAGGTCGCTATCGTGTTTTTCAGTAATTGCTAAAAAACGTCTCTAACTCAAATAAAAAATCGCTGTGGTAATGCCTCTTAAAGTGTTCTAAACGTCTCCACATCCGAAATTCCCGTAAAAATGCTTTAATGGCGTAAAAAGTGGAAAAATGAATGCCTTTAACACAGAGCTCTATTTTCTTGAGCATACCATATCAACGATCATTTTTTCTCCTCTCCTCAGTTTCACTTGCAATAAAGGATAATTTAAGGATTATCAAAAAGTACATCGCCAAAGTTTTTTTTTTTTTGAGAAAAAGATCATGCAAGAATTATTGCCAAACTGGCTATTTTTTCTACATGAACTTTGACGATATAAAAATGGTAAATGACACAAATCCACGTCTGTAGTATAGTGTAATTGAAAGTTGTGCAATGTTCCACACCCCTAGTTTGTATCTATGTATACAAATTGTATTTAAGATTAGTTGATGAATAAATTTTGTGTCTTGCTCACTTGGGTCATTGTACGAAAAATCAGGAATTTGATCAAAAATTATAAAAAAAGAAACATTCTTCCAAAATTTTGATCTTATTTTAAAGAGAGATGTAATCAAGAGATAGTGGTTGAGATATATATATATATTTTTTTTATAAGTATTATAAAAAGTAGTGTCGTAGTATCCAAGCCTACAGAAAATTGTTTAATGAAGTTAAATTTCCAATAAAAGTTATAAAATGTAAGTAACATTATTTTTACAACTGGTTTTATGCTATTCAACTTGACAATAAAGACTTGATAATTATAATTTTAGTGCATATACTATCAAGTTTAGTAAGATTTTTGGAAACAATATTTTTGAATATGGTTATTTTTGACAAATAACCAAAATAGAAGAGACTATAACACTGTGTCACCTGATGCAGAATAAATTGTCTTATTTTTAAATTCTTTATATTAACTTCGATTTTTTTGTGTGTTTGTTTCTGCCGGGAAATCTGCGGAAGCCTAATTAACTTCCTTACCGTCATCCAATCTGGCTGGAACTTGGCATATAGATTCTATGTTGATGACAATGTATTCTATCAAGTTTTGGGGGTTGTCACTGTCACATACACGCTCCTCTCTTCAGAATACTAATAAATCAATATCCGTCATGATATTTGACAGATAGATTCGTTGTCGATAAGAATGAATTATTTAACGTTTTGGGGGCTGCCACTTTCAGTCACTAAAAGACAGCTTTTACACCCCTTTTCTATTATCGTTTCTGAATAGCAATAAAGCAACTGGCCATCATCCAATCGCGCTGAAACTTGACAGATAGATTCGTTATCTGTAAGAATACATTATATCAAGTTTTAGTATCTATAACCGTCTCGTTTCGAATGACTAATTAACATACTTGCCTTTATCCAATCTAGCTCAAACTTGCCAGATAGATTCGATGTCGATGACAATGTTTTATAACGTGTTTTGGGAGCTGCTCATGTTATTAAAAGGACGCTTTATATTCAATTGGTGCCTCATATTACTAATAAATATATTTCCCGTCATCCAATAGAGCTGACACTTTGAAACTTGGTAGACACACTTATTGTAGGTGGCAACGCTTTTCATCAAGTTTTGGGAATGTCGCACAAAGGCCGCTGTTACAAAAGTTTCTATTGCCTTACGTCAGACTTCACAACTTTTTCTCGCTTTCTAGTTTCAGGATATTAAACTTAATTTAAACATGTTCAATTTTGGCTATTTGTAATGACTGAAACATTCACCTATTAAGGTTGAGGAGAGAAAATCTTCGGTGATCTAATTAACTGAATTGCCGTCATTCAATCGAGCTGAATCTTAAGGGGGTTCGACACCTCCATGGGAGCTTATGTTAAATTTAACAACTTTGGGGGCATCTCATTTGATAACCAATTCTTCAATCATTATGAAACTTTCACAGTATAATATTTAGATACTTTTGAATACTTTAACTCAATATTTTTATTATTTTTGGAAAATTATAATAATTATGATTTTCTAAAAATATATTTAAAAAAAATGGAAAAAGTTTAGACTAATTTTTTTTAAAGTATGCTACTTATAAATTATTCCTCATGTTAAAGTACTTAAATACATCAGAAAAACATGTATAAAATAAAAACTTTCAAGCATTTATATCAAATAGATTTTGAGCTATGTGCCCCCAAACATAAAAAAAACGGCATTTTGAGAAATTCGGCTTTGAAGTTAAAAAACTTGCATTAAATACCTACATTTTGTTTACTTCAAAAAAACTATTAAAAATACTATAAAATAAGATATAATTACAAATGGGGCATCATTTTCAAAAGAATAATTTAAATTATAATAAACATTAATAAACTCGAAATTAATAATCTGAAAATTTTTCATGTGCATGACTCCCTTAACAAATAGTCTCGTTGTGGATGACAATGTATTTAATCAAGTTTTGAGGACCATAAAAAATTAGTAAATAGTTCTAAAAGTGTTTTTGCAATATCAGGAATACACATGGCAACAAAAGTTATTTATCATTCTCCTTCATTTGCAGTCAATTCCACGAATGTGACAAAAGGAGGTTTTTTTTATTTTATTTTTTTTTATTTTATTATTTTTTTATTTTTTTTATTTTTATTTTTTATTGAGTGAATTCTTTAGATTTTATATCCTGATATTTACAAAACAAAGCTTTTTAATTTTATTTTAAAATGATGCCAACAAGTATTTATAATTTAGTTGATAATTTAAGTTGTATTAAGTTCCACGAATGTGACATGCTCATCTCAACCTTTTATCTTTCAAGTCCAATAACTTGATAAAATTATTCATATATAACTTAATCTATAGCTTGTTATATGCATCTTGACACAACATATCCCTAACATCTTATTTATTTATCAAAACAGTATACAAATGGCGCAGTTTGGCTCTTGAGTTTCCCTTGCGCCAAATAAATTCTAAACCCAACAATTTCAATTGCCAGCTGTAAAATGCAATCCAATTACATACTGGTAAATTTTAATTGATGTCTTATTAAACAGAAGATTACTGAAAAGTTAAGTACTGGTAAAATGCTTGAAAATTTAAAAGTTAAAAATTTCGTTGAAAATTTTTTTTTCCTAAAATTTACATTTCTTAAAGGTATTCAAAATTTTATATTGTAATAAAAAAAAATCTTCAATTTGTAAGTAAGTTTATCTTAAAACTTTTTATTCTCTGACAAAAAAAAACAAAAAAAAAACAGTTGCTGCCAATGTTATTTAAATAGATTAGTAGATTAGATTTGTTAAGTGGACCACTTTGCATTACTTTTGGATATTCTTGATATGGACAATTTAATTTCTTTAAAAAAAATAAATTATTATTCTCTTTTATTTATATTCAAACAAAGAGGCCAAGAAATCGAAGGGGGGAAAAAGGAATTCCTTTTTTTACAAAAGAAAAATCTTAACTTGTTTCTAATAATAGTTGTCTTACCTTTTCTCTGATTCTAAATTAAGACCTCGTACATGGTAATGAACTGAGACATCAGCAGTTTTATGCTTACATTTCTCAAGTTAAACAATTTATCTCACGGCTGGTCAATTAGTTAAGATAATAGGTTCCTTATAAGTTTCATATGTTGCATTTAAAAGTACTACTTAACATATCGTAAATATTTATTTACGTTTGAAACAATTTTCGTGGTCAAACACCAATACTTTTATACTTTTTGTAAAACAGTTAAAAAATTAATATATATGTAATAATTTCGTTAAGATTTATAATAAAAGTGAAAAAGTTATTTAAAGATTGTAGATCCTCTGCTTTATTTAAAACTTCTTGTTTATTTTTTTTTATCTAACTTTAGTTGTAAATTATTATTTAAAGCGTTGCTGTGGTTCTTTGTATTCCACCAAATTTTTAAACTAATTTGTCAAAAATTTCTTCAAAAAAGAAAAGAATGAACTTTAATTGACAATATTTATAGTATAAACTAAGGCATTTTTCTTTTGTTTGAGGATTATATGTACCAAAAACTATTTTTATTCATAAGTATTCATATTTTTCGAAGTTATAAAACAATTTTGAGTTCTCATTGATTTTCAAATATTCAAAAAGTTTTTCGTGTTTTTTTTTTATTCATATAAAGCAATGATTTCCAAAATCTACTCCATAAATTATGATTTCAAAACAAAGTTAAAATTAAATATTTGGCTTTCAAACCTCGTAACCACTGTTAAGAAAATGAGTGAGATCACAATTGAAATGGACAAGCATTTTTTTTATTCAATTATATCAATTGTAAAAATTAATTTTACGCAGAGCTGAAAAAAACAGTTTTTTTTTCTAAAAACCCAAAAAAACGTTTTTTTTTTTTTTTTTTTTTTTTTTTTTTAAATCTTTTTCTAATTACATGTATACATATTTATAAATAAAATTTGATATAAACTAGATAAACTAGAATAGAACTTCAAATAATAATGGCTATTCCTTTTGAAAATAATTTGAAGTAAGTAAATAAGCAATAGTTGCTACTTATGAGGACATTCAAATCATATTAAATTTTAACATTTTATTTAGAGGCACTATTTTTTAAATTCAACATATACAATGTAATATAATAGTAATTGTTTACTACATAATACATGGAATATTGATCTTCGATTCATCAGATACTTAAACAAATATTATAAATAAAATACAATTTAAATATTCAAAATAATAAAATAAATAAAAATATAATTTTAAATTATTCTTTTTAATTTTTGAGAAAAAAAAAACATTTCGTTTAAACGGTTTAAACTAATTGGTTTAAAACATGCCAACCCTGAATTTACGAATGGACATTTAACGTCTTTCTAAAACGGTCAAAAGCAATCTTTAATTATAGTCAGTCATGAAGATCCAAATATCCCCCCAAAAATATCTAAACAAAAATTTTTTAAACAAAAAAAGAAAAAGCCACCAAATTAGAGGTACTGAAAACGATTTATAATTCGTTGCTGCAATTACGACGCGCACGTCATACATTTAGTTAGAACTTACGCATACGTAAATACCTCATTCTTTCAATTGGGCGCCATAAAATCATGCGGAAAGCGATTTCTTATTCACTGAATAATGTTTATCCCCCAAAAAAACACGTTTGAAAAGTAGAAGAACCACCAACCTCAAAAATACAAAAAACTTTCTTGCAATAAAAAAACCATAAACATGATGAAAATTTTCAACCACAAATACAGTGATATAAAAAATGGCCAACCTCTGATTACAACTCTAGGTTGTGACTCGCTTAAGAATGTATGCTTACTTAGTTTATTTTTAAAATTTAAGTTCCGCTCCCATAAAAATTTACGCTGCTTGAGGTTGGCACCCGTCATAGGAGTATTAACAATGCTTGCGTTTAAACTAATTTATGGCATATTGCACGAATATTCGAGTTTATGATTTCATTTGGATAGGTAGGAAATACAAAGTGGTGTAAATCTTCATGTTCATGTAACTTTCAAAAGAGTATAGAGAAACTCTGCTCAAACTCTTGCATTTGAATCTTTATTAAGAATTTTTTAAGTTGGAAACTGAAGTGTTTGTGGTAAGCTTTTGTTTGGTTGATACATACATTTTGGAAAGTTTTTATTGTGTGGGGGTTTTTAAAGGTTAGTAATTAAGACGGGCGCCAACCTCAAGCAGCGTAAATTTTTATGAGAGCGGAACTTAAATTTTAAAAATAAACTAAGTAAGCATACATTCTTAAGCGAGTCACAACCTAGAGTTGTAATCAGAGGTTGGCCATTTTTTATATCACTGTATTTGTGGTTGAAAATTTTCATCATGTTTATGGTTTTTTTATTGCAAGAAAGTTTTTTGTATTTTTGACGTTGGTGGTTCTTCTACTTTTCAAAAGTGTTTTTTGGGGGATATCAGAACTTTTTTAAACAATTTTTTGAATTTGTCCGTTTAATCGTTTTTCTATTTATCACCTATGGTACACCTGGTACCAGGTTGGTTGGTTGTTTTCAGATTATCTTTCGCCGTCAGCAACATGAGAGCTATAATGCTCCTAAACATTCGTGATTAGACAAGCCAGCATACATTTACAAACACCCATGCCTAACACGGGACTCGAACCCGCAACCTCGCGGTCTAGAAGCTAGCACGCTAACCACTATACCGTTTGGTCGGCCACACCTGGTACCAGGAATATTCATAATTCGTCAAACTGAGTTCGACGATACCTTACATGCAATAATTATCTTTAAAATTGATAAACCGGAAGTGGTACCAATAGCATACCTGCTGGTACTTTAAACATTCATAATTCGTCAAAACAAAAGTCCAACATGCCATATTTATCTTGGAAATTGATAAATCGAAAATGGTACTACCTATGCTATACCTGGTACCTTAAACATTCATAATTTTTCAAGACAAGCCCAACGACACCCAACATGCCATATTTATCTTCAAAATTGATAAGCCAGAAGTAGTACCACCTATGGTACATCCGGTACCATGAATATTCATAATTCTTCAAGTTGAGTTCAATGATATTTTACATGCCAAAATCTACTTGAAAATTTACAAATTGGTTGAATGCGGACGGCAGTAACCATCAAAATCGACCACGAACGAGTAATAGAAACTTGTGTATGGCAACTTAACCCCCAAAACTTAAAGAAATACGTTGCCATCGACAAAGAGCCTGTCTGCCAAGTTTCAGCTAGATTGGTTAGTTTGTACGCTCAATGACCTATTTTAGTGCATAATAACGACTAATCAGTCCGCGACCCACAGCTTAACGTGGATTCCGAATAACAACGAACATCCACACCTAACCCAGGAATCAAATCCGGCACCTTTAACATACAAGGCCAGAGAGTTCATCTTATTGAACATTTATTCTAATAAATTGTTACAAATAAATATTACAAGTTTTTTACAGTCTAATTATTGCAATATAAATTATTTTTACTATGCCAAGCATTATTTTGGTTCACATAATAACCCATTGATATTTGACAAAATTTAAAATATTTTCTTAACAACAATTTTAAAATTCACTATGAAATTATAATTCTGATGATATATGATTCTACGATTTCATTTTACAACGAAAATAAAACAAAATCAACACATCTTTAAAAATGAATGACATTTTTGCAATCCATTAGTCAATTACAATGCGTGTTTCATTTAGTCCCGCTGTAATGAATTGACTGTGACGTCAGCTCGCATAACCTCCACATTTATACTTTGCAATTCAGCCCATAGTATCTTGCAACACAATGTGATTATTTTCATTTTTAAACGGAGCTTTTCCGAAATTAAAATGTTTTTGAAAGTTAACTCACTCTAAATTGTCATACAGTTCAAATAACACATGCAATTGGAAGAACAAATATTTCTCTTTAATTCTGTCTCTTCAAAAATTAAATTATTTCAATTTTAAAGATGTTATAAGCCATATAATCATAGTCTAATTCGTTCTGCGTATACTATTACATTACGTTCACTCTCACTTAAGCCTAACATGTCGGAAAAACTAACTTCGAAATGATAGCAAACCTGTTTGGCAACTTTTGGCATATATATCTGAACCACAATTACATGTTGATCGCCTTTATCTGTCGCCAAATTATGAAATGAAAAAAAGTGGTTTTAAATTAATTAAAAATAGAAAGAATTATTTAACGAAGTTTAAACCAGCGTAGGATTTTAAGTTGGAACATTCCGCATACTATAATTCAATCCGTTTGAAGATCAATAGCTTAGTTAGGGCTGGACGTTTGTCTAAAATTTTACATCAAAATCGGGCTAGAACTCGTTTTTTTATTTCGTTTTGGAAATTTCAATATTTTTTTTCTTCGTTGTCTTTTATCCTAGGTACTCATTTTTTTTTTCTTTGAAAGATATCACCAAGTCGAATCTATGGTATTTTTTGTATAATTATGTGAAGTTTCGTAAGCGCGTTAGAAAATAGTCAATTTCGGCTTTTTCGCTGGAAGTTGTGCAGAGAATAGATACTGTCGTTTCTGCCTTTTTAAGGTTGGCGGCGAAACGACCGTTTCGTCTGATAAGTATCTGAGACGACACGGGTACGTGTAAACAAGATTGATGTTGCTATCGCAGGTTCTGAAGAGCTCCTATGAATTTTTGTTCAAAAAAGTAATAAGCAACGAAACAATAAATTTTTACAGTGGATATTCTTATTTTTGGTGTCTGAATAAGAAAAATAATACTAAAATGAGGTAAATGTCCATTCAGAAACATCAAAACTTCGCTCGCTCCATGTTTTTTAGGTAATTAAAATCTTTTTGGAACTTTACATTTGATATTAGTTTAAAAGTTTAATTATTAATTTAGTAATAACACAGACTTTCATTTACTATAATAATAAGTGACTTCTCAAAAGGTTTCAGTATTAGTATTCCCTTATTGGAAAATGTGGAATGTGGTTCTAAGGATTCGTTCACCAGTGAACAATTCCCGCATTTTTTAAAAAAACCAGTGAAATTAGTTTATATTTATGCAGAATTTCTTTCTGATTCGAAATATTCAAATAAAAGTTCTTTTAAAAAAATTAGCTATTTAAATATTAAGAAAAGAAAATGCCCCAAAACCGAGCCAATACCAGGCCGATCAAAACACTAAACTATAGCTGTGACGTCATAACTTCCTACTGTTTCTATGGTTATCGTAAGGTTTCTGCCAAATAGTTGGTGTGTGTTTGGCATCGAAATTTTGTGTTTATAAACGTTTTTCGAAACATTTAGAAATGAATTAAAAAAATTAAAAAATTGTCTTTAAAGAATTGTACATTTAGCTTTAATAACTCAGTCTCTTTCCAGTACCAAATCGCAGTAATAGACTGACAGCAATTCTTTGAACTGTTACCAGCTTTTAGAGAAGAAAAAGAATAGTATGACGTCATTCTAGATTATTCCTGATACACCTTAGATATCGTCTCTCTAAATTTAACTCGGAGCAGTGGCCCTATCTCGCTGAAATCCATTTCGTTTGCACTATCAGTCGTAGACCGAAGGAAATCTCACTTCTGGAAAACACGTGGTCTGATTGTCTGCGAATGTGTTAGTGGAATCGAATGTCATTGCGAAGTACGAGGCTCGATTCTGCTAAGTTTTTCCCCCTTAATTTTGTCCTTTTGCTGAGGAGTTAGACTGTTGTTAGTTGTATATTTTACTTTTTAACCGGTGTTACCTTTACATTGTCTATAATGTTTTTAATTGTCACAGTTATGTACCATATTCGTTCAATATACGTTGGAGTTTTACTTTCTCAGAGCAAAAATCTTCAACGCTTGTACTAAGTCGTTATTATTTAGTGAATGAACCATTTAAAATAAAGTTAATGCTAAGGAATTAAAGCCATATAATTTATTAGTATTTTAATGTAAGAATAAATATTTTACTTTAATAGCAATTTGACTTGTAATATAACAATTATTCTAATGTTCAACTATAATAATAATAATCATATGAGAGAATAAAAAATTATTAATTCATTACATAAATATTGTATTTTTCATCAATATCTTGGCAATCGGAATTCACTGATTTAAAAAAGGAGTAGACACAATAAAAGATTGTGTGATAGTCTCGTGTCAATTGCCAAGCTATCTAATGGGCGTTTCCACCCGTTCTCGGCACAAATGCGACCAGTTTTCCCTAAAAGATCTCCCGGAAAGAATTCCCACATAGATGAAGAGTTAAAGATGAACAAGCAATTTTAGCTCCCATGTACCTCTTGCTCAAAAAAATTCAAAATTCAACCAATTAGAGTAAATATTTTGTACAATAATAATAATAATAATAATAATAATTCTCTTCTTCTTATCCAGCGCTTCAGCTTAGGGTGAGCCTTGGCTTTCTCTACTATTGATTTCCAAATACCTCTCTCACTGTATTTCTTTATCTGATTTTTGCCCAATAATAATAATAATAATAACATCAAATAAAAATTATTGGATAACTAAATGTTATTTAAGTATGATAAATATCAATTTATTACTATTTGATTAGTTATATATAATTTATTATTATTTAATTTATTATAATAACTTTACATTGATTAAAATACTTAACTTTTGAAAATAATTGTTATTTCATAATAATAGTTACTTTAATAATAATTAGAATAAATAAAATGCCATTTAATAATTATTAAATTCATTATAACTATTATTAGTAATTATTGATTTCATTATAACAAATAATTATACGAATAATTATTTATTTTTTGAATTATAATTAAAATGATTGATGAATCTTAATAAATGATTGATGAATCATAAAAATTATGGTTGAATCATAATTAAAATGATTGATAAATAATAATTAAAATGATTGAGGAACAATTATATTGATTAAAATACTTAACTTTTGTAAATAATTGATATTTCATAATAATAGTTACTTTAATAATAATTAGAATAAATAAAATGCCATTTAATAATTATTAAATTCATTATAACTATTATTAAAAATTATTTATTTCATTATAAAAAAATAATTTTAAGAATGATTATTTTTTTAATTATAATTAAAATGATTGATGAATCATAAAAAATGATTGATGAATCATAAAAAAAGATTGAAGAATCATAAAAAAATATTGTTGAATCATAATTAAAATGATTGAGGAACAATTATATTTTTTGCCTTGCTACTTTTTATATATATAAATTTTCCTAAACTTTTTCCTTTCTCACGCTATTCAGACAAGGGAAACCCACATGACTAAGTTTCGAACGATTCACCAACCAGTTCTCAGTGACGAAATGCAATTGACCATTTTGATGAAATACCTATTTTATGTCCCTTTTTTTAGATACACCTAACGCCCTAGCATCGATGTCTAGGGCGATGACGTCACTCGATGTGAATAATAAAAGGAGTCAAACTTCAGAGAAGAAAGCGGTTTCTTGCAATAACGCAACAACCGCAATTTGTGACATAAGACTACAAAACAATGTTTCTCTTCGAATGTAAAATCGTCATCACTCGATAACCTTTCGGTGCGTTTTTTCCCCCCTTCATTCCACAAATACCTTGCTTGATTCGTAAACAAGATCACGATCACACTTTATGAGTTCCGCTGGTAGGGTTGCCAGATTTCGATTGTGGATCGGCCGATTTGGTGACAGTTGGAATTTCCGCATCAAAACTAGAATATTGGCAGCTGTTCCTTGAAATTAACGATATTTAAATTTATGAAATTTGTTGATCAGCTTGTCAACTATATGTGTTATGGTAACTCATAGTCACATTGAAAGCGGAAGTGATGACAGTTTATGAAACTATTTTAATATACTTTTCAAATTTCAAAGCAGATATTTTTGCAAGCGTATTTTATGACAACTAATATTTTATTCGCCAGTTTGGCGATTGTATGTTAGGGTTTCCATAGGTTTTACCCAATATGTTTATGCTTTTGTTATTCTCGCCTAATTGGGGTATGATTGAATAGCTTACAGGTATGCAATCTCAAGAATAATTTCAAGGAAAATGAAATAATTGCATAGTATTGTGATGTGGTTGTTTCGAACTTTATTTGATAGAATTTCACAGATTAGAAAAGCAGTGACTCTAGAAAAACTTTGGGGCGGAACCAATACAGAGGGTGTTGGGGCCTATACCCTCTCCCAAACCAAATTTTAAAAAAAATCAGATATACGAATTTATTAATCTGCTTTTCAGTTTGTATGCACTCCAAGGTCATACTCCACTTATTGTTGGCTTGAAAAAAATTAAAATTTGGAATAATTTATACAGAGTGGGGCCACAGTACCGGGAAAACCTGGAAATCAGGGATATGTCAGGGAGCTTTCTGATTCTGGAAAAAATCAGGGAAATGTCAGGGAACTTTTTAAAATTATGTTTAAGGCACGCTCATCCATATTTTAGCGCTATTTACATGGAGATTTGTAGTGATAAGCCATTCAAAGTATAATTTTACGGAATAATTTAAACTTTTCATTACCAGCAAAACTATTTTTTAAAAAATTGCATATTATCTCTTTAGCATACAGGTTCTATTTAAACGAGGAGTTTAGACGTATGGAAAACCTACGAAAATTTGGGAAATTTGAAAAAAGTTTTCTCTAAAATCAGGGAATTTTTTAGAAATCTGTCAGGGAAATCAGTGAATTATCAGGGAACTTTTTTTCTTGAATTTTGTGGCCACCCTGTTATATAGCTGGAACGTTTAAATAAAATTTGAAAAAATTGTGATTTGTGAATGGCCGTGCTCGGAACCGTTTGCTAAAGTATTGCTGTATCCGATAACTCGTAGTTGATTTTTGTATGACTTTTCTCAGTGAATTTACTAATCATCGGCAGATAGTGGAAATAAATTCTGTCCCCGAAATCGAATTAGTCAGCAGTTGGTGATCGCCATTCGGTATCGATGACTCATCGGTGAAAGTTGACTTTCGGACGACTTTTCTCAATGAACTTATGATCATCGGCAGATGATAGAAATAAGTTCAGTTACCGATACCGAATTGCGGTCACCGATGAGTTCGGATGAGTTTCGATCATTCGTATGAAGAATCCTCATTCAGTTTACTTTCATTGATCTGTAGTGCTCATTAACGTTATTTATCTCTAAGTATAATTTTTGTATACAGTTTCTAATCTGCGAGCATATGAAGTGAATCGAATTGCCATCATACTTTCCGCCATTTATTTCTGTGTAATAGGTATCCTTTGGTCACCAGCAGACGTAAACTAGAGGAACTAACAAAATATAAAGAGCTTTTATAATTTATCTCTATCGTAATTGTTCAGCCTTCTTCGGCTATAAGTCAATTACTAAGTATGCATTATTCAGAAGTTACAGTTAGTGACTGCTGTTACAGTTACAGATAAAATGCAATTCTTTTTTTCGAAAGTGTTTAAAAGAAACTGAGGCATCTTTAGCTATTCAATGCAAATTGTTGTCAATTGTCTACATCCCTTAAAACCTCATATTTATTTATATAGCAACCTTTGCATAGTAATTTTTTTAATTTTACCAAAACTATTTTATCGTTTCCTTACACAACTAGAATCTTTGACAGTTTAGTTCTTTGTCTGTGACAATTTTTATTGTTGAGAGCTCTGTTGGCTGAGTACTATTTTATTTCAGCGGTTGTTACAAATTACGATTATTTATATAAAAAGTAATAACAAATATACAGGAAAAATTGTTTTCTGATAGAAACAAGGTGAGAATAACGAATAACATTTATATTTTTGCGTATACTGAAAAATTTATGCAATAAAAATGTAGCTCTTTTTTGTGTTGTAAAAAAAATACATCAATTTGCAAAATTCTTATGATTTTTTATTTTTTTATTTTTTATTCGCTACACATCGGTTCTTTTTAAATTTTATTTATTAAAAATAAAAATTATTACATTTAACGGTTAAAGAATTCGCAGTTTCTGGATAGGGAACTATTAACAACATAAATTTCAGAACCAGTGAGATTTCGAAAATATCTAGACTTGGTTACCTATCGGTTCGGGTTCGAAGAAGGCGAAGTCCTTTCGTATAATATAAAGATCATAATTTGCAATGGCGCGACACTCTTGATAACATTGAATATACGAGACAATTAAAACACTCTCATCTTAAAAATATAATAACCTTCTGGTGTTTTACCCTCGAGTGTCAAACCATGTGGGAAAATTGGGCTGAAATACATATCATCCACTGAAGAATAACCTTTAGTTAGTGACTTTATGTCTTCAAAATTTTATTGTTTTAAACAATTCTATATGTTTCTAGATCATCGAATGAAAAATTTGAATATTTAATCAAAGAATATTGTCCAAAAGAATTTATTGCTCCTGTATACAATATTTCAATAAAAAAAGGCAGTGATTTAATTTGCACCTTATTCTAATACTATGCAGTATGCATACTACCGAACACTGATTTGAATATTGTTTAAATTGTTTTCGGAGTTCTTCAGGTGATCGAAAAGCTATTGGAAAAGTTCAATACCCTAACATACCCTAATATTAAGGGTTTACTTAGCAATTAGTTTTTAGTGAGTGAAATGAGCTTATGCTTACGCAGCAATGAGCCTTTCAGCGAGCGAAGCTATGCCATGCTCTCATAGCAATGAACCCTTCAACGAATGAAGTAATCATGTGCTTGGATCAATGAACTATCACTGAACTTTACAGCAAGCGAAGCGAGCTTGGTTTTGCCAAGCAATGAACCTTCCTGCTAGCGGAGCGAAAAACTGGGACCTATACCCTAATGACTGATCTCTACAACGTGGAGCCACGCAGGTAGCTAAAAAATTGCATAAAGTAAAATTTTGTAGCGAAGCACGGGTATTCAGCTAGGCTCTTTTAAAAATGATTTGCATTTTATCTTCGGAACGCAGCAGTATTCCGCTTCAAAGTCACTTTGCAAAGCAGCAAAACTTGCAAACGTATTTTATATCAAAAGTGTATATTATGGTGACCGATCTTATGACAGTATTTGACATCTTACCAGCTTTTATTATAACTAGAGCCCTAGTGTATTCTCATCGTGTTGAGCAAAGCTGTATTAGTGAAAATAAAAATATTAGTCCTCATTGAAGAAAAATTATTTTGAAAATCACTGGAATTTTGTTCCTCGTCTTCTTCTAAAGGTCATGATCAAAACTTAGACCAGGTACAGAGTCTGAACGGTTGGAGGACTTATAGTTAATCTTTTTTTTTCTTTCGCGGTCACATTTGACGGAGTATGTCGTTATATACGAGTCCCTATCTCGAAATTATAGAAATTTTAACTAAATGATGCAAAATATGCGTTATGGTGTTTGGATATAAAATCGGCATGTGTAAGTATATATCGATGTTGATTCTTGAACGAATTTGATTCTTTAAGTTCCGTTGTTAAGACAGATTACTAAGATATTAGTCAAATGTGCTTAACATTTAAATTACTAAATTACGCGTTTATAAAAGCTCCAAAAATAATGTTTCAACTTCGAGTTATACAAACACTTATACTTTAAAATTAAGTTTTAAATATAATTATGTTGATTGTGGATTTTGAATCGTTTCATTGATCACATTTGTGTTTCTATCTTGACTGAAAAATTGTGAAATTGATATATATTCACGAGAAGACGAGAAATATAGATTCAATGTAATTACACTTAAACGTATAGTAAAAACTTTTGACGCTATAGTTTTACACTGAAAATCTCAATCCTTGTCCATTAACTTGAAAGAGATGTCCTCCGTAACGTTGTAAGCAAAAAATTAACGCTATAAAAGTATAACAACTGATTTCTAAAAAAAAAAAAAACTAGGAGTTGTAAGAGCACTGGTCAAGTAAAACTGCCAGCCAGAAAAAGTTATGAAATCTAATAGTTGACTCCAAGCGACCGTGTTTCATTTTTTTCAAGTGCTTGGCACACGACGAACTAAAGAACGATTGTTCGTAAGAACCCGTGCAGAACATCAGCCATTGGTATACTGGAGTTTTTTCGAAATGATCTCAGTTCATATTTCGGTCTGTTTTGTAACATTGAACTTAAATGAGATTACTTTTAAAAATTCTAGCCTTGAGTACTTTTTGCTTACAGGTAGTTCCCAATACTCTCAATTTAGTCTATCGTGTGCGGCAATTTCATAAGTTTTTCAGTCTGACCATTTTGCATGTATAGGCTCTAGTTTTATCAAGGCTTATCACAGCTTTTATGCTTTTTAAAATATATTTCACTTATGCTTTGAACGTGTATAGGAAAGAAAATTTCGGTGAGTTTAATGTCCCATACTTGAGTGATTCTTGAAATATGTGGCTCAAGTCCAGATCCAAAACCAAACTGCAAATAAAATTAGAAATCATTATTTTGATAGGCCAAATAATCCTATAATAGAAATGCAGTTTTGTGTGTGTGTGTTTTCCTACAACTGTTTCCACTTCAAATATTTGCACGAAAATTGAATTCAACTGTTACAAATTTATATATCGTTTAAAGCCATGAAATGATGCCTCAAAGTAAAAAGCTATGAAAACCCAGACATTACAAAAGGGTTTCAATAAAATAAGTTGCATTGCTAATTATAAATGGACTTTCAAGGTAAGATTTTTTTTTTCCGTTTGCCGATTGTTTTACAATATATCGCAGATGTTTGTGTTAGCAAATTGGAAATACATTCATTTGTCTGATTCAATAGTTATAAATTGAAATTTTTTGTAAAATTGTGCTGAAATGTTCTTTACAATAATAAAGTGCACAGTAATTATTTGGAAAGTTACATCTTTTTATTGAGGAGCAATATAAATTAATACATACAACCAGCTGATTAGTAAATGTTTTCCATCTCGAATATTTATACAACGAAAAAATTTAATCGTCACTTAGTCAAAACTCCACAAAAAAACTTGTTTCTAACCTATGTCTCTGCTTGTTTTGTTTGGCGAAATTAACTTGGCGATATGATGAATCCGGAAACCCCCTCCGGTCGAACGAACAAAATAAGTACATTGTTAGTGGGTCAGGGTTGCTCAAGAGAAAGTGGCGACTCAAATGCGCAACAATACGGAATAATAACTAGCGCAGGAGAACGTAACGGGTTGAGTTATAGTGGGTTGAGTATCAGTCAGCAGGTGAGGAAAGTAGGTTTCCGGTTTTGTTAGATCACCATCTCTTTGCAGCAGAAGTACCGTTAATGGCGACAGTTAGTTTAAAATACCATCTGGTAAATGAAGTAGTTCGAGGTCATTTTAGACCTAATAACACGAGAATCGAATTATGGAGAGAGCATTTATGATTGCTTAGGAATTTGTGGTATTTTTTAAGGTATTTATTTGTGGGAAATTTGGGATGTTTTTTACTGTCACTTTGTAAGGGAAAAACCACTAGCTTTTTAAATGTTTGTCAAATGAGTTCGAGGTCGTTTTGAGATTCGATAATCTTATGAATGAAACTCAAGAAACGCAACTGGTAACTGCATGGAGCTTTAAAAAATTGTTTGAACTATTTAAATGAAATTTTAGCTAGTTCAGTCTGTTAAAATAATAGTAATTTTTTTTTTTTTTTTTTAAATTTTATTACTTTTTTAAGTTTGGATAATTTTTTTTTTTAATTTAAATTTTTTTCAAATTTCGATGTGTTTTAAAAAATTACATTGTGGTTCGTACTTAATTAAAGCCATACGAGAGGATATGAAAAATAACTTACGTGAGGTTTTGAAATTTTATCATGCAACTATCGTAACAATAAGTTCCTCCTCTCTTAAATAAGAAATAGATTAGATGGAACATTTTAAAAAATGAGGAAGTAGAATATTATTAATAGTTTAGAGACAAATTATATCTTAGATTAAATGATTTAGAAGTGTTTAATATTTAATTCAATCGAGACCTTAACAACCCTACAAATTAGTTACATATTAACTAATAACTTCAGGTAATCAGCATTGTGGCACAATTTTCGAAAGGACCAAGTTGAATAATGGCCCAGCCGTTAATGTTTAGTTTAATTGGAAAAATAATAAGAAAATCTGACTTTATTAACATTGCATTGAAAAATAATAAAATAGCTTCTGCTATCTTTTGATAAATCGACTTTTGGTCCCGTAATTGGATTGAGTGGGTCAATTTACTCTGGAACTGTTGCTGTAGACTTGATGAGTTCTGGAACTGTACCTAGTTTTTAATTCGATTTTTAGGTGGAAAATAACGATCTTTTCCAACTGTTTGACTTCTGAAATGTGTTCAAATGGTTAACTATTCACGAATATATATATATATATATATATATATATATATATATATATATATATATATATATATATATATATATATATTATATATGTCAATTTAAAATACGTTATGTCAATTTAATATATATATATATATATATATATATATATATATATATATATATATATATATATATATATATATATATATATATATATATATATATATATATATATATATTTTAAATTGACATAACGAGTTTTGGGACTGAGTGAATCACATCCAATCAACAATATCTTGTGTTTCTGCGTCAAACCACTGAGTACCTCCCCCCCTCTAGGCTCATTTTACCAAAAAATCTTCACTTTCTATGAACTATCTTTTTTACAGAAAACCATAAATGTATTACTTGTGATTTGATTTTCAACCCTTGCGGAAATATCATAAACCTTTTAACAAGTGCTTGTGCGCTTCTTTATTCAGTCTCCTCTTTTAAATAAAGCTTTGGTCTAGGGCCTTTAATTCACACATTGGCCTCGAAACTGAAGTAACTAAATTTACATAAATGCTTAATTATAATATTTTAAACGCAAACAAACCCACATGTGATACAAAGTTTCCGTTCCACTAAAATTCCCATTATCAACAAAAAAAAAAGAATAGCTGCTTGCGATAAATACTGCCTCCCAGGCGTCAAGAAAACAAAACATTGAACCGGATTTTAATGTTCTTTTGAAAACATGCGTCGGTTGCCAACAATCCATATACATAGTTCTCAACACGTGGCCGAGATTTATTTTCAATGTTTGTCATGACGTAATACCCACTTGGGGCTTGAAGGCCGGTAAAACTGCAGCACATAAATTTCCGAGTTCATTTTCCCGTGTTTGTTTAATGCGCCTAATTTAAATGAGTTTAAATGTCACCTTCCTTCTTGTTTACAAAAACTTTCAGCTGTCCTTCCATTTGGCTTTTCCCTACTGTGCATGGCACTTTGTCTTCGACAAAATAAAAAAAAAAAGCGGCAAGCTACGAACTTGCACGTAAACAAGCTAATCTAAGTGCGTCGCTATTTTAAACATTGATAAAAGTTGAACGAAACAAGCTAGAAATTAAATTTAACTTTATACAGAATAAAAATTGAAATTATTTTCATACTATATTTGATGAGCATCGGAGCAAAATCTTTTAAAACCAAAATCGTTCAATTTCTTTAAAGTCAAATAAAAGTAAAATATCAAAGGGTTACTTATGTGCATCAATAATTTAAAAGGGTTCGGCACTGGTTTAAATAAATTTCAGAGTGGCCACAGAACCAGGAAAACCTGGAAATCAGGGAAATGTCAGGGAGCTTTCTGATTCTGAAAAAAATCAGGGACCCATGTCAGGGAACAAAATTTCATGAAAATCAGGGAAATTTGGTATTGTTAAGGCACGTTCATCCATAGTTTGGCACTATTTACATGAAGATTTGTTGTGAAAAGCCATTGGAAGTTTCATGTTACGGACTAACATAAACTTTTCGTTGCCAGCAAAACTATTTTTTTAAAAATTGTATATTATCTTTTTAGCATGGTTTAATTTGATCAGGGTGTCTAGACATCAGGAAAACCTAAGAAAATTGGGGAATTTTGAAAAAAAGTTTGCCCTAAAATCAGGAATTTTTAAGAAATCTGTAAGGGAATTATCAAGGAACTTTTTTTCCTGAATTTTGTGGCCACTCTGAATTTCCTTGTAGAATTATTTTTTCAAGGTTATCAATTAGCATAAAAATATGTTCGTAGAATGGTTTTTCAGTTTCCCCCCTGGCTATTTCTATATCTCTTTACCTCTCAAATGCAGATGAATTGTACGTTTTTAGATTTTTTTAAAACTTCTTATGTATGTGATATTTGACTCTTACATTTCGTGCATTGTAATTCAAATTAGTGTAGACAGAAGTGTATATTTTGTACTTGCATTTTTTAAGGGGTATATTTTTAATTATATCATCGCCCTGTAAATGAATAGCGTTTTATTTTCAATTTTCATAAATAACAAATCAGTCCACCGGAAAAACGATGAGAGTTTTAACTGATCATTTTCAAGTGTTCATCGTTTTTTCCCAGCTTTATCGAATACTAACTATAATTGTTTTAGGCAAATTTAATAGTGTTAGGGCGGTTTTCAGATGTGAGACATTTTTAAAATTGAAATGGTTTTTTAAAAAAAATTAAAGTTAACCATTATTGGTTAATATGCAAGAATTTTATGTTTCCATAGTCAGCAGCAAGGTTAAATTAAAATTTAGACCTGTGAGATTCTTATAAGTCGCTACGAATCAAACAAACAAAAATGCCAGGTCTGTTACCGGAAAAATGTCGGAAATTTTTATATAAAATTTTTAACTTTTTGGCAGCATCTATAATAGATAAGTAGTCCAAAAATTGAAATTTTATTTACTAGTTTTGCAATAGAGAAATATTTCATATTTTATTTACATTAACAAAGGTTAGGTCTGTTACTTTAACTAATTATTATTAAACTTTTCCCTAAAACGAAGTATAACACACCGGACATTGGGTAACAAACTTGACATTAAGTATCAGATCTAACATGATTTGGGAGAGAAATTGCAGTGTGTGTGTTTTTTTTTTTTTTTTTTTAAATTATTATTATCAATTTAATTGTTAGTTTTTAGTGACTATATATACTTATAAAATTTTAAGATAATTTATTTGTATATTTTTAATTAAAAAAAAAATCAAGTCAGGTCTGTTACCTTAAACAGGTAGCATACCCCATCTACTGAGTAATTTTGAACGCATGATTATCTTTGGTAACAGACATAGCATACCTCTCAAACACACAAAACAATTAATATGTACCAGACATTTCAAAGATATTTTATGATTTATTAAACTACAGATTTTTTAAAATACAAAATTTCCTCAAAGTTATTTTAGGTATTGGAAATTAGCAAAATATGAAAAAGAAATTTGTCTGTCTTATTTTTCTAGTTGAACATGAAGTAAATCGGTAACATATAAACATTTTTGGAAGTGTGAGGAATTTAACATTTGTGCTACTCTGTTTGGATTATAAAATGCTCACAGAAAAGAACTCACAGATATTAGTACCAAAGCATTGTCATCACCGTATGGTGGAAATTCAAAGACTGAGTACCTGAACCTACAACGATATAATCTCTACTTGAAAAAAATTACAACTGCCAAAAGTGAATTTAATATTGCAAGATTGCCACCAACAAAAGATGCTGCTGTTCATAATCTTCTCTGCGTACACTTACATTGTCTTTGTTGGCAAAACTATGAACACCAATATTGCCATTCCCTAAGAGTGGGGGTTGGAAAAAAGTAGGGGACCAACTACAGCCCATACATGCGAAATGAGTTATTGTTGAACATGATCCGCTGCACGTCTGCACCTACAAAACGGATACGAATGAGCCGTGTGATAGTGGTATTTCAGAAGAAACAGAAGAATTCTGATAGATATACCTTTTCTCTTATGTAAAATGAAAGATATTGATGAAATACAAGCGTATTTTAAAACATTTTTTTCATTAATAAAAATTATGTTCAACACTGCCTAAGCTTTCAGTTTTTCGCCCACTACTTTGCTAGATTATTTTTACTTTTTGAAACCAAATTCAGAATCTCTTACATCTTAAAATTTTCCGTAGTTCAATACCACTCACGATTTTTTACGTTTTTTGAAAAATATTCTAAGATGGCTGCCGAAAAACGCATTCTGCACACTCAGATTTTTCTAGACTTCTAGTATGTCAAAAATGATATCATCAACGAGCTAAAAAAATTCAATCACCGCTTCTGTAGGAATTAGTTCCACCTGTAGCCTATTTTTTACCAATATCTTTTGTACTATTATGGAAGGGAAGTCATCAAATATTTTCGAAGTGATTTCAATTGCTAGGTTTGAATTATTTACTTTTTACAAGTCATTTAAAACTAGAGATGTGGAACATTTCAATTACACTTTTATACTAGTCGCTGCATTTAAATTTGACAAGGATTGATGTAACCTAAAGCTTTTGTTTTCATATTTTCTGTTGATTTTTTTTTTTAAATGTCATAAAATGGCTGAAATGTAATGTATTAAATGTCATTTTTGGCAATAATTCGACAAAAAGTAATAATAAAAAAAAAAAAAAAATTGGAAAAATGGTGAAATTGGCGTTATATATATATATTTTTTTTTATAGTTTTTACATTTTTATTACATTATGCTTTCTTGTCAATGAAACAGTCATTGGTGGACGATGCTCAAGTAAAGTGTTAAAGGCTTTTTACGACTTTATCGCATTTCTATGTGTATTTCGGAGGTAGGAATGTATAGAACACCTTAAAAGGAGTTACCACAGTGATTTTAATCAAAATCGTTTGATCCCACTTTTTGGCAATTGCCAAGAAATAATTTCAATATCAGTTATCTTAAGCGCATGCGAAATTTTGACGAAAGCCTTAATGACTTGTCCCATGGCCATCCCTAACTCGAATGCAAAAGTTGAACACCTTAAGGCAATCCATTCTGGGAGTTATGTTTAACAAAGACACACAGACAGACATATTTTACAGGCCCTTTTTTAATTCAGCAGTTCCAAAATGTGCAGAAACGCGAAAAAGTCGGAAATATTTTCTTTACCGAATGCAATAATATCATTATCCTATATTATTGAAAGTAAAAATATTCCTCGCCAATTTTGCAATTACGAGTTTGACAGGTCATTTGATGTTAACATTTTTCAATTTGAACGATCATACTGTTTTATATAGCAGAGCACGAACTCTGTAGCCAACTAGGAGGGAAAAATAGATGACAATACTTGTCAAAATACGTTAAAATTTTATTGAAAGTTATCAATATTAAAATTATAAATTAATAATCAGCATAGTCAATAATTATCTTTTAGAACAATGAAAAGATTCATTCAATTTTATTTCTGTACACACACTTCATGATGAATTATAGAACTAGCATATCTACAAAAAAAAAAAAAAAAATATGCGAGGTTAATTATTGTTAATTTGCGGCACATTAGAAAAAGAATTTTTGCAAAAATTGTATAAATCTTTCAAATTTTCCAAAATATGTTATAAAATTCCCTATTTCTAATACAGAGTGGCCACAGAACTTGGAAATCAGGGAAATGTCAGGGAACTTCATAAAATTTCACAAAAATCAGGGAAATTTTCAGGCATGTTTTCCCGTTCTTCTGTATTTTGGCACTATTTTCCGGAAGATTTGTTGTGGTAATCATTAGAAGTTTAATGCTACGGAAAAATTTAAACTTTTCATTACCACCAAAATTATTTTTAAAAAATTGGCATGTTATCTCTTTAGCATACATGTTTTATTTGATCAGGGTATCTATACATCTGGAAAAATTGGGGAAATTTGAAAAAAAGTTTACCATAAAATCAGGGAATTTTTAAGAAATATGTCAGGGAAATCAGGTAATTGTCAGATAACTTTTTTCCTGAATTTTGTGGCCGCCCTGTAATAGAAATAGGTAAAAGTGAAAAATTCGTTTCAAAACCTTTTATCGGATATTTTTATTAATTTACCAAATATTAAGGTGAATCCATAATTTTAATTCTCTGTTTTTTTCTTCTTTTTTTTTTCTTCTTCCAAATCAACCGCCAATTGTACGTTTTCAAATGCAACTATACATAAAAGGTTCCGTCTGTTGCCTTTTACTTGCAGCTGAATTGCCAGTTTTTTCACTTTCATTGGATCTGAATAAATATGAAACAGGGACAGACAATCGGGACGTGTTATATACAATGTTCTTCTAGATCGATCTTTAAATCAATAGCAAACGAAAATCTTGGGCAATTGTTTGATCAGTCAAGAATTTAATCTATGTTGAGTTATCAGACACAACACATTTGCTTTCAATAAAATATTAATCAACTTACTGCGTGGTTTCGCGTTGCGCAGACCCTACATTGCGTGTCCCATCTTTTTGCGTTTTACAAACAGGCTCGCTTCGCTCGCTAAAAGTTTCATCGCTACGCAAATACTAGGCTAGCTTCTCTCGCTGAAAAGTTCATAGGCAAATAAGCACATACTCGTTTCACTCGCTGAAAAGTATATAGACACACTCTTGTTTTATTGTTATAAACTTATTATAGATTATAATACTTGTTTTATTGTACAGGGATGTCATAAATTTTTTTTTACCGATATATGGACCTATAGCGGCCGTTACGTTCCACAGATCGAAATGAGATTTCAGGTATAATTATTTAGAGGTATGAGCTCGAGATTCTGTGATTGGCAATGAAATGGCGCTCACGGTTACGGTTATAGTCACAGAAACTCGAAATTTTCGAATGGCAACACTTACTTTTTCCTGTCACAAAATGTTCAGCGCATGTGAAAACTCTATAGAGAGTTGGAACGGTACGTGTATCACCAAAAACGGACGCGTTATGCACGCACTAAAAACAGCTCTGCGAACGGCCAACCAAAACGCGATCGGGGCGGATTGAGGAAATTTGCAAACGACAGAGATCAAAATTCACATGGGTGCCATCACAGGCAATTTCATCGGTTTTCTATTTGCAATTTTTCTCCGTGTGCCCCGATCTTATTTCTGTTGGCCGTTTTTTTGTGCTTGCATAACGTGCCCGTTTTTTGTTATACACGTACTGTTTCAACACTCTTTAGGGTTTTCGAATGCGCTGAGCATTTTGCGACAGATAAAAGTAGGTGTTACCATTTGAAAATTTCAAATTTCTGTAACTACAACCGTAACCGTGAGTGCCTTTTCGTTGCCATTCACAGAATCTCGAGCTCATACCTCTGAATAACTATACCTGAAATTTCATCTCGATATGTTGAACAGAACGGCCACTAGAAGTTCCATATATCGGCAAAGTTTCTTTATGACCATCCTGTACTAGACTATAATAGTAAATTACTCTCTTGTTTTATTATTATAGACGACTGACCTTGCGTTGCGGAGACGTGTCGTCATTAGTGTATAGGCTCCTGCTTTGGCGAGCAGTTTCTCTTCCCTCGCTGAAAATTTTACTGCTACGCAAAATCAAACTCGCTTCGCTCGTTAAAAGTTTCAAAATCCGTCCAGTAAAATTTCAAAAATCCGAGATGAGCTCTGTTTCAAATTTACAGCTCAGGTCTGATCGTTATAACCATTTTTTGCATTTCTCCACGTTTTGGAACATTCTGAGTTCAAAAAGTGTCTAGAAAAAATGTCTGTCTGTGGTCAGCATGACTCCCAAACGGATTGACCTATGATGTTCAAATTTTGTGTACAGGTTAGTGGTAGTCATGGGACCTGCCATTACAGTTTTCGTTAAAATTGCGCATGCTCTTAAAGTAGCTTCCATTGAAAAAAATCATTTTTTTCAGCAATTGTAAAAAATCACCTTCAATGATTTTGATCAAAATCGCTGCGGTAATGCCTCTTAAGGGTGTTCTTAAGCGCTCGATCTCTGAAATCTCCCCAGAAATATGTAAAAAGTTGTAAAAGATTGAAAAATGAACGTCTTTAACACAGAGTCCTCTTCCATTGAGCATCGCCCACCAACGACTATTTCTCCCTCTCCTATGAAGGACTTATAAGAAAGGATATTGTAAAAATTATTAAAAAAGTATGCAGCTTAGCTAACTAAATATTTTTATCATAACATCCGCTCAAGTATATCGCCAACCTGGTAGTTTTTTTTTTTTTTTTTTTTTTTTTTGTCAATCTCAAAATTTTCCCCCTAACTGTCAATTTTTTTAAATGAATGAAAATATGATTGTGGTAAATAAAGCCAATCCATGTCAAATTTAAATGCTGTCACCAGTACTATAGCCCACTGACGGTCATGTACTTATATATAAGTCATTTGATTCCCAGTTTTTCCAGCAATAAGCATTTTTAAATTTATAAATAAAATTTAAAATAACATATTTTTATTAAGATGATAGTTTACAACCTATCTAAAACAAAATAGTTAAAAAAATTATATATTTGAATTAGAAATATAATTAAAAAATTATTGCGTGGAAAACAACTGTAGAATTTCCCCCATTCCCAGGACCATCAGTGTGATAGTGTATAGTGCAATTGAAAGTTGTGCAATATTATGGGATTCTTTTGTAATATGAGAAATATTTCTTTTGCAAAAACAAAAACCTTTTATATATTTTCATAGAAAAACCTTTTTAAATGTAATGATCTCCAAAATTAACGCTCTTTCCCTTTATTCCGATTTAGAACAATGCTCCAAAGTTGTTATCCGGTTATCGCTGCAATTACATACGTTTTGCTTGCCACTGATGTACTAAACGGAAGTCCAAAGTCGAAAGCATTTTTTTTTAACATACAACTCCTATCAGTCATTCACCTTAACCTTTATTTCCTTGTTTCTTTATTCAAGATAAAAGGGATGTGTACCCTCTCGAATTTTCATCAAATATATAAGCTGAAAATATTTATGTTCCGAGTATGTATAAGGAAGGTATAATATATTTGAAAAAGTTAAAGTTGAGTAATTTTTTGACTAATTTGAGGTTTTGCAGTACTTGCAAGTGACAATGTGGTTTTTTGCTGCTTCCTGTGATTCATTAGACATTAAATTTAACATATTTTTCTGTTATGGATAATATTTTTGTTATAAAAAATTTGACGCTTTTTTTTTAAGTTCATGCTGCCATCTATTGTCGTTAAACGAAAACTATTATTTTGTTCTTATTATTTTCTGTTTCTTTTTCCTCTTGATGCAAACCAATTTTTGGAGGATATATAAATTAAGGAATAAATACAGTAATCTATTATTACTTGCATTCACCAACGTACAGAGGCGTACTGGCCATAGGGTTGTCGGGGCAATCACCGGGCCGGTCAGTGTCCGTAAAAAATAGACCGGTCTGAAATTTTTTTTTTAGTTTAAATTTATTTTAATATACGTAGTTGCCTTCTTTAATTTTTTTTTTTAATTTTAATGACTTTAAATCCCAAACAATCCCACCAGCCTCCAATATTATCGTACTAACTGCATGGCCCTGCATTGCGGAGATCTGCCATTAGGTATATATCCCAGATTTTGACACTTCCCGAACTAACGCAACTGGCGCTTGCTTCGTTAGCTAAAAGTTTTATTGCTAAGTAAGAACAAGCTTGTTTTGATAGCTGAAAAGTTCATTGGTACATGGTACGTATAAGCACAAGTTCACTTTGGTGATTTAAAGATTCACTGCTACGTAAACACAGGCTTTACTTGATGAAAGTGTAGTATTATTGTACTTGCGGCTCTGCAAACTCTGAGTGTTGTGCATGCGGAGCTGCGATCGCCGTTCTACATTCTTATCATGTCCGGGTCACCATTTTGGTGTAAGCAATTAGTTCCAATTCAAAGTGAGAACAGAGTGCGTAAACACAACAACTTTTATTTACAACATAAGCGATTCGGCACGACCTCACTCTCTGATGGTCGAGCCTGGAATGATGACGTAATAAGAATGCAGAAAGGCGATCGCAGCGCCGCATGCACAACAATCAGAGATCGCAGCGCCGCAAGTACAAAAATACTACAAAAGTTTTGATGCTGTGCAAGCATAAGCTCGATTTGCTCGTTAAAATGCTAATTGTTACGTAAACTCTTATTATAACCCTTCCTCACCCGTACGAGAATATTCTTGCATTCTGTTTGTGAAAAGCAAAATTAGAGGGCCAGCACTACAATGTTTCAAAGGTTTTTTTTTTTTTTTTTTTTAAACAAAGAAACTTTAAGAAATAAAAAAAAAAAAAAATATATATATTTCAAATTTTAAAATTCTGTTTGCCAAAAGTACAGTTGGAAGGCATAACTACTTATGAGCCTTTCTATGATCATGTATGTGATGTTCAGTACCGGCCTACGAGTAATATGCTGTGTGTGCAAGAATAAGTTTTGGCGCCCCTTACTATGAAAACGGTTATAGAAAACCCTCCAAAAATGGTATGGATGCTCTATGACTGAAATTTTCTGGAACTTAATACCTGAAGTTGGCATCTTAAAGGGATTAAAAACCAAGAACTAAAACTAATAAGTAGTAATAAATATTGAATGTCAAAGTAAAGTATTTTGTAGCTTTTAATTTTTTTTTAATGACTTCTTCTATTACTAATTATTTTGACTGACATTTTCAAACTTCAACAGTCATGCTGTACAATATTTATGTAAAAAGTAAACTTCTAAATTATTTTACTCAGTTTATAGTTTTGTCTAGTAGAAAATAACAGATACATATTTTAAACTGCAACAAACGTTTTATCGGATTTGATATTCATGAAAAAAGATTAATCTGGAAAAAATATTACAAAAGATTGATTAAAATAATCTGTATTACACACTTAGCAGTGGACTTTCCTAGCTTTAGCTTTTATTTTCCTAGTTTTTTAATTTTAATTTGAAAAACTTCGCTCCGCCAACGCTACCGACATTGGTTTAAAAAAAAAAAAAAAAAAAAAAAAATGTAGCCTTGTCAGTACTGCCAAGTTAAGGTGAAACGAATTTTGCAACTCTTCAGTTCTGTCAGAACAACAGAGCGGAACGCTTGGTGCCAGTCTGTACTGTACTTCCAAGCAACATTTTATTTGTTGAACTAAAGTTATTAACGTATTCAAATGGATAATTTGCATTCAAAAACAAATAAAAATTAAAATTTGTACTGTATTATTTAAAAAAAAAAAATGTTTTCTCATTTCGGCGCTCCTTTCAAAATCGCATATGTGCAATCGCACTCGTGGCACACTCCTTAGGCCGGCCCTAGTGATGTTTGTACTTATTTTCCACTCCAAATAATTTTTAATTGGCAAAACTGAATTTTTTCAAAGAACTTTATTTTTTTCTTAAACATTCTGCTCTTGTTGTCATTTGCAAATTTTTCCAGATACATCGAAGGGTAAATAAAAGTATAGTAAATAAATTTGTAGATATCATGTATTGTAGAAGTGCATTCTAGATGCAATACTTTGCCCATTTATTTCTGCTAATGTAAAATAGTTTCAAGGCTGAATTTCTTTTATTATAGTTGGAATAGAAACTGCAATTATCGATGAAAAATTATATTCGTACATTTGAAATCCTGTTTTTAAGAAAGTTTAATGACCTATAACGTTTGCAACAGAGAAATCACGTATGTGATAGTACAAAATGTATTTTTGAAATAGCATATAATTGCATTTGTTTACCTAAGTGATTAAACCAGACAGAAATATTGTTAGTAATTATAATGGGAACAACATTTTTCTGACGAAATACCCATAAATAAAATTAAGGTTAAGGAGGGAACGTCAGTCTGTCTCTGTCCCATAGACCAAATGCTTTATTTTTTAAGCCACAAATTAAAACAATTCAATAATTAATATTAATTAAAAATAAAAATATTAATTATTAAACTTAATTAATTATTGGAATTATTTATTATTAACAATAATTATTAAAATTTGATTAATGATTATTTTGAAAATTTGGGCCGGTATAATTATAAAATTTTATTTTCGATTTTATATATTAGTACGCCCCTGCCAACGTATAATGACTCTCACATCTGTGCAATAAAGAAAAAAAATTACTTAACGTCAATTTACTTTCTTGGTCTACTAAAATCCAAAGCCATAACTGACAGACTCTCTCATTCATCAGTATTTTGCATACTTCCCTTGAAGCTAGAAGATTAAATTTGGGGCCGGTGTTCTTTACAAACTAACCAGTTAAAGGTATATCATTGGGTAGTTTTGTATTTAAGGGTTTAAAATCGATGTTACATGTACTAGGGTGTATGCTCATGAGATTAACCAAACCAATTTCAGCCGGTTTATTTTTTTTTATTTTTTTTAAAATCGTATTCAAGTTTAAATATCAAGAATACAATTTTACTGTGCAATGAGCGTGTTTTTGAATTGTTCTTCGTGACTATTTCAAATGAACAAATAGCCCTAAGGACATACATTTTTTTTGCTTGTTACATGTTATCATTAACAATCGTTAAAAAAAAAAAAAAAAAAAAAACACGTTTTTATATTTAGGAACTAATTATATTGAAAACCTTCCAATTTTCATTTCAGTACTTTGGAATAACTTACCATTTGTTTCACATCAGTTCAATTTTGCGAAAAATTATTGCTCAATTATCCTGCAGAATTTCAAAAGCTTTATTTTCATATATCATACTTGTCACATTGTTCAAATAAAAGCGTACTTGTAGCAATCAGCTATACAGAAATACGCATGTTACATACATCGATATTTATAAATATAAAGGATGTCGGCTAGTTTAGAATTCATTTTGAAATTCGACCAGAAGTTGCTAATGCAAGTGCTGTTAATTTCAACTGGAAGAATGCTTTCTTAAAAGCAGTATGGTTCATGTTTGCTTTTTGCTTCCATCTAATTAAGTACGTGTTTGTCATTTTTTTCTTGCTCGATATCGCTATAAAACTAAACTTCAACTTAACTTGACATCACTAGACAGTAGATCGTCACAGTGCTCATAGGTATTTATTCCATTTTGGCGGCGTGAAAGCATAATGTTCGCCAAACCACAACCCTGTAGAGAACAAAAGGCTATAAGGTTTGGTGAGAATTATGTCTTCACTCCCCCAAAATGGATTAATTGCCTATGAGCACGGTGAAGATCTATCGTCTAGTGATATCAAGTTAAGTTGGAGTTTAGTATAATGCTGTATTATCTAAAACTTTATCTTCCTACTAACACGTTTACTGCCACAATATTAAAAAAAAAAAATTGTCCTTTCGCCACATTTTTTTTTTTTTTTTTTTTTTTGCTTTTAAAATGATTTTAACTTATCAAAATGTGTGGAAATTTTAATTTTTTTTTCTATGACTTTTGGGTGTGAGTTGTACGTAACTCACGGAGCATCAAGTCTAATATTTGTTTATTTTATGTTTTATTTTTCTACAAATAAAAAGTTTATTTCACATGAAAATCTGTCTCGATTTCTAAACACGCATTAAGTTACCTTTTGAAAAGAGACCCAGACCAAGTTCAGTTTTTTGTTTCTGAGGCCATATAAAATGTGCCTACATTAAAATAACATGGTATTGGTGAAGTATAGACAACTCACAAAACAAGTTCGAAGGAGTGTGAAAGGAGTTATATTTAACTCACGAAACCTCTTGGACATAAAAGGTGTAAGTCAGACTGGCCACAGAACCGGGAAAACCTGGAAATCAGGGAAATGTCAGGGAGCTTTCTGATTCTGGAAAAAATCCGGGAAATGTCAGGGAACTTTTTAAAATATCATGAAAATCAGTGAAATTTTGTATTGTTTAAGGCAGGTTCATCCATATTTTGGCGCTATTTACCTGAAGATTTGTAGTGGTAAGCCATTAGAAGTTTAAAGTTACGGAATAATTTAAACTTTTCATTATCAGCAAAACTATTTTTTTAAAAATTGCTTATTATCGCTTTAGCATACATGTTCTATTTGATAAGGGTGTCTAGACATCTGGAAAACCTAAGAAAATTGGGGAAATTTGAAAAAAGTTTGCATTAAAATCAGGGAATTTTTTAGAAATCTGTCAGGGAAATCATGGAATTATCAGGGAACTTTTTTTTCTGAATTTTGTGGCCACCCTGTAAGTTGAATGCAACTCATATGGCGGTCAACGTGTTAAGGAATTTTTAAGAAAAATACAGCGTGACTAGTAAATATTAAAGTCGAAAATTTAAATTGTATTACTATTGGTAGGATTTAACAGTGGACTGTATTTAATTGATTTGTTTTTGAATAATTGTGAAATAGAAACCTTACCATGCTTTACAATTGATGATTTATGGGAGATATATTTAACGGCTCACTTTCAAATAAAAAATGAAATTCTTCACAATTGACTGGAATAAGATTTGGATTTGTTACATTATAGCAGCAAGCGACGCACTTGACTGGATTCGATTTCTTACACACAGAGAATGAGAGTTTCAGTTCGCTTTCCAAAAGAATAAAGTTGCAAAAAAAAAAATCCCCCTTTTTTTCTTCTCTTGTTTTGAAAGATTGTCTGATTACTAATGCTTCTTGTGTCGGTTTCAAGACTGAACATCTATTTTCTGTAAAAATCTTGGAATTATATCTAAAATACTGGGAAAAAACAATTCATTATAAATTTTTCCCAAATTTAAACCGTTAATTATCATGAAATTTAAATTTAAAATGAAATAAAATATTTCATAGACTAATTTAACATTTTCTTGCTTATGTCACTCTTCCTTCGATGACAATTCTAACTATAAATAGTCATAAATGTTAAAAAAAGTTTAATATTTGTACTTTATGGAATCACACATAATTAATTAAGACTTTTTCTACTCTGTTTTTATTTTTGTGCAATTAAGGAAGAATTTAAAAATGATGCATCCAATAAATTGTTTACGTTTTTATGTATATAATATAGCAGAATATATAATCATTATGTTACTAGCAAATGAATATAATTAAGAATACGTACCAACTTTTAATGTTGCTCTACAGATGAAAGTTTATGGACTTCAAGCCGATCTTTACTAACAATAACGTATAAATTACAAAAAAAATTATATAATTATCTATTACAGTTTGAACTACCTCAGAATTCACCAAAATGCGTGAAATCTGCTTGAACACGCATTGAAAATCAATTTCCCGCCATAGAATTATTCTCAAGCGTGCATTCACGCATCGGCACATAATGGTTAATTTTATTTTTCAATAATCCTTCATTTTTATAAAATCAGAGATCGTACCAGCCGTTTTTCGAAGAGCAGCGCACGCTTTTTTTCTGAAAAAATGCTAATTTTTTGTTTATTTCCAATTAGAGTGTAATGTGCAGATCATCCACTTCAAAATCGCATTTCACGCATGCGTTTCGTGTTCAAACGTACCTCGTACAGACCAGTGACTGTCTGAAATCATTGAATAGTTGCTAATACCACGTGAGACATTAGTAGTGTTACCGGACGGCATAGTGTTAGTTTAAGGTTCATAACCATCAAGTGTTTTTAGTAAGCATTTAAAAATCATATTTTCCATTCTGATACTCGAAATTGCGATCGTACATCACTGTTATTGATGGAATTATTAATTTTTTTAAAAGAAAACTTATTTTGTTTTAGTTTTAAAACATTTTAGTTTAAAAAACATCCTTTAGATTTTAAAAATACCCCTTAAAATTTATAAAGGGGGGGAAAATATCCTTTGGAAATATTTAACTGGCGAACATGAATTTACCTTATCTCAGTGTGTGTGTTGCCAATATTATAACTCTTTAGCCTGGCCCATCAAAGTGTTACAAAGGGTATTGTAAGGGAAATTTCAAGCAAACTAAAAATTATTTTGCAATGAGCATCATGATCTTTTTAAATACAAGATGAAAAATATATTTTTACAAATGCTTTCATCGCATTAAGATACAAGGTGATCCAAACGTAGCTAAACATTTTTTGAAGATCAGTCATTCCCGAACATATGGCGATATTATGGGATTACTAACAAACCTACTTCCCTTCATTCAATCGAGCTGAAACTTTGAAACTTGGCTGGTACACTCGTTGTCGATAATAATGCTTTCTTTCAAATTTTGTTACTGTCCCTCAAACACCGCTTTTACACACGTTTCTATTATCCGGATATCAAACTTCATTCCCACATGCTTCACTTGACGATATTTAATGACTTAAACCAGCGTTCGCCATTAACTTTTAGATTCGGGTCGTATGACTTATGTTGGAGCCATTCTCGGGCCAGATACATCAAAATATGTATCTTTAATTATTATCGATATAATAATACATAGCATTTCTAAAAATTGGAAAAAGTATTAATTTTCTTTATCTTAATAAAATTACAATGGATTTTTTTTTTTTAAATAATTAAAAAAAATATTAGAGTTTATTATTACTAAATCAAAGTCTTAAAAAAAAAGTTAATCTTTTGTTTCAATGTGACAGTACGACTTGACCTAACTTTTAATAAAAGTATTTTAAACTGTACTGCCAGATTGCGTCGTTTTAGTAGATATCAATTGTGAGACAATGACGGTCGAAATCGTTCAGTTTATTTTATGATAGAATCGATGTCTTTCGGAGTATTTGTTACAGTTAGTTTTATTAAATTGTAATTTTAATAAAGTTGTACCGATATTTATTTTAATGAAAACCACCTTGCTGAAAGCTTCGTCATATAGTTTCTTCGAGCGCGTAGTGGAGAACTCTGTTCTGCATTTCTACATAGTTAACGCATATTATTTCAGATAAATTACAATTATGGGGGGGAAATGTCCGTACCATGATTTTTTTTTTTCTTCTCCTGTTGTGACGGCTAGCCGCAAAAAAAAAAATCTATCGCGGGCCAAATCCGGCCCGAGGGCAGCGTAGTTGCTGACACTGAAACCATCGCATATTAAGATTGATGGAGAAAATCTTTGGAGGTCTAATTTAACCACTTGCAGTCATCCAATAAAGCGGAATCTCGACAGATTGGAGGTATTGTCATCCACAACGAGGCTCTTAAGTTTTATTGGGAATAAAAGCTAGTAAATAGTTCGGAATGGATGTTTTCTTCATTCTACGTTATGTTGTGATTGCGCATAAAAATTGGTTATGCATAAAAAGGATTTATATTAAAAACTTTGCTTTTGTGTAACTCGCAACGTCCTGATCTGAAACTTTCGTTAATTAATGATTTTTCAAATGTCCTGTTACTTTTGAATCCTCCTGCAAATTTCCCCCTTTCCCCTCTCTCTTTATTCGTGCGGAGAAAGAGAGTTTGTGACCTCCACAAAAAAATATGCAGATCAAACTGACATCCAGACTAATTTATGCTCTCCAAACTTGTTTACCCTTTCTTCGCCGCTCTGACCGCGTTTCCATTGAAAGGTTGAATGCCGTGCAGCAATCGGCGACTGGAGTTGCGTCAACTTGACAAGATTGCGTCAACAACAAAGAAGCACACCTTTGCCGACTCAGTGGTCGATCCTGATCTTGATTTTGTCTTCTCCATTGTCTTTGCCGCCATCCGGGACTTCTTTCCCCAAAGTGTTTTTGAAAGTCGACAGTATTTTTGTTTTGCTGACTTAACCTGAGAAGTTTTTTTTTTTTATGTGTGAAGTGTGATGTGAAAGATTCATTCATAAACTGAAAGGGTTATTATAAAAAAGTTTCTGACTTGATTTGAATTTATTTGTGATTGCTTGATAGAAACAAAAAGTTTTGTAGTAATTGATTCGATCAAATTGTTAGTCCCTATTTTGTTAAGATATATCCTTAATAATTAAAAAATAGGCGTTTTGATGTAAAATTAATGCAATCAACTCCAATTGTTTGCTAACAAGACGTATCTGGGTTGTCACTGACGCTAAAAGGAATCCTCTATACGTGCTTTGCATTCGCTCAGCGATCGTCTGAGTACTTCCTGTTAAACTTTATTGCTTCACGTAAAGAATCTGTAGAAGTTATGTTTTTTCAAATATTTGTTAGTATTTTTGTAGCTTGTGAAGTGTTTTATTTGTAATGATGATGCAAACCTGCAATATATGGCAAATTTTTTTTTGTGTGAAACTTGTTATATGTAATATGTATTCAATCAAATCTTCGACCATACCCCCCCCCCCCCCTACTCCGTCAAAAAAAGTCATGGCTACCATCTTGCGTTGAATTTTAAGTGAATGCCCTTTCAAGTTTCTACAGGTTAGTCATACAACAAATGTATTTTAGAAATTTATTTTAGTGTAACCAAACAACTTTTCCAAGAGGTGGTTCTGCCGTTTTAGAAAATTAATAATGCATGAATGTTTGATGTCATCAATGTTTATTCTGATTTGTTTCATCAATATTAAGTTTTTTTGGTTGTATCAGTGTTTGGGCGTATTTGATTGCATCAAGGTACTCATATTTGGTGGCATCAATCTTTGTGGCATCAATATTTAAGTACACTTGGAAGATACAAAATCCATTGAATTAATGCTTAAAATAAAACTTCCCACTGAAAAAGGACGAACGATTTCTCCATCTGAATCATTAAATGTAAGAAGGGTCCATAGTCTTATGGTTTGCAGTAAGATATGATTCCTTTTTACATTTATCGATTCAACTAAAGTTTCAAACCTGGACTCTAGTTGAATCGCTAGATGTAAGCCAAAGAGAGTGAAAATTTAAATGCCAGAATTAAAACTACGATCTTCTTATACTATCCACTTCAAAACTATTTACTCTTTTACTTGCAATGTTAAAATCGGTTAAGAAATTCTTCATATACTTCCATTTCAACAATAAACACTTTTATTTTCGAATGGAATTTATCAAGTGATAATAGTCTAATTTTGGTAAAAAATTTCTGATTTTTTTTTTTTTTTTTTTTTTTAAATTTTTGATTTTTTTTTTTTTTTTTTAATTTTTGATTTTTTTTTTAACATTTTTATCGAGAGTCGGGTAATTATTCTGTAAACAATACATTTTGACGTAAAACTAGGGGTGTGGAACATCGCACAACTTGCAATTACTCTATAAGATATTGAAGTGGAATTGTGTCATTTACTGTTTTTATATTTTCATCATTCATTTAGCAAAAATATTGGCAATGTTTTTTGCGATAATTCTTGTATAGGTCTTTAAGAAGAAAAAAAAAATATGCATAAAAAAACCCAACTCCGTCAAAATGATGTTTTTGGCGATATACTTTTCGATAATTCTTATGCGAGGGTTGTAATTTATATTTCTGGCCTTGGCAACAGTAAGTATTTATAGGCAACCGCTGATATTTTAAAACGATAATTTAATATTCTTAAGCGTAATTTCTTTAGAAATTTTTGTCATTTTAGTGTGATTTGTGTTATTTATAGTAAATTGAAAAATTCATATCGAGAAAAAATGGAACTGACTCGTGGACATTTTCGTGCGATTATTTTTCATAGCTTTCGACGTGAATTATCATGGCAAGAGTGCTTAAATGAACTTAATTCTTTATACAGCGATAAAGCACCAACCTAAAGCACTGTAAAAAACTGGTATAACGAATTCAATTGCGGTCGACGTTCGCTCCAGGACGAATTCCGTGAAGGTCGTCCGAAATCGGCTGTTGTGCTTGGAAATATCGATGCTATGCATGAACTAATAAAGCAAGATCATCATGTGACATACTGTGAGATTGAGGTATCTTTGGGCATTAGTATGGCAAGCATCAATAAGCTATTACATGAACATTTGGCCGTTAAAAAGATTTGTTCGCGTTGAATCCCGCGTAATCTGACAAACGCTCAAAAGAAGGTTCGTGTCGATTGGTGCAAGGAATTGTTGAAAAAATACGTTCAAGGTACATCAAAGGCTCTGCATAACGTTTACACAGACGACGATTGATAGATCTTTGCATATGAGCTCGAAACAAAACAGCAATCGACTGTATGGCTCTTCCAAGATGAACAAATCCAACAAAAGTTGTTCTTGTAAGAAGTACATCGAAGCAAATGGTTGCCTGTTTCTTCGGCTTTACCGGTCACATGGCGACAGTGGCGTTAGACGCAAGATAGTATATTCTAAATGGTACACGACTATTTGTTTGCCAGAAGTCATCGGAGAAATTCGAAAAAGGCAGAAGAATAGGCGAATGATTCTTCAACACGTAATGCGAGCTCTCACACGTCGGCTCAAACAAAAGATTTTTTAGCGGCCAACTTTTGAAGCATTAAAGCATTTTTACGAGAATTAGACGTTTAGAACACCTTAAGAGGCATTACCACAGCGATTGTGAACAGAATAGTTAAAGCCACTTTTTAGTAATTACTGAAAAACATGATTTTTTCAGTGGCTACCTTATGCGCATCCCCGGTGGTAACAAAAACTTTAATGGTGGGTGATGTAATGAGGAGCCGATGACGGAAATGAACGTAAAGTGAAGGGTCCCTGTACCATCACCAGCACGCACACCAAATTTGAACATCGTAGGTCAATTTGTTTGGGTGTTATGCTGAACACAGACAGACAGACATTTTTTCTAAAAAGTTTTTTTTTAACCGAATACTATACTTTCATCGCCCTTTATAAACATATGGGTAATTGAAAGTAAAAATTATAACTTGATTTGAAAAATCTGTTTTGTTCATCGGCTCACTTTGTCCATATAGTCAACTCACTTTTGTATTCTATCTTTCCAAGATGAGATACCACGCTAGGAGCCGATGACGGAAATGAACGTAAAGTGAAGGATACCTCCCCGCTGCCTGTTATAAATAAAAACATCTCCGTAGCCTTCAAATTCTCAGTCGTCCTTGTTGACGAACTGAGACATCAATGAACGAAACGAAGGGCAGAATACACTCTTGAAAAGCAGCGTGTTGTATTTTCGGAGGACCTTTACACTGATAGTCTTTAAGATGAGTTAATTGATGGTAGTGTTTGTGTGTGTGTGAAGTGCGTAGGTTGGGGCTTCGAGATATTTTTTTAGTGAATTTTACGCACGTGTGAGTATTCCTTGGGTAAAAGTTAAGAGAAACGATGCATGAGTTTATTAAAAGGTCTTATTTAATTGTGTGCAACTTTTTTTTACTGGAAGGAGAGAAATTAATACACTTTTTTTTCGAGTTGGAAGAAAGTAGCAAGCGTAGAAATAGAATTTCGGAAAAGAATATCTCGCAAAAAATAAATATGCTTAATTTTTTAGCCTCAATATCTGCCGAAGCAATGCTTTAAAACATGAATTTTTACACTAGGTTTAACTGCAGCGATAAAAGACCACTAACAAGTTTTGAAGGAAAATAACTAGTGGTGGTTTATTATTATTTTTGTAAGCTAGCTTATAAAAACTTTTTAAAGTGTAATAAAAAACTTCTAGTAATTTAACCTTCAAATGTTGTAAATTATTTTTTGCTAGTTAGTTGTAACGCACCCGAGTTGAAAAATGATGAATATATCAAACACTTTAATTTGCTTAAAGAAGAACCTATTAAAAAACTACATTGCATATAAATTATCTCTGGTCTTTCAATAAATTCCCTTGCTATTGATTCGATTTAATATACTCCTTCACTTGACTTGCAACTCTTGACCGTGACAAAGCCACATACAATTGGCCGTGTGAAATTAATGCAGTGTCCAAATTGATGTCAACGTGATCAAACAGCCTTGTTTATTGTAATAGCGTAGGCAGGAAGTGTCTGAAATTGGCGACATCTCAATATAAAAGATGGTGTTGTGTGGGTTGGAGCAAGATCAAGCTTGGGGAATTACAACTGTATCATTGTGATCTCATGTTGAAATGATATTTGTTATGATTAAATTTCGTCCGTGCTCTTTTACAATCAATGTAAAATGTATGCGATGCTAGAGCTATCTTACTGTATTACAGAGTGAGTCAGTGAAGACCGTAACTCATATAGCAAAAATTACTGTCTTTGCAAAAAAAAAAAAAAACACACGTTACTTCGAAAGATAATGCAGTAAAAAATGAAGTATTGAGTTTATGGAACATTGATAAGCTAATAATCTCACAAATAAGATTGTGTACTGTTTTCATTTGATGGGTACTACTATCTTTGAGGCCGTTTGACACTTTTAAAAGGGAACCTAAACACACTCCGAAACCTGAATGAGCTATTTTGGAAAGTCGAAATAAGAGGTTTTGTCCATCATAGTGAATAAAACTATTGCACCTTCTTCTAACTAGATCACTGATCGATTGCGCTTCTAATTATCTGCTAACTGAGAAATTATATCTAAGTGTCATGGCTATAAAGAATAATTAAATATAAATATCAATATAAATGGTATCATAAACACGCTTTTGCACGAAAATATTGTACTCAAATATTTTGCAAACAGCACTTTATCTGTTCGAATCTATCCGACCACAGAGTTCGGTTACATTTAACTTATCTATTTTCTATATTTTCTAAATAATCTTGTGATATATAAGCGTTGGCGGATGAGCTTTTGAAAATTGACGATGGTGATGGAATACAAAGGCATAAATTGGAAATTTCTTTTGATTGAGGTTTGTCTTTTTGTTCTAAAGCGAACAATACTTTCCAAATGGTCCTCGCACTTCAACATTTAAGTTTCAATTACTTCGAATTCAATTGTTATTAGTCAAATTACAACCCTATTGGGAAATTCAATTCAATTCGATTGACCGCAATTATTAAATTGCAGTGGTGTTCGAACGAATATTCTGTTATAAAAAGATAATGGAAACATTACCTAGAAAGTTGTTTGTTAAGGGGCAAGGAACTATTCAATTTCAATCCCTTCCTTTGGAGAATAATCGATTTGGCCTGGTTTTAAGATGAAAATTACATATTCTTCGCATTATGACTAATAGTAATATTGGGGAATAACATCTATATTACAAATTGAACTTATCATTAAAATAGTTGGTAGCTAGGTTTTAAATTAATGTTTGTCGATTTTGAAACTTACTTCATTTTGATTAACATTATAAATTATCCTCATTTCATAATAAAAATTCTTCAACTTTATTCTAAATATTCATTTAAAAAGGTCAGTAATTTAGATTAACAAATGTTTCATTTTGTCCAAAGTAATTTTTTAGATGTGACGTAATTTCAATGGACCTTATGCAGAATAGATTTAAAAGTTGGGTTGTATCAATGGCAACAGCTTGTAGTCAACCCCATCACATCTTTCAAAAGATTTGCTTTTTTTTTTATTCAATTACTTTTAAAATATGGTGGAGATACGTATTTTTTTTAAATCGTCCTTTTTCTAAATCTTTCTTGTTCAAACTTATAAAATTGTCATGAACATTTAATTGTAAAAATATAATACTCGTATTTTACAAACTTTATATTTACACTTGTTTAAAATTGTAACGCAGTATTCGAAACTTGAACAATAACATAACTACGTGGTAGTCAGTGGCAATTGACCTGTGACGTCACATGTATAATCCTCATTCCAATAACAAAACGCGTTATGATTTGTTTTCTATAAAAACTATCCCATACAATTTTTTTTTTACTATAAGTCTTTTGTATGCGTTATATGATTTTATGCGCAATAGTTACTTATTTAAGTGATATTTCGCGCAGATGGAGTTTTCATAGTGCTTGACCACTACGAAGAAAACCATATATACCAACTTATCATCATACCACCATATACCATATATATCACCATATACCATATATATCAACTTTTAAGAGACGAAAAGGGGACAAACGTTCCAAAGGTGGAGAATCCAAATGTGTTACTTCTTCATAAAGCCCGGACCCTGAAAAGAAGTATTGCACGTTTTCAAAGATACACATAGTAAAATTTAGCTATCATGATTTTGACTTGCTGGCAGAAATGTGATAAAATGTTGCAAAAGTAAAAAGTGTTTCCAATGGTAGTAGAGAATGACGGTATTCCAGTTAGTACATTATAATTTCATTAGAGAATTATATATTTTTTTAGTTAGATGAGTTAGGATAGTAATCAAAAATCTTTGTTGGATCAAATCAGAAATTATTTTTTTAAAGTTCGGTTCACATTCGATGATTGAGACCATTCCCGAGAACCCAAAATCTCACACTAAAGCACCACATAAACAGGAAACCTCCTCAACCCAATTCCAGATAAAGTCCCTCGCCAAATGCACAAAAAAAAAAAAAAAAAAAAAAAAAAAATACTAAACTCAACAGGAAATGCGTACAACTAAAAGGAAAAAAATGCACTGAATTAAGTTCTTCATATTTGACTCACTGCCCGAAAGGAGGCAGAAGGTGCCTTTTTTTTTTCTGTGATTGTTGTAGTACCCCGCGCGTGCCGGCAAACGCTTCCTTATTTTGTAATGAAGTCAATAACAACAAGGCCTCATACCATCTGCTGCGTGCGACACTTTTGTGTGCTGTCCATGCTGCCAGGAAGTTCGCCAAAGGATCTTAGAGCTACCGGACGTTGGATTATGTGCGTGGGGTGGGGGACTTATTCGTGTGTGATGGATAACTGCTTTTTTTCCACTGAGTTTCTCGTTATCATGATAGGGAAATTTCACTTGAATTATACTTTCAGAGTCGAAATATACCAATATTAAATTTATCAAAAGAAGCTCTGTTTTTTTTTTTTTTTTTTTTTTTTTTATTTTTTTATTCCGAGGTTGACATCCAAGTTCTGCAGAAACTGTTTCGATAATCTATCCGAAGATCCAAATTCTGTAGAACTTTGATGTCAACGCCTTTGGGATTTCTTAAGAATAAGAAAACAAATGAACTTAATTGCTTCTTATAATTAAAATTACTTTACAACATCTCTGTATATAAAAGTAAAGTAAAGGCCTTCACTGACTGATTGGCCGACTAACTCATTGATTCATGACTAATTCTCCCACATTCCATTCAGTCATGATTTAATACACATAGCTACAACCGACAAGCCTAGAAAAATTAAACTATTTAGATCTTGTTTAACTAATTGGAGTCAAAAAGGCATTATCCAAACGTGGAATAACGTCTCACTTGCAATGTTGTCACAACTCTGAAATTTGGTACAAAAATTAACAAGGACAAATATAGGAAAAGTAAGCTATTCCGATCTGGATAAATCAACTTTCAGGAGCTGAAACGGGGTCAAACATTTCAAATGTGGAATATCCCAATTTCACTTAAACCTGAGTTGCTGAAAATCGGTACGAATGATCACAAAAGTGAATAAAAAAATACATAGCTATCACAATTCAGAGCTACTACTTTTTAATGTAGAAGAGATTGAAACGTCCCAAATTTGTTATATCCCAATGTTCTATTTCCAATTGAGCCAGAATCAAATGGAAAGACTTTGGAAGGGAATTCAAAAAGTGGTCTAGGAAAAGTGTTTGTGGGCACCACAACTCTCCAACCGATTGGACTACGGCAGAGTTAGCCACTACACAGCATGCGGGCCGGATTTGGCTCGTGACTGATTTTTCTGCGACCCGCCGTCCCAACAGAAGGTTAAAAAAAAAAAAAAAAAAAAAAAAAAAAAATCAAATTTCAAGCTATGTTTTTTTTTTTTTACATTATTGTAATTTATCCGAAATAATATGTGTTAACTATGTAGAACAGAGTTCTCCACAACATTTTCGAAGAAAAAAGAAATGAAGAATCTCTCAAGTAAGGTGGTTTTCATCAAGGATAAATACAGGAATAACTTAAATGAATATCATTTCGACAATTAATTAAAATTGACTGCAACAAATATTGTGAAAGAAAATCCATTATAAATTAAACTCAAAGATTTCGATCGCTATCGTCTCTACAATTGGTATCGACTAAAACGGAGTAATCTGGAAGTATAGTTTAAATACTTTTATTAAAATTTTGGCAAGTCGCATTGTCAAGCTGAAACAAAAGATTCACTTCTTTTTCACACTTTGAGTTACTAATAATGAATTTTTTTTTTTTTAATTATTTGAAAAAGAAAGAATCAAATATCAATTGTAATTTTATACGATAAAATAATTAATATTTTTTTCCAGTTTCAGCATTGCTGTATATTGTTAAATCGATAATAATTAATTATATATATTTTGGTTTATCCGACCCGCGAAAAGCGTCAAAATAAATCATACGGCCCACCTCTAAAAGTTAGTAGCGAACACGGGACTACGGTGTGCAATCTTTGCATACGGGTTAGTGGTCTGTCATACGGGCTAGCATCTGTTATTCTGGATTTTGTCTGCTATTGAGGAAATTGCTGGTAACTGCTATTGAAAAATGTATGTTTTTCAGTAATTGCGCGAAAAAAAAAAGACCCTACTCTAATTATTAGGAGGAGGAGCAATGCAATGATTAGCGTAACAATATTGGCAAATTGGCTATTTTTTTTTTTTTTTAATCAATGAAAATATTAAAACCATAAGTTATATCAATCTACGTCAAATTAAAATGCAGTAATCTGTATTAGAGTGTAATTGAAAGTTGTACAATGTTCTACAGTCCTAGTACTTTTAAAATGTTGTAAACAAAAATGAATCTCGCCTTTGAATTTTCAATGAGAAAGAGAGGTCACGGCATTATTACTTACGAAACAATAATAAATATTTAGAACTAAGAAAAATCGATGCCAAGGTTTTTAGTTAGATGTGCTTTGTTTTTTAACTATACCGACAGTTGGCTATTTACACAAATCAAAAATGGTTTGCAAATTTAAGTTTAATCCTCTGCAGTATTTTTTACATATTTTAGTAAAATATCTTTTATAAGCACCGAAATTACTCCTTTATTAAAGTTACGAATTACATTTACTGGTATCTTTAAACAACACGAATAAAAAATGTTCTTGAAAACTTAAAAGTAATAGCACATATCCTAAAACAAAAATTAATGAACTTTTCCTCTACATAGTGGTTGATAAAGGATAATTAAACGCGAGGTTATACAAATAAGAAAATACCGTAACCTATTTCGTTTTTCTTCGATATTTCACTTGATTAAGTCTGTACAAACCAATGACCTTTTCTTCCCCGTTCCTACAACATCAAAACAAATTAAAAATTTGTTTCTAGCCCGAACAAATGCCGTTATTAGTTTGTTAAAAAATGCGATTCGAGATTTTCCATTTCGATTATTTATCGAACGCCCCCTGACCTAATAAAATCAATCCAAATTACAAGACAGTCTTTGATGTTGAGGCGAAGAAAGAACATGTCAACGATCTCTGAGAGATTTGATTGGTAATAATTGTTTTCCCATAAATTAAAACGCGTATTGGTTTCGTTTTCGTTGTTATAATTGAAAAAAATCGCGTGTAATATTAGTCATGAGAAATAATTGGACAGGTGTGTACCTTGCTGAATGCATGTAGGTGTAGGTAATAACCGAAATGATTGAAATTGAATGACGAGCTTCGATGGGGATTGGTTAACCCAGAAAAGTATCCTTTTACAAAATGATTTGGTTTGAATCCGAAGGCCTTCTCAAAGACAAAGTTTCATTTTGTTCGACATTTTTGAGGGAGTGTATTTGGAACGTAAAAAATAATTATAGAGGATGAAACCTATCCATCGATAGAAATCTGATAAAATTTGTAACTTAATTGAAACAAAGCTGCTTTTCTACTAGTTGAACAACTTGGTTTATCAACTATTTCAAAAAGGTCGCAAGAGAAAAATTAATGTTGATAACTGAACGACAAATGCTTGTTGTACAACTTTATGGACAAATAGAGTTGATACGATGAATAAAATGTTTTAAAGTTAGTTTAAGTCATTTTAGTTTGCATATAATAAGTTTACGTATTGCTTTCAGGGTTTTTGAGTTTTGTTCAAGAACACTAAAAGGTAAAAAAGTTTAATGCACCGCTGTTGTTAACCATTTTTAAATAAGCGCACTTAATTTGTTTTTTAAAAAAGTGGATGAATACATTTTAATTAATGGTTGTTTTGCTTAAAAATGTAAACATACACATAGTTGTTTCTACTAAAAGAAATTTTTTTTTTCAAAAACGAATAGGTGCGTAATCAAAATGCAAGTACTCGTTTTGATACTGGATAAAACGAATCTTCAATAATGGAGTTGCTAAGATGGCATAGAAGTTGTCGGAAAGGGTTGAGTTTAAAGCAAGGTGTTCTGCTCATTAATGTTTTCAATTCAATTTCGTTTTAAAAATTGATGATTCATAGATAGAATTTTTATTTTTAAAGTACCCAATTTTTACTTGAAATGAGTATACCAATTATTTCTAAGTACATTGAAACTGGAAATGCAGCAAAAAGAATTTAACCCAACGGGAAGGATAACTGCAGAAAATTAATGTATCTGAACACATCTTTTAATATTAAAACGGATGATTAAATCATGACGAAAATTACAATTTTTAAAATAATTATTCTACAATATTTGTCATTTCTATAAGATTAACCTATTATAAGTTAAGTTTGTATCTTTTAATGTTATACTGATTTGCCAGTTTTTCAGAGATAAAAATATATACAACAACTGCGTGCGAGTGTACTTACTCTTTCAGATATAAGTTCAGGTGCAATTCATGTGAGGAGTGTGAGCACCAAACACCAATTCAACTTCTAGGTGGGCCTTAACTTAAAGATTTGAATTGATAAATTAATCGCAAGAACTTTTCTATAACTAATTGATAAATTCATAAAACTTCTCAGTATCAAAGCGAATAAGAAAGTGATTAACATCAATGGATAACTGAAAATGTATTTCATTGTCTTGTTAAAGTTCCGCATCTGGTCACTTTGTTGCATCAACAAAAAATGCTAAAATCTATTATCACTAAAATGGGAAGCCAAATGGATTCAAAATACATATCTTTACTTTTGAATGATCTAAACGTGGCGAATTTTATTTTATTGAAGATAGTACATTGAAAGTTAGTTTCCTATTGAATCGTGACATTGTATTTCACTCAAAAAATTATTTATGCTATTAGTTGCGATAATAATGCTCTTTCAAGCGAGGCAAAATGCTTATTTGAAGAGTGCGTTAATACGGGTCAATTAATTTGACGAGTATGAAAAAGTAATTTTGCCTACATTTTTTAATATTATGCAAAAATTATCTTTAATACATATAGATATATTAACGTGAGCCAGTCAATGAATCTCTATTGAAAATGTATCATTTATTTACCAAGAACATATGAAATTTGAGCATTAATTGTGTGGTTAATTACTTTGTCGCACTCCTCGTGATTAAATGTTACTTTCACAACGATTTATAATTTAACCAGGGGTGTGGAACATCGCACAACTTTCAATTACACTATAATACTGACGTGGATTTGTGTCATTTACCATTTGTATATTTTCATCCTTCATTTAGAAAAAATGGCTAGTTTGGCGATATTTTTTGCGATAATTCTTGTATGGGAATGGAAGCTGAAATAAAATGGAAATAATAATAATAATAATAATAATAATTGAAAAAATGGGAATTTTGGCAATTTGCTCATCGATAATTCGTATATTATTCTTTCTTGTAAGTGAAACTAAGCAGAGATAAAATGTTTAGAACATCTAAAGAGGTATTACCACAGCGATTTTTATCAAAATCATTAGAGCCGTTTTTTAGTAATCATTGAAAAATAGGATTTTCTCAATGGCGGCTACTTTATGCCTAATGATAGGTCCCATGGTCGCCACTAACCCTCATACCAAATTTGAACATCGTAGGTTAATTTGCTCGGGAGTTATGCTGACGACCACACACACACACACACACACACACACACACACACACACACACACACACACACACACACACACACACACACACACACACACACACACACACACACACACACACACACACACACACACACACACACACACACACACACACACACACACACACACACACACACACACACACACACACACACACACACACACACACACACACACACACACACACACACACACACACACACACACACACACACACACACACACACACACACACACACACACACACACACTCACACACACACACACGCACACACACACACACACACACTTTTTCTAGATAACTTTTTTGATATCAGGATTTTCCAAAAATGCAAAAAAAAAAAAAATCGATTTTTTTTTTTTCTTTACCGAATGCTATACTTTTATTATCCTATGTATATATACATATTTGTAATTAAAAGTAAAACAGTTTAATTTTTTGCACGTTTTGTTATAACAATTTCTTAAATGTTTAGCGAAACATATAACCAGAGAGGTATAAAGTAAGTCGAATGGCAGTATTATTAAGTTTTTTCACTCTTTTGTAGAGTCGCCCAATTGGGAGTTAGGCTCGTTCATTTCTATGATACAGGCATTGCCTGCGAATTCATTTAATTATAAAAGAATCGCATAATACACACCTAAAAATCTATCAAAGAAAAAATATCGAAAACATCTTTTTTCAAATATCACAACAAAACTAAATTACTTATTGTTTGAATAAGACTTATTAATTTGTATTTATTTATCCATCTAACTAAAACTTTAGGAGAAAGTACTTCAAAGTAATGCCTAACTTATTACTAATTTGAAGAAAAAGCCCAATAAAGTAACTTATAAGTCCAAATGAAAACAATAAAATGATTTATAAAAAACACCAAACGGCAGATGCATTGTCTTCAAGAGTAATTGAACAGATTGAATTTTATAAGTAATATCATATTTCGTGTTGATTTGCTTTTTATAGCACGTTTCTTGCGTTGTGATTGTCCAAGGAAAGTGAAAATAAAAGTTAATTACATTGTTTTTATTTCATATGTTCAGCTCTCTGTAAATACCATTCCCATTATTGATTGTCAATAGGGAAAATAATAACAAGCTATTTGTTGGATCAGCTGTTTCTATAGAGCTATTACGGTCCTGAGAAGTAAATGGAAACTATTTTCTTGTGAGGTAACTAAGAGCTCTTATAAAGTGATTAGAAACTACTTGGAAAAGTCCTTATAAATTTTTATTTTCTGTGAGGTATATTCTTAAAAAGAAAGAAATGTGAAAAAGTCCACAATGTGTTTGAATAATTGATTTATACTGAGTGTTCTTTTCAAAATAAATTCAATCGTTTATTTGCAAGAGTAACCTTGTAGAAAAGCGACGAAGAAAAAGCATCTAAATACTTCGCAATAATTCGCAAGTTGAGGATAGTTCTTGTTTCCAAAGTATCAATAAAGACACAATTGAAATTTATTGCACCCATTTAAAAGACCTTTTTATCCTTGTACGTTACTCCATAAAGCAAATAAATAGATGCACAGGTGAACGTATGACCACATATTTCACCCACTTAAACGACCGTGCAATTTAAATGCTTTTAACGGCATGTTAGCGAGTGGGAGACTTAATAGGCGAGTTTGCATAAGTCAATTGGACACATCGTTTTATAAACGCCTATTAAGTATCTGGACTTTAACAAATAGTCCATTTCGTTCTCTTAACAGCGTAATTTCATTCCTATAATTGAAAAATCTTATAAATAATGGACCATTTGTCAAAATCGCTACACGTAACTATTGATTACAGATTTTGATTAATGGGTTTAATTTAAAACTGTCAACGAAGTGGTATTTATTCTGTTATTTGCGTAGTGCTTGATTAACTAGTTTAAAGCTCTTTTAACACGTGATAAATGTTCTTTTCGGAGCTTAACTACTCTGTGTTGAATTGTCTCTGGTTTAATTAACAAATTTTACCATGTGTTTTATTTTTACTTACTGATAAGTTACTTGTTGGACTTTGTCAGTAAAACAACAAGTCGACAGAATTTACTTAAAGATAATGAGAGTTTTGTTATAATAACGTTGTAACATCTAAACAGATCTGCCGTTGATTTATATTTACTTTAAGTCTTTATTTCATAAACGTTAATTTCAAAGAAGCTATATAAAATTAAGGTTTTATAGCTGTATGGTCTCAACTTTGCTATAAATATTCTTAACGCTTTTGTTAGTATAAACTTTATCAAAGAATGCGTTACAAAATAAATGTTTCTCAATTCGAACACTTAAATTTGAAAATTTTTTTTGTCTAGTTTGCTTCCTAGTATTTTTTTACCAAACAATTTTGACTAAACTCATTTTCAAAACCATCTTTTGAAGTGTCATAATTTAAAGATTAATCAAAGTCAGAAATCAATATTTAAGCATTTTTAAATGTGTAAGATCGGTTGGGGTAACTGGACCCAGGGGGTACCTGAGGTCCTATGGGGCTATTGGATGCGCTTTCCTAAACCGTATTTCAGTGTTTAACAGTTGGCAGTAATGCAGGGATGTTCCTTATGTCTCAAAAAAATAAAAACAATTCCAATATCCTTTATGCCTTTTGTAGAAGGAATGTAACAAAATTGTGCTGTTTTTTCTTGAAACGTTTTGATAAGATTGTCAGTTCAGTGATTTTTTAAGTCTTAAGGTAAATATAGTTGTTTTTTGTATGTAGTTACTGATTTGAGTTGATTTAAGGTAAAAGTAGTTGTTTTTAAATGTAGTTACTTTAGCACTATTAAACAAGACATAATAAATAATGCTATACTTTGTTTTAAACATGTATTCTGTAAGTTTTTAGGTTAGGATAGATGTCCCAGTTACCCCGTGAGCTTTTGCTTATACAAGGTAATTGGGTCAGGTAGGTAGTTGTATGTAATTTTTAATTATGAAGTTGATTATTTCCCTGGGAAAGATTTAAGCCTCTATGATGATGAGGTAGAAATATTCAGAAGTCGCCTAAGTTCTTGAAGTTGCCAAATAAAGCTAATATTAGGAAGTATGACTGGGTGGACGTCATTGGTGCAAATGAAGAACAAAAAATGATTTCGAAAAGATTTTTCTTTTTAATTAAAGAATGAAAACATTTGGTAGGTGCCTGAGAAAAAAATGTGATCCCCTTTGTTTTAGTTGAATCTTTATTTTGTTAATTTTATCAGCACTTATTTGCTCTTTTATTTTGTGGCTTATATCAGCAATCTTTTAGAGCATTTAAGTAGCAGAATTCTTTGCTTTTTTCATGTTATTGTCAAAAAGTAACAATTTTTTTTCCTTCAAATAAATGAGCAGTTACATCTAAATTATGTTTGACTTGTGCATAAACCTTGACTGAATTACAGAGAGAGATGCTATTGATTCTAGCTTCTACATTGCTGCATTTAATTGAATATTAGTAATTTTTTTAATAAAAGTATAAAGATATTTAATCTGGCTCAGACACCCTTTATCAAACTACTCAAAATAATATGACATTTAGTGCTAGGTGGTCCAGTTACCACAGTTTCAAAGGCCCACCGAATAAAAATGTGTTCGTGTATTTTATTATTACTAGTAATGTCAACATCAAAATAAAATCTCTTATCATGCATCAAAATACCATCACTCATATATTTAAGTACTATCAATTTAAGCTAATGTTAGCAAGTTTTGAAGTTTAATAAAAACTTATAGTTTGACTATTAGCTAGGTATTAAGGTCAGAAATGCTTAACCTCATTGTAAAAATAAGTCTTAGTTACCCCAACCGACTTTATTTTGTATTGAATGGACCAATCCTCATATACTGCATTGCTTTCACCAATTTATATTTTACTGTTTTTATTTCTGGGTATGTTCTATGAAACAAATTTAAGTAATATTAAAACGGGTGTGATAGTGAAATTGCTTATATAATATTTTCCAACTTCATTTGACTATATTTGTAATATCCACCATGGCATCGGAAATTTGCTTCTATAAAGGCCTTTAAATGTATTACTTCATACTAAATATCAAGCTGCTGTTATACCCAGTGCTAGAAGTGTGGGTAGACGCGGGGTGACGCGTCCCCCCACTCTTCAAGAAAATACCCATGCGTCTCCCCACTTTCAAACACACTCAACACACCTAAAAATTACTAATGAAATAACAGTAACCTTTAAATGTAGTGACACTGAGCAAAAGTGATTTATTTTTTCATTTCAAAACTGTAAAACTATTTGTTATAGATATATACTATTATAAAAATGTATTGTACTACTTTGGTATAAAGATATAAGTACTTTTACTAACAAATACAGTTACACATGGTCAACTTTTAACTTTAGAGGAACTTTCTTTTAAGTTACATTTCTATTCTTGTTTCATATAAAGACAAGCTATTCTTTTAATTTTTTTTTTTTTTTTTTTTTTATATAATTCTCTACAATTTAATTTCCTGAAAGTATGCGCATTTATAAGTAATATTTAAACCTAAATAAACAGTTATGTATATAATATTGAATTATTACTTAATTTTATCTCTTACTTTCAAGTAAAAAAACCAAGTTGACGAAAATTCATTAAAATAGCAATAAATTTTCGACCCTAGATTATTGCTAATGTTAGGAAGTATAAATTATTTTTTTACTAGTTAATATTTTTATTATAAGTTACGAAATTATAAAATTTATCACTGAAGATGGGAAAGGGGGGGGGGGGGAGGAGGGAGAGGAGGTGCACTTGTCACCAAGTTTTGGGCGTCCCCCCACTTTTTTTTCTCCACTTCTACCACTGGTTATACCTACAACGTTGTTGCTACAGTAAAAACGTTGATATTACAGTAAAAAGGAATAAATATTAAAGTTAAAAGGAATAAATATTAAAGTAAAAAATAATAGATATTAAAGTAAAAATGAATGAATTTTCCAGTAAAATGGAATAAATATTAAGGTAAAAAGGAATAAATGTTACATTTGATTTTATATAATATAAATGTATATTTGAAAAATATGTATACTCAAATAGTTATCAGGTCTGACATTTAGAGGCATTTTAAATTTGGAAAAAAAATATGAAAATTACTAACTTTTAAAATAAGCTAACCTTAGTTAAGATATTAAATTAAGTTAATAATATTTTAGCTAGAAAAGTTTATATCTGCATCTAAACTTATTTGGTAATATCGCATTTAAACAAACTGATTAAATGATAAAATGTTTTCCTGAATACAAAGGATTGGTCAAGGTATCTCTGCTATAAAGCCATTTCAAATTGGTTCAACAGATCGTCAGAATGAATATTTTTTTCTGATAATCTGGATTTGTCAAGGTTTTTATTGAATCGACGGATGTAGAACATTGCACAAATTTTAATTTTACTATAAAAATTCAAGAAATTTGCCAATTTGGATTCAAGACAATATTTTTAGGAATAATTATTTCGTTAAGTAAAAAAAAAAAATCCTCAAATTGGTGATTTTTCGCTATTTCTTTTCTTAATATTTAAATAACTAATTTTTTTTAAAAGAACTTTTGTTTGAATATTTGGAATCAGAAAGAAATTCATCATAAATATAAATTAATTTCACTCGTTTTTAAAAATGGGGAAATTGTCCATTCAATGCCTCATGTAAGTTCGGAAATAGCCCTAAATTTTTGTTGAGTATTTGTGGATAGTCCTCAGATTTTATTGTTCTACTTGAACATTACTGTGATGCGTGAACGTAAAATTCAAAACCTTCCCAGACCATCACTGAATCCATCAAGCCCATCTAAGTTCCATTTTTTTTTTTATCACTGAAAATAAGAGATAACAACTTTTCACTATAAGACATTTAGACTTTTGGCCCATTTTAAAAACATAATTTCTGTTTTAAGTCTTTTTTTCAAAAATGGTTTTCGTGCCATTTTCTTATGAAAAATATATTCATGAGTTTTAATTCTTCTATTTACAGAATATTCTAAAATTGCAACAGGTGAGGCAAATTGTCACAAAGGCATATATTTCATTGAAGCCCTTTTTAATATATTGTTGCGTGGGTGGGTTCGAAAGACTTGAAGCCAAAACAGATTAAAACTTAAAGAAATTTATTCCGATATAACTCTTCGCAGATTCTTTTACAACTCCAGAACTTCCCGTTCTAATAGACTCAATACAGCTCTTTACACAATAATGGAGCACAAACAGAAGTTAAAAACTAGATACGCAACTGCTAAAATCGACGCAAAAGACAATGCAATACAGTTAATTTTCGGAACTACTCTGAATACTCGCTGAGAGACAACCAACTCACTCAACTCGATCACCCTCTCTCTTATAGACTGAGAGGCGACTGCAATTTTTGGACCCCATCGAACATCATTCTGATTTTTTTATAGAAATTAGAGAAAAGTAAGTAGATTACGAATCCACTGGTCTGCCGTGGCAAAAATGGCCGAAACTGGTCAAAAATCGACTTTTAATAAGTTAAACTAAATCCAATCGCCAAATGAGCCATAACTTGCCAAATAATGAGCATTTTTTTTTATTTGGTAACCCTCATTCTTTAATTATCAATTAAGAAGGTTGCAGACGATTCAGATATCTGGCGACGGTCTACTTGCATCTATTAAAAGGGAGCCAAGTTGGCAATAAACATTATGTCACGGATGACGTAACTGATGTCGCCAATTTGGCTTACTTTTAAAAGATACACATTTTCCAAGCCAGATATCAAAAATCGTTTGCGCTTTTTTTCATTGAAAATCAAAATGCAGGGTTGCCAGACGAAAAAGTTTGTTCTCTTTTTGGCAAGTTATGACATATTTGGCAATCGGATTTTAACTCATTCCAAGGAGATTTTTATCAGTTTCGGCCATTTTTGCCACGGCAGACCAGTGGATTCCTAATCTACTCACTATTATCCAATCTCTATAAAAAATTCAGAATGATGTTCGATGAGGTCCAAAAATTGCAGTCGCCTCTCCGACTATTAGGCATAATAGGAAAGCTAATCCTTCGCGAATCTTCTACAGATAGAAATTTGGAGAATTTTCTAGATCGCAGTCGAAAAGCTCTATACAGGTACATGGGGACCTAAATGGTCGCCATGTTTGGCGACATTAGGTGATTTCTCGCCAAACTTGGCGACCTAAATTAGTCTCCCAAACCGTCGCCAACTTGGCTCTTTCTCGCCAAGTTGGCGAGATTGCCATTAACTATAATGTTAAATGGCATTTTCCTTGTAAAACTCGTTTTCCAGCATTAAGACAAGCATTGTAGGAAAGCGAGGTAAAAACAAACAGTTGTACTGCTTTATGCGAAATGTGCTTAAATTTTTCTTTTTACATAATTAATACTACGAAATATTTACATATATACAGAAATTCGTAACAATATTTAGATTTTCTAGTTTGTAAATTTTTCTTAGTCTTTCAGTACGTTTTTATCCTTTGAATTCAGTTTTGGATGATAAAATTTTGTAAATACTGAGTGCGATACTTTGCACAATCTTTTTAATTTTTTTAGTTGACTTTTCATATGCTTTATTTTAAAATATTTATTATTTTATCTTTGGAAATATCTTTAGCTCTTCCTGTTGTGACTACGAATTTAAAAAAGACCAAGATACAAGAATTCTAAAAATAAAAACATATAAAAATAATATAAAAGTGGATGATATTAAGTCAAAATAATGTTGCCAGATATTGACATAAAATAGCTATTGAAATGTGGATACGGGAGTAAATAATTTATATTTAAAAATAATGTGAATACAAATGTCTATAGTTATGAAACAACAAAATTAATATTTCATTTTTTTTTATCAATTTAAATATTGTAATCGTAATTTTTTTGGTAATTTTTTGTAGAAGGGCTTATATAAGTATAAAAGTTCAAATACAGATTGTCTTTTATTGTTGAACTTCCTATGTTACTTTTACAATAAATTTTTTTACTGTGTTCATAGTTTTGAGACGGACTGTACTATACACATTTGATATTTTTAGACTAACTTTTTACGCTTTTATCAAATTTTTTCAGGAATTTCGGGTATGTGGACGTATAAGAATTCCTTAAAATATATTTTCACAGAGTTTTTGATCAAAATCGTTGGAAACGTTTTATGGTAAGTGCTTGAAAACCCAAATTTTTTAATAGCAGCTACCTATACATTAGTTGAAAATCTTAGGCAAATCCGTGCAAAAAGCTATGCTGACCACACACACATATATTTTTTCTATATAATTTTTTTGGAGTCAGGTCGTTCTTTGACGTTTAAAAATGCAAAATATATGTATATAATTTTTTGACCTATCGCAATGCTTTCATTACACTATATTAACATATGGCTAATTGAAAATAAAAACCTAGATTATATTGATTAGTAGTCCTCTAGTTATGAAACACTTTCACCTACTTTTCCCAATTTCACTCCCTTATTAACAAAACGTTGGAATGAATCATCTGTATTTTTCTAAATTAGTTTATAAGAAACTTCTGTGCCAAATTTCTACCCTATAATATCGTTGGAAGTGTGAGAGTTAGCAATTAGTCAGTCACGCAATAAATGAGTCAGGGCTTTCACTTTTATTTGCATAGATTGATAATTGTTGGTGTTGCTTTTTTTTTTTTTTTTGTAGTCTGTGCATAATATCCATAATAGGTATTTTCTAAACATTCGAAAGAGTTTAACACTCACCACAATTTAAACAACATATCATCGTCAACATTTCTTTGTGAAAGGAACAACATGAAGGATTTTCAGACGATGGTCAACGGACTTTTACATAGAATAAAACCACAGAATAAACAAATTTTTTACATTTTTTGCATAATCTAGTTGGTACAAATTCAACAAATATTAAAAATGGACATGGCTTTCAGCACTCTCTAATCAATATACATACCATTATCATAAACTGTATATCCCATAATGATTTATTATACAAACCGTAATTATCAACCACACATTTCATTATCATTGACTAAACATACCAAAATCATGAACTAAATATGCCATAATCGTTAACAACACATTTCTTAATCATTGATTATACATAACATATTCATTTACTACACATATCATAATCAATTAAGTATACATACCATAATAGTTAACTACACATACCGTAATCATTAACTATACATATCATAACCATTTACTATACCTACCATACTCTTTAACTATACATATTATAATCATTAACTATATAGTACATACCATAATCATTTACTGTACATTCCATAATCATAAACAACATGCATTCCCAAGTTGTGGAATATTTCTCCAAGAATAAATGATGCGCCTGACTTCCACTTCGCGAATTTTGTTTTTCAAGGATAATAGATACTGAATAAAATTTTAAGTATATTTTTAAATATTCCTTTTTTATTAAATATCATACATTTTCATTATAAAATATACTCTTTCCTTTAAAACGGTTTTTTAAAACATTACTCTAATTTTTTTTAACTTGTCTTTAGCATTCTGCGTCATTACCAAAATTTGTCTTTCAAAGTTAATAGATACTGTATAAAATTTAAAGTATATTTTGAAATATCCTTTTTTATTAAGTATCACACATTCCATTTATAAAATAAAGAGTCCTTCCTTTAAAAAGTATTTTAAAAACATGACTGTAATTTTGTTAACTTGTCATTATCATTTTGTCTAATTACCATTCAAAAGTTTTTACATCCTTTCTTGATCCCTAAATATCACTAACAATCCAAACAAAATGTTTTGGGGACAGCAGCTTTTTTAAGGTTGTGTTTGGATTCACAATATTGCGTGGAAATACCTTTATATATCTTAGTTAGAAGTACTGAAGCTGATGATTAATAAAAACATATTTTTTGCTGTCATTATCCTCCTTAATCTTATTTAATTATAATCAATTTTATTAAGTCGTATTATATTATATATTCTTTTGTTAGATGAATTTATCTTTTAAATTTGTAATTAAAAAAAAATCGTTCTTTACTTTACCATAACTAAAATATGGTGAAATGTCATTAATTGTCCTCATAACTATATTCGGATGTCCTTAATTAATTTGTTTTTGATTATTTTATTGATAGATTTTTAAATATTTGTTCTACCAATATTTTGAGTATAAGTTTTATGTTAAGTATGAAATGTATATATGAGTTCTATTCTAAAAAAATATTAGCAATACAAAAACATTTATTTTATTTAAAAAATTGATCTGAAAATTAACTATTTGATGCATTTAGGCGTCTCAGTACCTCCTATACTTCTAATGTTAAATTACCTATTTTAGATGTATTATTACTTGGAAAGTTCTTAAGAAATGAGGTTAAAATCAATCTTATACTAGATATTGAAGTTAAAGTTTGTTAAAGTATATAATCTTTGTAGTTAAATTTTAATCAATATCAAAATTACTGCAAGAAAAGCGTTCTTCTTCTCTCTCTCTCTTTTTTTTTTTTTTTTCTTCTTTTTTTTTTTGCAAAGCATTGGCATCTTAGGAAATAATTATAAAAATAAGTATTTTTTTTTTAACTTGTGTTTAATATGTACGTTAAGTACTAGAATTTCATAATAAAAATTAATTTAACATCTGAACCAGAAAAGGTACATTAAAGTTTGATTTTCTTTAAACGCGATATTTCGAAGTTAAAGGTAAAAGTCACATAGTTAATAATTGATAGTTTTTTTTTTTTTTTTTTTTTTAAATAAATATAACATACTTCAAATATGAATCAAAACTATAGTAAAACATCAAAAGCAAAAAAATAACAACAACAAAAAACGAAAAAAACGTGAAATAAAAACATCAAAATCGATTTATTTATTTTTATTTTAAGGGTATTAATTATCTTTATTTATGACTAGTCTATAAATATTGACCTAAAAGAAACTAATACAACCCAGAATTTATATACATTTCTGATTTAGAATGGTCGTGATATTTTCTGCCTAATTTACAATATTAAGCATAATTATCTTTTAAATGAATTCACATACGTCAAACACCTTCATAGTTTTATAATGATACAATTCTCAGCATCCTACAAATTTCCCGAATGTGTCTTAAATGAAATTTTTTAAATTTGAAAATTGAGAACCCTAAAACGGACGCGGTCGTTTTGGAAAAATGATGATATCCGTTGCATGTGTATGGGAATAATAAAATTAGTTGATAATTTTGTCGTTTGGGCCCGTAATAATTAGGCGGAGTTTAATTCACAATTCATTTTCCCAACATTGATGAAATTTTTTTACTTTTAAGCAATTTTTTTACAGTGATTGAGTGGTATATGTTCTTCTAGATAAATATTAATTCAGTAGATATTTAACTTATTACATTATTTATCTTTTAATAAAAATATTATCAAAGTATATCTAGTTAAAAATTTGAAGTGAGTATTTAGGAAAAAAAAACCTCTTGAAGTATTTTTGCACTGCACTCAGGAGAGCGTAATAAGTAATTAAAGTAGGAGTATGAAACATCGTACAACTTTCAATTACACTTTTATTCTGACGTGGATTTGTGTCATTTAGTGATTTTATACATTCATCATCTATTTAGAAGAAATGGCCAGTTTGGCTATATTTTTTACCAAAATTCTAATACGAGTCTTTAAAAAAAAAAAAAAAAAAAACTTTATCAAAATGGTGATTTGGGCAATTCTCGACAATTCTTATATTATCCTTTCTTATAAGTGAAACTGGGGTGAGGAGAAAAAACGATCGTTGATGAGCTATGCTCAAGGAAAGAAAACTCTGTATTAAAGGCATTCGTTTTTCAACTTTTAACATTATTAAAGCATTTTTATGGGAATTTTGGAGGTGGGGATGTTTAGAACACCTTAGGAGGTATTACAACAGCGATTTTGATCAAAATCGCTAGAGCCATTTTTTATCAATCATTGAAAAATATGATTTTTTCAAAAGTCTTACGCGAAGATGCGATTTTGACGAAAACCTTAGTGGTAGGTCTCATTGCCACCATTAACCCTCACACCAAATTTGAACATCGTAGGTTAAGTTATGCTGACCACAGACACACAGAAATATATTTTTTCTAGGTCACTTTTTTAAAATCAAGATGTTTCAAAACGTGGAAAAAAAAAAAAAAAAAAAAAATGAGAGAGGGAGATAATTTTTTTTGACAGAATGCTATACTGCCATTACCCTATGTATTCATATAGGTAATTGAAAGTAATAAATAAAAATAATTTCACTAAAAGTTTATTAACCTTTAAAATGCATCGAACACTTTTAGGACACCATGTATTGTTATCACTCTATTCGATAGCTAATTGTCAGCCTATTTTCCTCACATATACTTCCGGATTTTTCATGACGCTCTTGTATGATATTTTCTGAGACGTTCGCGCCTTAGCGATGGAATAAAGTATGTTTGCTACTCATCGACAACCTATCATTAAAACAAAACGTTAATTTCAACTGCGTTTCCTTAACATAACGAATTATAAATTATTTGGCTTATGATTTGCAATTGAACCCTTTAGATCTTGATTTCGGTATCTGCCTCGATAAATCGCAATCCATCAACTAGGACTAGTTAGTTAAAGCACTTGATGCTAAAGTACTAGTCTATGAAATTTTACAGTTTTCCAAATGCATACTTTAATGTGGTCACGGTTTCTCTGGTTATATTATAGTAACAATGTTTCGATACTGTATACTGGTATCTGCTTTCGGAGGTTCCTGGATTGTGCTGATGGTCAACAGGTAACTAGTCCCGGATTGCATTCGGATTTAGATTTGTAGCATTTTCCCCCACCTATCCTGGTATGATGAGCGTAAGCCTTCACATTTTTAGTAGTTTGTATTATTTTCATGTTGGTTTAAAATAGAAGAAGTTGAATATATCAACGTTGAAATGGATGGTAATTGGTGCAGTATACTGCCGCGTTAAAGCAATTAAGTAGTATCTACAACTGAACTCAAAATGAGAAGTAACTTAACAACTTCATATAGTTGAAGTTAAATTATCGACTAAGTTATTAACTTTTTCAACATTTTCTATGCAGAGACGAACCTTAAACTTCACCATTATGTAAAACAAATTACAGTACTGGTAACTCAATGGTATGACTCAATTTGACCAAATTAATCCAGATACCACCTCTGTGCTTTAAATACGGCAGCCTCTAAAATCTCATAGGACCATCCCGACCTCCACCACCGTCGAGATCATCACCCCTTTGGTGGATGGGAACAACTAGGAAATGCAAAAACTCTCACCTCCTCCTCCTCCTCTCCTTGTTGTATAACAACAACAAGCAAAGAGTGAAAGATTGAAATGTAGGCCAGGCGGTCACTCACCCTCGCTAGTGAAAACCGCTCTCTCATTGGCCGTGACCGGGGGTTGGCCTATTTCGGATATCCCAAGCAGCCGATCTCTTGCGGAAGATAGTAAGCCAGCTGTGTACCCTTCCCTACGGACCCAACATGACTACCACCACCAACAAAATGCGACTGTCGCGGTAAGTGGATGATTTGTGTACTATGTTGGCAGGGTCAACCGCTCTCTAGATCACATGGCCAATTTTTAGTTTGTGGATTACTCATTGTTGTGCTAAATAATAGAGTGGTGACATTTGGGGATTTGTTTGGTTCTGGATATACATAAATGTCAAGGAATGTTACTAAATTCTACAAAATATTTTGGTGCCATTTTTTTTTTTTTTTTATCTTCGGAGCGCGTTGTTATAACATTACCTTTGGATTGGTAACTTTTTTTTCTGGATGAAAAGCAAACCTTGAGTCTCTCTATGTTAAAAAAAATTGTCTGGGAAATTATCTTGAAAATCATGAAGATATCAGGGAATTTTTAACTGTAGTTTGTTACCGTCGTGTTTAAAATTGTGAAAATCATGAATCTGACGAGGACAATAAGTATGGTTGAATAAATGTACTCCCCATCCCCCTCCTTTAAAAAAAAATAATTCTGGTACGTATTTTTATGAGTTCTAGTTTAATTTTTTAAATACACTTGATTTTTTTGTTAAGACACCAATTTCCATTTAGAGGGATACACTTCATATTCATTCAATTTACAGTTAAGACTTTTTTTTTTTTGTTAACCCTTTCCTTCCTGACTTTGGAATTTAATTTTATTAGCGTATGTAAATTGTATGAGTTGTTTCGACTCTTCGCCTTCGATTTAATAAAGAAATATAAAATACTAAACACACATTTTTACCAACCCTTCTTCAAAACCTTTCCTAGTGGTGAAATTAGTTAAGCCCTTTAAAATGTTTATGTTTCGACCTATTGTCTCTTTTGGAACATTTTAAGTTCAGGTTTGACCATTGCAATTTTATAGGATTTTCTGTCCACTATGACTATAGATAATCAGGGTAAACCTTGTATAATTTATGATTCGTGTACCAATCTCGTACACCAGTAAAGACCCACGTGTGTTGTTATACTATGAGTGTATGACTGAAGAGTAAATGCCAACTTTGTCAAAAACTGTTGTGATTATATGATACTGCAATATGGAATCATGACACTGAATTGTTGCGCTAGTCCCTAATGTGCAGCATTTAGTCATCAGATTAAACCTTGAATGAAATGCTTATAATGAATGGATATATTGTGCTTTTTTATAAAAGAAAACGTTTTAATTATTTTCAATGTTGATTTAAAACCTTTTTGGTTACTCTTGATGATTTATAGATATGCCTGATGGTCATGAAAATGAATGGGCTTGAATGGACTTAATAGAGAAGGAATTATAAATACTGAAATCTTTTTAATTATATTTGAATTTGGTGATAGGATGATCTGTTACAGTTTTCAAAATTTATTTATAAAACAATTGGTGAAAACTGTATTTCGATTATGCTACATATTAAGTTTTTGGTCTTCACTTTCCTCAATGCCAAATAATAATAGTTTCTACAAGTTATTATGAAGATAATGTCTGAAAGTTATTTGAGTTAAATATGGAATTTTAACATTGTAGAAAATTTTAAAGAGTAGCAAGGAAAAATATTATGTAACTGCTAATTTAATATTATAGTTACTCAGACGGTAGTTTATTGATATTGAATTGTCCTAAAAAATTCAAGAGCACCACGAAGGATTTTTGAATTTCTTTGAAACTAGAAGTTTAAACTTTAATAAAATTAAAAACGAAATATATTAGCACATCATGGTATCGTTCAGATATGATGTGGCTAAAGTAAACAAGAAAAAATTCTCAACGACGCGCAAATTTTTATAGCGAAAGCTGTTAAATAAGTTTTAGCCAAAGAGAATAACATAAGCAAGATAGATAGGAATAATTGTACTGCTTTTCAAAAAAACAATAAATAAATAATATATATATTTATATATATATGTATAAAATTACCTTTAAGTTAGAGGAAGCGTGTAAGTCTTTTCAAAGAAATTATTTGATCTTTGTTGTAGTTTGTAATTAATTTGAATTATGCTTATCCTGTGTGAAGGGCATACATCTCATTAAAAATTAAAAATATACATAACCAAAATAAAAATTTCACGTAAAATCTTATAACATGTACAAATACTTTAATCAGTTCAAGTGGGTTGAAAAAGTTATGCTAGAACGAATTTTAATTTCTTCTGTGAAAACCTAAAGCATCTAAAAATATGAAACACGATTCCTACTCATAATAATTTGATCTCAAACGAAAACACAAATAATATAACGCTCTAATATAAAGCTTTTTATGTCTGGCAAAAGCACTCCTATAATTAAGTTTATAACAATTCCAGAGCGTTAAGCTCTCAATTACCAGATGTTAGTGAAATTTTTTAAATGAAATTTCCCAACATAAATAATCATCATACATCCCGAAACAAAACGACTCTCCATCCGTTTCGATATTTCAATCCTAATCATCCCAATCAAGCTCATCTGCATCAGCTTAAAAATAGAACTCTCCCCTTTATCGCATTGTCTAACAGTATCCATTGAAAAACACCGAAAAGACTCAAACCCTTTTATTTATAGAGGAAGTCAATAAACCGTTAAAAAAAGAAGATTTAGTAAGCACACTCTTACAATTAGATAACTTTCACTCAGGGTCGTTCCTGTTGAGTATTTTTTCCTTGTTCAACCCTTTCGTTGGCTTGAGCACGATCGATGCTGATTGGCGAGCCTCCAATAAGTCTGTTGGGGCCCCTAGAAAGGGGCCCCTCCATTCTTGATCTGCCCTTGACCCCCCCCCCCCCCTCCAACAATTAGTTGGGTGACATACTTCCTTTTCTGTAACTGCCTGGTGGGCGCTCTTGTAGTGAATTGTTGCACGTGATGCCTTGAGGCCATTTAGGGATCGGGGGTTATCTCGTGAAATAAGAATTGCAGATATAAATTAAAAAATGAAGTGGTATATTTTCTTGAGATTTCAGCATTTTTGGAATAAGGTCTTAAAGGTCTTAACTTACGTCACCTCTGTTTTTGAACGGGGTATATCACAATGAGCACGATCACGAAGATATGTAGCACACACACTTTTTGGCATTTTCGTTGAAATTTTTAAGTTTCATACGGTTATAATTGTAAGTGCAAGCTGTTTAATTAAGTAGTGCTGAAGTTTAATAAGGTAGTGTTAAGAAACAAAATAGCATCGTGATGAGGCTTTCTTTTCCTTCAGAGATTTTCAAGGATTTTCTCATGAACGAAGACATGGCCTATCTGTAAAATAAGTATTTATAATTGTAATGAATTTAACATGTCTTATAAAGAATTATATTAAATCCTTTTTTAATTCCTGACCTATTACTCAAAAAAAAAAAAATCGTTCTAATACAGTTTTTAAAATAGATACGACCAAACCTCGAAATGTGTTCAGAGTTTCCACATTCACAAGTTGATTCAATTAAAATGAAACAAACTGTTAATTATATTCCCATGAAATGATTCTTTGGACATTACCGATTAAAGACAATGTTCCTAATCTTCTTCGCAACAAATAATCAATAGCTTTTAAAGAAATCTCCGTACAGAACATTTTACTTTCAATAAATGGCACTTGAAAATTAACTTTCAATTAATCTTATCTTAACTAAAATTGCCTTTTTGTGTGTGTGTATTAATAATGGATAATGTTATTTATGTTATCATTTTAACTTTCTTAGATCCTTCAATTTGTCCTTTTTTTTTTTTTTTTTTTTTTTAAAGTAGCTTTTGCTTAAGGAAAAGTCTTAGTAAGGATCATTCCTATACCAATTATGTTAAAATCTTCTAACCCAGTGCATTACGAAACCACTTAGTATAAAACTTCAAAATTTGGTGAGTAAGTACGAAAACGATCACTTAGAAATGACATAAATTAAAAACTCGAAAATAGCTTCTAATGTATTTTATTTTATATTTGAAATACTTTCGGCTATGCATATGCAGTGTCTCTACCTGGTTTTGTGTTTTACTATTTTAATTTTCATTTATAATAGATTGATATTTAATGAAAACAATTTATGTCATTTCATTAAGTGATCTTTTTAGTACCTACTCACAAAATTTTAAGGCTTTATAGAAATTAGTTTATAGTAAATGCACTGGACTAGAAGATTGTAACATAGCGAGTATAGGTCCGTACTAGTTATAGGTCCTAGAGTTATAGGTCCTTACTTAAGACCTTACTAGGTCCTCTTAAGTCATTGCAGTCGTAAACGCAGCAATAATATGCCTATAATGTAATTGTTATTTAAAGTTGAAATTGTTAAGGTGTTGCATTCAGAAATAAAACACCTTGTTTTTAAGTCTACTGTTGGAGAAATTCGTTGTTACCTGATAGTTCGGCTAAAATAGTATCAAAAATCATTAGAATAAACAAAAAAATTGGTCCTTTGATGAAACTTGGCAAAAATATTGCATTTGTCATAAAAATCAATAATCAAAAAAGTCCATAAAAATATCTAACGAAGAAGGATGGGGGGGGGGGGGGTCAGGGTGTTTTATAATTGAAAACTTCATTTTGGAACAATCTTGGCATGTGACTCATATTTTTCGAGTACTTTTTAATGCTGAAGCGAATAAAAAAAAAAGCAAGATGATAACTAATCTAAAAAAGTTATAAGTCCTTTTTATAAACGAAAACACATGTAAACAACAAGAAAAGGTAAAATACGACATACAGGAATAAAAAATTGGTCCGTTCATGAAACTTGGTAAAAACGTTTCATTAGCCATAAGAATAAAAAAAGAGAAAAAAAAAGAATTAATGAAAAAAAAAATAATTAGCATAGAAGGGTGTTTGTTTTTTGAGTGGGGGGGGGGGTGAAGGTTTGTTTTAAACTGAAAATTAACTTTGGTATAACCCAGGCATGTGACGGATATGGGTGGAGTATTTTTTTACGCTGAATCTAATGGAAAAAAATCAAGACGATCTAACTATCCTATAAAAAGTTATGAGCCATTTGTCTATTTTATAGACTATAATATAAAATTATATGTAATGCACCAAAACTGAGTGGAAAATGTTAGTAAACAAACAAAATTAATTAGAAAAAGTACCAGTTAGTAATAAAATAAGTAAGTAGTCGTGAATAATTGAAATAGTAAGTAAAAATTAGTACAAGAGATAAAGAATAAGTAATGAAACTAGGTACACCTTTACATTCGTCTATGTAAAGGATTTCGTCTATATAAATTACTGTAACTCTTTATAGTATGGTTATATTGTCTTGATTTTTTTCCATTGGAATCAGCGTCAAAAAGTACTCCACACACATGTATCAAATTCCTGGGTTATGCCAAGAAAAGAAAAAAAAAACAAAAAAACTCGGAAAGCACCCTCCTATGCTAGATATTTTTTATTGACTCTTTTGTTCCTTTGTCCTCATGACAAATAAAACTTTTTTGCTAAATTTCATGAACGGACCAATTTTTTATTTCCTTATGTCGTATTTTACCTTTCCTCGTTTTTTGCATTTGTTTTCGTTTATATAAAGGGCTGAAATTTTTTTTTTATTAGTTATATAGTCTTGCTTTTTTTTTCTTCATTCGATTCAGCATTAAAAATGACCCCCACTCCCAAAAACACCCTTCTTTGCTAGATATTTTAAGGACTCTTGATTATTCATTTTCGACAAATGAAACGTTTTTGCCAAGTTTCATGAACGAAACAATTTTTCTTTTCTTTAATGTCCTATTTTACCTGTACTATGGTACAAGTCCTAAGAGTTGACCTAGATTTTAATATCGATTCCAACATTGACTTTAAAAGACAAATACATATTATGTTTACGTTTTTCCATTTGAATGTGGATTATAAATCAACAGTATTGAGACATTAGTAAGTGATTACACCCTCATTTTCATAAATTCCACATTTATTTAATTTTAAATTAATTACAAACCTAAAAAAGCAGCCTGAAGGTATATATCAGTTATAGCTTTATCTTAAAAATAACTTGCTGCAAATATCTTTTCTCACTGTCCTTACAAATCCAATGTCGCGATACTTGATGGACACGAATGAAACACGATTGCCATAGTGTTTTCGGAGTGTGCTTTTTTCTTTTCTTTCCTGCCGAGATGAATCATTAAAAAAAATAACTTTTGTTGATGCTTCTTTTTTTTCCCCAACGCCTTTGTTGCCTTCTTCGTTGTTCGTTTCGGGTGGTTTCTGGAACAAGACATAACGTAAATATATTTTTGACGCGATTCACGCCTTTCACTAGTTTTACAAAGTAGCAAATTATATTAATTTGTTCGAGAAGGAGGCATCAGGAAGAGTCAATAAGGCAGTGTTAATGCTTCTGGTTTGACTCAAGGCTTATTTGAAAATAGGGATTAAGAATTTACAAGGAGAAGGGGAAGACTCTGTTTTGTTAAAAGGGTTGTAATTTTTTTTTTTTCTGTTTTAAGAAAGAAAATACTTGTTTTTTGAAGAGGACATGTGAACCTAGTTAACCTCCTTTGAGTCTGGTCTAGCTTAAAAATGTGGTAAAGCAATAACTATGGCTAAAACTGCTTGATATTATTATTTCTTTAATACCTGTTTTATTGCATACTTTTTATGTGAGACTAATTATTTTACATATTTGCATACATTTTCTATAAAATATGTTGCCTGGTGCTGAAAAAAAAATCAGACAGCTAATTTCTCATTTTTTGTGACATTTTAGAATTAGCAAAGAGTATGTTAAAACGTGAACGCTTAAGTAAAAGCATTCTAAAATTTTAAATACTTTTAAGACTCATTGTATGGATATATTAATTTTTCTTTAGTTGTGAATAGGGTTTAAAGTTTAAAACTTTATCTTAAAATGGAAACCGTAACTAGGTTTGGAAAAAAATGTTTTTCATGTTACCTTAATTTTACCACGTTACTTTAATAGATCACTAACATGTTATCTTCCATGTAACGTTAATATCGTGTTCAAATGATGTAAAGTTGAACATGGCATGCATGATTTTTTATAAGAAAATGTTGCGTTGAATTTGAGTTCACTATCAATATTAGAAGGCTTTTAAAACAAAACCTTTCTAATGAAGAGGATTAAATACGCTCAATGAAAAACAAATTCTATATATTTATGAAACAAAATTGTGAAATGTATTATTTAAAAAAAAATATTGAGAATATATGTAATTCATAAGTATAATTAAATGTTTCTTAAAACTGACTAAACATTTAAAAATTTCGGCATTTCCTGCATTAAAATATTTTAAAACTTTTAAAAGCATTAGTTAAAAGAGAACAAATTAGATTGTGTCAGTAACTGTCACTAAAGGCTCCTTCTGAAAATCTTCTCCTTCAAAACCACAGTGGCGCATATCCAGTTATACATGTACAATTTGGTGACATACTGAAATTTATCCTTGCTAAGGTCGACGACCTATAATAAAAAACTGTCAATCTGGATTTTTTTTTCTCGATAAAAGTGTTGCCAAGTTGATGAGTCGGGCAACAAATAGTAAAAAATCTTCACCTAATATCAAAATTGAGGTCTGAAAAGCAAAGGGGGTCTAGGTGACTTTTCTTAACTTAAGAGAAAATACACTTTATAACTTCTTATTTATATTTAATTCTATGAAAACTAGTGATATCTTCATTCCAAAGGTTAGTATTTGAACAACAAATAATTTCCATACAAATGTAATCCAAATAGAAAACTTTAAAGTGTATTTTCTCAAAAGTTAAGAAAATTCACTTGGGCCCCTTTGCTTCTCAGGCCCTCAATTCTAGTCCGATATCTCTAACTGTTGTGAAGAAGTGAACTTCCCATAAAGTAATAGTGGAAGACAAATCGCTTCGAATTTTATTTAATTCTACCCATCTTATCGAGACCTTTAAACTAATATATGACACCTGTCTACAACATTTATAGTTTAGGCTTAAGAAATTGAAAATTTACTTCCGGGCACCATTTCTGTACTTTCAGGCGAAATTTTGATTTGGGAACTCAACCGAACACGAGTCCTTTTATTTCATATACAGCTCTTGCCAGTATCATTTGTACTTTTCTCTTTGAATGTTGATCTCAGACGGACGGACAGAGTCTTTTTAAAAAGCTTCTCACTGCGTAATGTAGAAACTAAAATGAAGAAAAAGGTATAACCTGCATGCTCTTTTAAGATTTGTTATTTGTATGTACTTTTAAATGAGCGTGTAATATTTAAAACGCTGTTAAAAATAAATCAATTCAAGAATAAACCATCGGATTTAGTTCATAGTTGAATGTTAGAGCTAATTAATTATTTAACTTTCTACCTCTTTTCTTCAACTATATCTTCCAGATAGCTTATAAGCGGTTTCTGTTCTAAAAGCAGATGAATAAAATCCAATACTTCCCCCATTTATGCCACGTAATAGGAAAGCTTATAGTTACCAACACATTCTAACTAGCTTGGGGGAAGTTGCTAAATATAGCTCTTTATGAGGATTGTTAAGCCATCTTTAGCTTGAAGTTAATAACTAATTTTACAAGCATGCTCTATCCAGTAGTTGTAGTTTAGAGATCGGTGGTTTCTACATTACATTAATGTAGAGAGGAGCTTATGAAAAAACTCTGTTCATCTGTCTGAGATCAACGTTGCCATGGTGAGCCTACAAATGATACACATACGTGCCTAAGGTATCGTAGAGACAAATTACTATCCCACAAAATTCAACAGGAAATACCAGAAATGACAATCGTAAGTCAACTTGTAATTTCGTAAGTCAAAATTATAAAGGATACAAACATATACATTTTACAGGTTTGAAATCCTCGGTAATGTAAGTAGGATAACAGATACTTAACAGAAAGGGCTGAGAATTCGATCGGAATAGTGTATCTATAGTTATGACAATAGCGACAAAAGATTAGAAGTTGGATATTCTGCGATAAATTTTCTCTACAAGTGAATTGCTAAACTTACGAATTTGGCATATTTTTTGATAAAAAGAAAAACCTCTACACTGGCAGACGTTTTATTATATGTTGTTAAGCATAAGAAGGGAAGGTTCCAGTCACTAAATGTCGCCAAATTAAGACTTACTTGATGTCTAGACCTAAAATTCTTCAATAAAAACATGCGTAGAAGATGCATATAATGACAGTGATTGTAACAGTCCACCTTTATGTAATAACTAGCTACGTGACTCCGCGTTGCAGAGACCCGTCATTGTGCATAGGTCCCAGGTTTTGACGCTTCACAAACACGAAGAAGCTCTCTGAAAGGTTCGTTGCTACTCAGTCTAACTTATTGTTATAGGTCATCCTTTTTACATGGAACTTGCTTGTAACGACCTTTTAGTAGTTGTGTAAAGAGTAAAATCAGTCATTTTGCAAATACCCAGATAATATGAAGAAAAGAAAAATCTCGCTTCTTTTCATTTTATATTTTGACACGACTGTAAACTTCTAAATATTTCGATCAAATTAGTTTTTACAATATCTTACATAATACATACAGTCTATTGTAATTATGCCCACCTGATGGCTGTGTGGTTAGAGCTCTAGCCTCACGTACCAAAGGTGTCGGGTTTAAATCCCGGGTTAGGTATGGATATTTGTTCTGGTCCGGAATCCACGTTACGCTGTAGGTTCCGACCTGATTTACCAGCTTTGTGCATAAAAATAGGTCGTTGAGCATACAAACCAACTATTTTAATTATTTAAAAATTTAGAAAATACTGAAGCTTGTATATGCTTAACACTCACTTATCAGTCTGAGATGGCAAATCATTACTCAATAGAATTGCAACGTCAAATCTCTTTGTTTATATCTTCAAAATAAGCTTAAAGTTGTTTTTCCCCCCTCCCCCTTCCATCTTATTAGGTTAAACTGATTACAGCTCTACCTACCAATTTCGCATTGAACTGTTTATTGGCATTTTGGGTCAAAAAAGTTATTTTTCGGTGTCGCATTTGAATAGATAAATCTTGTTCCCGTCCCAATGTACTTCGATATTCGATCAAGTGGCTTTCACGGGACAGATTCCCTTGGGAATCAGATTAGACCGATAAATAAAATAAACAAAACGGCAGAATTTTATCGATTGGGTAAAAAAAAAAAAAAAAAAAAAAGAGATTTAATGTAGAAAAGGGCCAAGGGAATAAACCTATTTTCCAGAGATCAAAGTTTGACTTTGAGAAACGAGGTAGATACATAAAAAAAGCAAACTTTTTGTATTTATCTTACTTGCTTCGTTTGAGATTAGTTTGCAACAATTGTTGGTTGGTTGTCGATTTCTTGTGCATGGGGGTACACTAGTGAGGCGGGAGAGAGGGCATACTACTGAGCCATTACATGTAGCAATTATTGAAATACTTTATACGAGATACATGTTCAATGATTGAAGTTCAAGTTTTTGTTAAAACTCTGTTGGTCATAATACAATTATTTCTTCTAATGCATCAAATAACGATAGAGTTGCCATTTTGGTGACGAATTTGTTGACGAAAAGAGCTACCAATTTGTAGTTGGACTGATAAGAATGTTAAAACTCTGTTGGTCATATAATGTAATTATCTCTCATTATGCATCAAATAAAGATGGAGTTGCCATTTTGGCGACGAATATGTTGACAAAAAGAGCTGCCAATTTGTAGTTGGAATGATAAGAATGTTAAAACTCTGTTGGTCATATAATGTAATTATCTCTCCTTATGCATCAAATAACGATGAAGTTGCCATTTTGGTGACGAATTTGTTGACAAAAAGAGTTGCTAATTTGTAGTTGGAATGATAAGAATGTTAAAACTCTGTTGGTCATATAATGTAATTATCTCTCTTTATGCATCAAATAACGATGGAGTTGCCATTTTGGAGACGAATTTGTTGACAAAAAGAGCTTCCAGTTTGTAGTTGGAATGATAAGTATGTTAAAACTCTGTTGGTCATATAATGTAATTATCTCTCCTTATGCATAAAATAATGATGGAGTTGCCATTTTGGGGATGAATTTGTGGATAAAAAGAGTTGCCAATTTGTAGTTGGAGTGATAAGAATGTTCATCTCATATGCAGAAAGATAGACGATCGTAGTCATTGTAGAATCTTATAAACTACATTAGCGTAATAGGGGTTCGGACGGAGAAAAAATGGCAGAAACAGTTCAAAAATCGATTTTGAATGATTGCCAAATATGTTTTAAGTTGCATAATAATGTCTCACCGGTATTTAATTTTCAATGAGGAAGGGTTATAAATAGATGGGCAAAGTTAAGAATAAATATTACGTCACTGATGATGCCAATTTTGCTCACTGCTCAAAAATTGCAAGTGTGAGCCAAATATTAGAAATCGCCTGTACCCTTCCTCAATGAAAATTAAAGAGTGGTAGATTACCAAATAAAAAGAATGCGCATTGTTTGGCAGGATATAACTTATTTGAAATCGAATTTTGTTCAACTCATTCAAAGTCGATTTTTGAACAGTTTCTGTCGTTTTTCATTAGATCTGTTTAGTCATAATCTACTAACATTTTTCTACATTATATAAAAATCAGAATGATGTTCGATGGGGTACTAAAACTTGTAATCGCCTCCATTGGCTTCCATTATATATCAACACTTAAAACATGATCCTGGCTAATCCCAATACACCTTTAAAATAGTGGCGACTTGTGTGTAACAGCAAGTAAAACCGGGCTGAATCTAAACTATTATTTTAAAATTTACTAATTGCTAGTTCTCTTTAATTATATATTTTACTAATTTTTAAAATATAGATTAGAATCGCAAATGAAAATGAAATTTCTTTTGTCGGTAACCTCTCTCCCCCCCCCCTCCCCCCCCCTCCCTTTCCCCGATAAATAGAAAACCTGTTGCGCAATGCATAATTGAGGGGGGAAAAATCCGCTCAAATTAAAAAATGATCGTCGGGTGAGGTATTGCCAAGTTGAGTGAAGTTCCAAATAAGCTGCAACGTTGCCATGGTAACAGCTGCTAGTATGGAATCTCCCTCCACGCTGAATGGATACGACGCTGTGGCCAAAATGCAGTCCGTAACGAATTTTCTGACTTCGGCTGCACTTGTTTATTCGATGATGATGAATGTGTGTGGGGGGGGGGGGGTAGGTCACTGTATTCGGCTGCGCTAACATTTTTGACCACATACCACTACTGCTTTAAAATAAGCCCTTAAAACTCTGAAATTTCAATTTTAAAAAATCAATCCTTAAAAAGGGGTTTCAAATAAAAAGACGTAAAAAACGATGGTAGGTTATCTTTTTATAAATAAAGAACTTGTACGGTGATAAAAACTTTCTTTATTGAGTTGGTTATTTTCAGTCATTTTAAGTAAAATTTTTACATTTTAATGTAAATTAAATATATAATTCTACATTTGAAATTCTGTGAGAAAAACGTTATTCAAAAATTCGGATAAGAACAAAAATATTTGTTAGTAAAAAAATCTTTATGATATTGTTCATCACTTTATTTAACTAATGCTATTTTTTCGTCGACTTCTTCCTCTCTTACAAGAAAGGATGATGTGCTAATTATTAGGGATGGAACGGATATCCGGCAAATATCCGATATCCGGCATATCCGGCTGATTTTTCAATATCCGAAACCCCGTCGGATATCCGATTTGAAATACCGGACATCCGATAATTTCATTCGGATATCCGGATATATATCCGGCCACCAGGTATCAACAAGAAATAATTTTTTTCAAAAAATAATGATCTTTTTCGGACAAAGGGTACACCGCATCCTACACTTTTTTTTAATTTTTTTTTCTTGGACATAAATTGCTGTCAAGTTCGAAAACGAAAAAGTTCCTTCGTGAGAACTATGCTTTCGCATATCCCTAACTTCAGAGATGAGCTAGAAGATGCAGGTACATTTAGTTTGAATTCGAAGAAAGGGGCACCGTATTATTGGCGCCGAGTTGATAAGCATAAACGATTCCTCCAATCTTTTTCCATACACATCCTTTATACGTGTTTTGCAATATGTTCTTTTCATTCCAAGTTTATGATCTGATTAATTCCAGATGTTATATTTGAATGCCTCTCCGTAAAACACGAACCGAAATACTAATAAATAGTACTTTTTTTCCATAACATAAGTCTTCCCACTTCCTCCTTTTTTTCTGACATTTGCTAGCGAGTAAAAAGCAATAAATAGCCAATGCGCACTCCCCAATGTTTTTTTTTTTTTTTTTTTTTTTTTTTGTTCTATCGACGATAATACCCTACCCCTTTATGATGTGAATGGTATGGTCTAATTTCTGATTTTTCATTGGCAGAAGTTGAAAGCTGGTATATTTTTTCTGACGTAAAATGAAGTATTGTAATTTTTAGGTCTTTAACACAGCGCCACAATGTGGAATTATATTTAGCTCTCTAGAATGTCTTGAATCATAGTTTTCTCCAATTACAATCCAATTTATAATTTTTAATAACGGTTCATTTAAAGTCACCCATTTGGAAGTATTTTAAAATTAATGGAAATGACGAAAGCAAAGCCCTATGTGTTACTTGCTCCACAGAATCGTTTAAAAAATATATTGTGCGCGGCAAAAGCTCAAAATCCTTTTCCACAAAACCCTTTTATGGAACCATTTAATGAGTGTGCATAAGGAAATTCACCGAAGCTTAAAAGACTCACTAAATGCATCAAATAGTGATGAACAAGAAAAAACAATTCATCAAAACAAGAAATGCACGCAGACAACATTGGAATCGACAATATATGTACCAGAATTGTGGAGTTTAGATGATCCTAAAGCAAAAGCCTTAACCACAAAAATATGTAAGTTCTAATTTTGTTTGTTATCACCTTGCTGTGTTTTTCGGGTAAAAGCTATATAGGATATTTATGCAGACTTGAGGAAGATTATCTTATGTTTACATTACATGATACAAGGTAAGAAGTTGAGTAACAATTTACAAACGTATTTCTGAAATATTTTCATCACATTGCAGAATGTTTGGTACAATTTTAAGTAACACACAAACAAAATGGTGATGAAGTTTCAAAATTGTTCAGCAAGTGTAGGTATTGGCATCACTAAAACATCGTTTCATCAACTAAAGTTTAAATAAAAAAAATTAACTCAGTGGCGTGACGGCCCGTGTGGACCAAGGTCTGCTGGGCCCAGCTCAGCTTTCTTGACTGTGGCATTTGTGTGTCACATAGCAGATGTTCCGGTCAGATGGTCATTCTGACCCCGAACCCCAGTGTTTAGATCCCAAGCATGCATGGTCCTCCTCAGTTTATTTCTTTCAGGTATAAACAGCTAAGTCAACCTTTCTCAGTTCGCGAATCAAACCATGGACCTGTGGCATACAGTGCGATGCGCTAATCACTAATTATAATTTACTTGATACTTCATATCATGACCATTTTTTTCGTATAGCATATCGTATAAATATCGTTTTTAGTATATAGACCGAATATCCGGCCGGATATCCGGTGAAATCCGTTTCGGATATCCGTATCCGGTAGACATGGTACCCCGGATATCCGAAATCCGGTATCCGGCAAAACTCACATCCGTTCCATCCCTACTAATTATCAAAAATATACAGCCAATTTCGTCCTTTTGGTGGGTTTATATTTTCCCATATTTATAATTGTTGCCAAAAATATTGCAAACTATTTTAAAATTAATGAAAAGGTGAATAAAAACAATAAATTACACCCAATCCATGCTAACTTTAAATGCTGTGACTAGTATTAAAGTGTAATTGAAAGTTGTGCGATGTTCCACATCCCTGGTTTCCCAAGTATGATCAATCGTTTGCCCTCACATTTATTTACCTTAATAAGTCCTTTGTTCATTTCAAAATTGACAATTAATCATTCATAAAATTCGTGCTCTCATTCTTAAGAATAGTTTTATGATAACATCTCCCTTAAACTATCACCAAACATTATCAATGATTAATGAGCACAACACTAAACTTGGATTAGTTCATGGACGCCTAGGAAGTAAACTAACTACTTATGATTCGCATTTGTAAATAGTTAGAATTAAAATAAAACATAACTAGTCCTGCTCAAACTTTCATCTTCAACACCACATCTGGAATGCGGGTCAACCCTCTTAACTACCAATCCACGACTAACCCAGACTTTCACTTGTTGCCAACCGCTCCAAACCGGTTTGTGACTATTGCAGCAAGAGTCGCGTAAGATTAAGTTAGTCACGACCCTGTGTGTGGTGTAGGCTTCTCTCTCTCTGACCCACTTTTAACACTGCTTCTTTCTGTTAGTTAAAAGTAGTTTAAAGGGGAGTAGCGACCTTTGTCTTTCTGTCTGGAAGGTTCCTCCGGAAGATCTTCCCACGGATTATTTCGTCATAAACTTCACTCGGGCTTTCCCCTTCACGCTTTGCAAAAGTGTCTTGCATTCTCTGAATTGTACCTTGCCTTAAATTCATGATTTGTTTTATGTTGTCTGTTTGGTTTGGTTTGTTTGTACGCTCAACTACCTATTTGTGTGCACAACTACGACTAATCAGGCCGGGACCTACAGCTTAACGTGGATTCCGAACCATAACGAACATCCATGCCTAACCCAGAATTCGAACCCGGCAACTTTGGTATGCGAGGCCAGAGCCCTAACCCCACAACCACCAGGTTGGCTTTATGTGTCTGCATCCATTTATTTACTGACGAGTCCCGCTAGTTTTCTGATGGTATTGTATTAACCCTTCACTCGAGCGGCGCCTCTTAGACGCCACACGATTGGATGCCGAAACACGAGAGGACCACTAGGTTTGAAGCGGAAATTTGATGCAAAGCCAATGACTGTGTTTAGTTTCTATGAAGCAAATCCATAAACGCTAACCTAACCTAAAATGTCTCAAGTTGCTTGTCCCTCCGCGCGAAAAAGGCCTCGAGTGCAAAGGGTTAATTTAAACGCTTTGAGATCAATCGGAACTTTTTGAAATCCACATAGAGTTCGCTCTTCAATTGATGTTGGATAGTAGCACAAGCATATTTTTCTTTGGGAGCTTGCTATAGACAAACCTATGGACGATGTAAGGTCTAGACGAATGCCTATTGCCTTGAAGATTGAAAATCGTCCATGTCCTTTCATATAAAAAGAAATAAGTTTGTGCTGCCATCCAACAATTGAAGAACGAACCTCATAGAAGTGTATTTTAAGTCCCAATGGGTCTTAAACTTAATACAGTACCATAAGAAAATTAATGGGATTTATATGTCCCTTTAGTAAATATAAGGTTATGGTTCAGAAACCAAAAAATTAATTTACTCGGCATTCATGTGTGTGTACGTTTTTAAAACATCCATTTCGTAGAATTTTTTTCTAATTTTTAAAAAATTATTTTTAATGCAAATATTTCATATAATACTAAAATAAGATTATGTAAAAGTGTTCGAGTTATGCTCGTGTATGAATGAATTTTTACCTTCAATTACTCATATGTTAATATAAGGTAATGAAAATGTTGATACCAATGGTCCTGCGCCAAAAAGAACATAAGTTAAGACATTTTGGCTCATGAACCCCTGGGATCAAGCTGCGTCTGCTGAGCTAAAAAAAATTCTCTAGAAAGAATATCTATGCATCTGTGTGTGTCTGTTCGTGATCAGCATAACTCCAAACAAACCAACCTACGACGTTCAACTTTGCATACGAGTATTAGTGGTGGCCATGGGACCTGTCATTAAGGTTTTTGTCAAAATTAAGCATGCGTACAAGGTAGCAGTCGTAGAAAAATGTATGCTTTTCTATTTGCCAAAAAAACGGCTCTAACGATTTTAATCAAAATCGATTTGATAATGTCTATTAAGGTGCTCTTAGCATCTCTACTTTTAAAATTTCTAAAGAAATGCGATCAAGGGGTAAAAAGTTTAAAAATATATATATATCTTTAACACAGTGTTCTCTTACCTTGAGTATAGCCCCAAAATGACTGTTTCTCCTCTGCTAAGCGTAATTGGAAGTTGTGCGATGTTCCATACCCCTATTTAAATCTGAAACCATAATGTAAAGAGAAAAGTACTTTTAAGTTGGACATGTTATTTTGAGATGTACTAAAATTAGCTCGACTATCATTACAAACTTAAATAAGAAACTTTTGTAAAGAGAAGGTAAATATTATGGAAATGTCAAAGAGAAATGATTTTAAAATATCAAGATAAAATAACTCATTTGAAGTGAACTGAAATAATTAACTTGAAGGTCAAAAAGGAGACACTTTGGTTTTGTAAAAAATACTGAACTGATGACATTTTATTTTTAAAAAGTATTCTCCTGTTTATATTTAGTCCGATATAAGTACAAATTTTTGTACATTATTTGTAGAAAATTTCTGTTAAGTTGTCGATTCCAAATAAACTAAAAAAATTGAATGTCAAAGGACTAATAAGTTATGTAGTCCCATTACAAAATAAAGTGTGCACTTCCTTTAAAAAAAAAAAAAGCAACTTTTAAGCAGTACTTTTATTACAAGCTTAGTTCTAAAAAAGTAAGTTTAAAGCATTTTAAAAATCTCAGCTTTTTTCATTCTAAATTTATAAATCAACTTCACTCACATTCAGGCGATAACCATTCTAATAATTTTGTTTTCAATCGTCTGCTGTTTTGAAAAATATTCCTAAATCCGACGCAGACGTTAAAAAAGAACTAGGTTAGCAGACGATCGGGTCTGATCGAAAATGTCCGGAGTTTAGTGCGAAGGGGGTCAACGAATGGGGTGTTCGGACGCGGAAACATTCTTTTGAGCAAAGGGGTTGTTGACCCCCTGGTCTGGAGGCGTTGACCCTTCCGAGGGGGTTGCCCCGGATGAAAATCCCTGGCAGACAGATTGTCTAAGATTATTTGTCTGGAACAGTAATTAGTTATAGTTAGTGCCTGTTTTGCGTTAATTAGGAATTGAATTTCAAATAGATGTTAAAAGAGACAAAGAATGTCAATTTTTAAGAATTTCTAAGGAAGTAAATTTTACTCTAGTGCAAACTAAAATTTACATTACTTAATTGTAAATGTATCAGTCAGTCTGCTTTTATTACGCTAGAATGTTTAAGCTTGTTTATTTTACCTTTTGCATTACATAAATTTTTATTTCTTTACCAAAAATCACAAATATGCGTTTATTTTTTTAACTAATCAACAAACAAATACGAGAAAAATAACAAAAGCAATAATTTGTAAAAATTAATCCCCCCCCTCCCCCCCCCCTTTTTTTTTGTGGTAATTCTGCTGACGTATTATGTTCAAGCCTTTGTCCGTTGACCATAGATTTGAATCCAATTTAATTAAACAAGAATTAGTGCCATTTAATTTTAATATGATTGTGGTGTTTAAGAATGGATATGGAACAACTAGCAGACTTATACTCTTTTGCACATGATCTTCATTTTAAATAAATTATAGAGCATACTTTCTATTTCAATTCCAAAGCATAAGTTTCACGAATAAATAATATATTTAAGAATTTAATTGAACTAAAAAGTCATGTGTAGGAAAATAGTTTTCAATCATGGTTCTGTTACCCCAAATGACATCTCAAGTGAAAAAAAGTGGCTGTTACGCCACTGAGTTTAGTTTAATATTTTTAATATCCACAACTTTCACCTAAGTCTCTTTTAGGAGGAGGAAAGACTAACCATTTTTGTTTCCATTTTATAGTGTTTATTTTTTGAAATTTTAGTGTTATAAATCCTTTGAAAAACATCGATAATAAAGCATTAAAGAATTTACTTTTATCCTCGAATAAATAAATAATAATAATAATATTAAGTTTTAATTACATTTATTTTGAAACTGTGGACCATTATGGAATATCTTTACTCCATGTCATAAAAAGAGGATAAAATTCTTTTATGACGTAAATCATTTTTTCTAAGATATTGAATTTGAAATGAGTTTAGAGGCTTGGTTGAACAGTAAACAATTTCAATGGACTTTGACAGGTAATACAAACGAACCCCAAAATAAACTAAGACAAAAAAAAAAAAAAAAAAAAAAAACTTTTTGAAAGTTTAAAATTTGTTTAGTATTTGGAATTGTTTTCCTGTAATAATGTTCCTTTGTTTTTATGTAAATTATACCGACATAAATACTTCCAAAATTTATCTCATAAGAAATTTATTGTAATTTTTTCTTCAATATTACATTTACAAATATAGCCTTTATCTTTACAATTTCAAAACTTCCAGATGGAGAAATAGACTAGGGGTGTGGAACAGCGCACAGCATTTAATTGCACTACAATACTGGTCATTGCATTTAAATTTGACATGGATTGGTGTAATTTACCGTTTTCGTAATCTTATTATTTATTTATTTATTTATTTAATTGATAGTTTGGTGATGTTTTTGGCTATAATCAATACATTGGCAAAAAGAAAAGAAAAAAAATAACAGCTAAAATGATGCAATTGGCTGCGTGTTAATGGGCGATGCTGAAGGAAATAGAACTTTGTGTTAAAGATATTCGTTTTTCAATTTTTTACGCCTTTATCGAATTAATACGGGAATTTTGGAGGTGGGAATGTTTAGAGCACCTTAAAAGGCATCCACATCGATTTTGGTAAAAATCGTTAGAGCTTTTTTCGATAATTTTTTAAAAATTCAAATTATTCAACGGCAGACACCTTAGGTGCATGTGCAATTTTGACGAAAACCTTAACGACAGGCCCCATGCGTACCACTAATCCATATCAAAAGTTAAATTTCGCTGGTCATTCCGTTCTGGAATTATGCTGACCAAAGACAGACAACGACTTGTTTTTTCTCGACAACTTTTTGAACTAAGTATGTTTCAAAACGTGTAAAAATGTCCCAAAAATGTGTTTGTTTGACCTAATGCAATAATTTCATTACCGATAGCAAACGCATTAAATTGTGAACTATTTATCACCGATTGTAAACTGGTTGTGGTGTTTCAGCAGTAAATTCACTGGCTTACCTCCCAAACGGCCTCATCTGGCTCACTGCAGTTGGGTTTTTTTCAGGATTACTTGAGACGGCGACGATTGTGACGTCGGTTGCCGTCACCTACTTCATGTTTTTGGGGTTTCTTCTCATTCGAAGCTCGAGTGTGGGACAGTAACTTATTGAAAGACCTTCCGAGAGGAAGTCTGGACTAGTTGATACATCTAGGTTTTAATCGTTAAACTTCTTGCTAGTTCAATCTCTACATTATTAGAACTCTGTATACATTTCCAGAGTGGCCACAGAACCGGGAAAACCTGGAAATAGAGGAAATGTCAGGGAGCTTTCTGATTCTGGAAAAAATCAGGGAAATGTCAGGGAACTTTTAAAATTTCATAAAAATCAGGGAAATTTGGTATTGTTTAAGGCACGTTCATCCATAGTTTGGCACTATTTACACGGAGATTTGTAGTGGAAAGCCATTAGAAGTTTCATGTTACGGAATAACATAAATTGTTCGTTACCAGCAAAACTATTTTTTTTAGAAATTGTATATTATCTCTTTAGCATACATGTTCTATTTGATCAGGGTATCTAGACATCTGGAAAACCTGAGAAAATTGGGGAAATTTAAAAAAAAGTTTGCCCTAAAATCAGGGAATTTTTTAGAAATCTGTCAGGGAAATCAGGGAACTTTTTTTTCTGAATTTTGTGGCCACCCTGATTCCACTTCGTAAACATATTGCTTCCAATTTGATTCAATTGACAACCCAAGGGGACTAGTACCCAAAAAATAAAATAAATTTTGGGATTTTTATTTCGTGTTTTTATGTATGTATTATTATAGTTTCTTTACAAAATAGAAGTATATTATATTTTGTTTTAAGAAAACAATAAATTATTTGCTGTATAATTTTTTTCACCTTTAATTGCAATTTACTCTAAACGTGATAGTTAAAATGTCAATGTACTTTTTTAACTAACAAGCAGAGATATACCGTTAATTTTTTATTAACTTGTAGTGCATAATTATTTAAAGGGGTTTTGAAAAAAAAAAAAAAAAAAATTTTTTTTTTTTACAAAACTTGGACCTTAGTATCTTGTACAACATTCATTTAACCTTTATAAAAATTTTTAAACTCATCTGTTATGAACTTTCTAAGAAAAGGTACATCGAAAATAAGCACTTAAACATTACGTGCTATATTAAAAAGGGTACCGAGTTCCCTTTTAATATTTTCCGACAAGTTATAACAGAGTGGCCACAGAACCTGGAAATCAGGGAAATGTCAGGGAGCTTTCTGATTCTGGAAAAAATCAGGGAAATGTCAGGGAACTTTATAAAATTTCACGAAAATCAGGGAAATTTTCTGGCATGTTTTCCCGTTCTTCTGTATTTTGGCGCCATTTCCAGGAAGATTTGTTGTGGTAATCGTTAGAAGTTTAATGTTGCGAAAAAATTTGAACTTTTCATTACCACTAAAACTATTTTTTAAAAAATTGGCATGTTATCTCCTTAGCATACATGTTCTATTTGATCAGGGTTTTTATACATCTGGAAAAATTGGGGAAATTTAAAAAAAATAAATAGACCGTAAAATCAGGGAATTTTTAAGAAATCTATCAGGGAAATCAGGGAATTGTCAGGGAACTTTTTTTCCTGAATTTTGTGGCCACCCTGTAATAATATTTTTGTTTCTTCAATTACTAATTATTTACTTTTTTATCACATGCAAAAATACAAGACGCAGATAAACATCAGGGAGTCTCAAATCCTTTACCTACCCCCCCTCCCCGTCCCCTTCCCGAAAAGAAAAATCGTTCTTCGATTATTCGTATCCACAAACACGCTCAAAAAACACAAACAAAAACAGACGACATGTAAGTGTCACGTGGTCAAGTAACCCACTTCTAGGTCGGACATTCACCTTTCTGTGTGAGCACATCGCTCCTTTTTGAAAGTGGAGTACACACGTGGAAAGGAAGAAAGTGGTGTCGAACAATGTGGGCATTGTTCTAGAAATACGAGGGAAGGAACTTGCACAGATTCGACCTTAGTCGCTTTTCTGTTGGTAGCTTCCCGTTTGGGGAAGAAGTTATTGCCAACTGGACTTCCCTGTCGCTGGACGTTGACCTGGTGATGCGGATTCATTCAAGGTGTCTTCACTGCTCTCATCAACACTTATTATTATTATTATTATTTTTTTTTAAATTTCAACTTGATGTATTGATACAAATTGTTCTGTCTGTCTGAGGTTAATATTCACAGACATGCTACATATACGTGCAAAATGTAATTTGCTTATAGTGGTTTAGAAGTTGGAACATTTGTTGTTATCATATGAAGGGTCACGGCAAAGAACGATCAGAGTTTAATTTTTTCTAAATCAAGGTTTTTCCGCCATCTGCATTTAGTTTAACCACGCGAAGTTCTCTGGCAAATAAATATCATGGTACGTGAGGTTTTGAGCAACCATTTACCTATACAAGCCCTGAGACTTTAAACTTTAAATTAGCCTTTCTGGAGAATTAAGAAAATCGGAATCTGGTCATTCTTTTCCGTAGTCCTTCATACGCCTTCAAGTTCAACGGGGCGAGATTCCAGTCATTACATATTCTCAAGTTGTACATGCTTACTATCTGGATCTGATGTACCGCAACAGAATTTATAAAGGGTCCTTCAGAAATCTACGCAATATTACTTCCTGTCTCTTACTGTTTCGCAGTTATATCATTTCAAAGTTATGGATCCCTTTTCTTAAAGACATTGTAGTGGACTTTTAGTCACAGTGACTGTCACATTCTAACCTTTTAGCTTCTATTAATCTCCAGGGTTCCCACGGTCATTAAAAGTCATTAAAAGTGCTTAATATTTTTGAACTTATTTTAAAGTACTTGAAACTGCTTAGAGTAGCTTAAAAATAATTGAAAATGCTTAAAGGTCCTTAAAAGTCCTTAATTTTTTTGGATGTTTTATGCTCAACTGCAAAACTTATAAAAATACTACTCAGACTTGCTATCCCCGCGTGACCGCCACTTATTCGCTCCGTATCGGAATTCTCTGACATATTTATATTAATTACACTTGCGAAAACTTCTAACTTTTTTGGTAGAATATACTCTATTAAAAATTTATGTATATATACCATGATGTCTGAAAACAAGTTTTCAAATGTCCTTTAAAGCATTATTTAGATCCATAAAAGTCATTGATTTTCATTCTGTAAATTGAGTGGGAACCCTGAATTCGTCTGGTCACCTGACTTTTTGGTTGGTTGGTTGGTTGTTTTCAGATTATCTGGCGCCGTCAGCAACACAAGGGCATAATGCGCCGAAACATTCGTCATTTAACAAGCCAACATACATTTACCAACACCCATGCCTTACACTGGACTCGAACCCGCAACCTCGCGGTCCAGAAGCTAGCACGCTAACCACTATACCGTTTGATCGGCACACCAACATGATTTGCTATAGCGACAGATTTAACGTGCTGCACTATACGTTATTCCAAACGACCAGTCTTTGGTCAGCGCTCTGTCTCCCCCGATTCCTGATCCACTAGTTCCATTCCTGCCCGACAAATAACCTTACAAGTTCGTAATATGAGGAATTAATGTGCATAAAGAGTTGCGTCATAAAAAATTGTGCATTTCGGCAATATCTACATAAGAGTATATTTAATACGTGCATCCAAACTCTACAAAAAAATAGTAAACGATTTTTGATAGCCACTTCCTGGATTTCAAGTTTCAATTAAATTCATTCAAGCGGTAACGAAAGATACGGTCATTTTCGTTTTATGTAGTGGAGCATTAAGTTCACTTGAGTGCAAATCTGCTTTGAAAAGGGTAAATATTTTTGTCCAGTGTCCATACATTCCTCTAACAACGTAAAACTAAAATTTATTTTTTGTAACAACGTGCAATTTTTTTTTTTTTTAAATCATTTTTAATCAAAAATCTTGGCGAAAAGTAGCCCTTTTTCACTAGGGGTGCTGGAAAGTAACTTTTTCGATCTAGTGTGAGAAAAAATACTTTCTCGCACGTCTCGTGCTCAAATATTGTATAGTCTCGGCATTGAAATAAAAAATTTCAGAAGAAATTCATTGACTGGAGTTGTCATAAATATATGTATTAAAAAATTTGTTTGCCCGTGATTATCTTGTATGCAACAAGTGGGAAAATATTTCCATCGTTTATGTAAAAACTGCAATCAATCAAGTTTAAAACTGATTTTTTGAAATTTAGATATTTATTAACCACAACAATAAATGTTTAAAAAAATTTTAACATTAATCTCTTATACATAATTCGCTTTGTTTGCATAAAATTACATTACTACAGGAATAGTTTTACTTGGAGAGGACGGAAGGGGCAAATACTAATAATAATGATTCGTTTACTTTCTTATTATTCAAAAACTAAAATTCAAATATTTAATTTTTTTTTATCAGTGGTTTTTCGAAATGTGCGAAACTTCATATTACTTTTAAATCCAATAGTTATTATGCTGTGAAACAGAGAAGAGCGCATGGCAAAAAAATTCTGAAACTGCGACTTTTTTTAACCTTATTTATGTATTTATTTATTTTTTAATAAAAGCAATACGAAAAATTTTGCATAAAATCGTAGTTGAAAATAACGTGAGATTTTGGAATCCTTTACTTATAAAATATATGTCTAAACCTTCAATTTTTATACTATATCCGTAAGAAAACAAAAAATGAAATTTAGTAATAAAAAAAATACAGCAAATGGTAGAAGAAAAATAATTATTTACTTTGTATTATTAATCTTTGTTTACAGATAATTACAAATAAAATTTTAACCATATTTTGATTTTATCATTTACTTATAAATTTCCGACAAAATCTAAAAACATTTTAGCTTTACAGCAATCGAACATACGGAAGTAGATCATAATTGAGTATAAAACAGAGACCCAGGATTAGTTTTTATCAAAAATTTCCAATAGTTACAATTTCTAATAGCTGCTTGAAGAAAACTTTGGATTATGAAATTGTCAGTGGGAAGTTTTTAAACCAGATATTCGGTTCCAACGAGAGAAAGATCTTCTGAGTACTATAACTTGATGGTGAAAGCCAATAAAATTATATCGTTATTAGTATCTAACTATTAATTTTTATATTTATTTAATGACTATACAGCATTTGAATATGCAAAATGGCATGTGAAATTACTTTCCACGTACTGAAGATATTATTGTCCATTCATCCTTTATTTTAAGTAAGGTTTAACTTTTTTTTCTCAAAAGTTATTTTTTATAAGATTTGTTTAAAATTCATTATATTATAGGTTTACCGTTAGTGTTGGATAGAGCGATTAAGATTTTAGGATGGGAGCGGTTTAAACTCCACCAACCCTTCCTTGGATGAGATAAGGAAAAAAACCTGTCAGTTGAGAAAATTTTGGCAATTATATTGTAAATTTATTTAGTTGTGATGATTTGTAACACTTTTCGACCGTATTAATCCTTTCTAAATTTTAGTAAACGTTGCAACTACTTATTAAGCAATTAGTTGTTAAAATATATGCATAGTGAAGTAAAATTAGTATACTATAAAAATGACCGTATCTAATGTTCTTTCGAAGAAATAAATTAGTGTCATCGAAAATTCGTCATTTTGTGTTTCTTGACTGAAAGATGCGTTTCAATATACTTCCCAAAAATAGACGTTGGTTGCCTCATTCGGTGGTATCTTGTGTGTACACAGAATAGATAAATTGTACGTTTAACAACTCATCTTTATTTCCATACTCAAAGATCAGATAAAGATTTGACCGTTTGTTTTCCTAAAGACAAAATGTTTGACCGTTTGTTTTCCTAAGACCAAATGTTTTCCTAAAGAATACTGAAAATTGGCTTTATATTTGGACGTAAGAGTTTGAAAGAGAGGGCGACACTCATGGGACATCAGAAAAGATAGATATAAAGCAGCATTAGCCACTACGCGGGCCGCGAGCCGGATTTGTCCCACGACAGATTTTTCTGCGTCCCGTTGGCATTACAAAATATTAAAAAAAAAAAAAATAATAATAATTCAAATTTCACTGTATGAAATATTTTTAATTGTAATTTGTTTGAAATAGTAAGTGTTAACTGTAGAACAGAGTTCTCCATTACGTGCTCGAAGAAACTATATGAAGAAGATTTTGGCAAGATGTTTTCATCAAGAATAAATACAGGAATATCTCAAATGAATCTCATTTGGACAATTTATTAAGATTGGCGGCAACAAATACTGCGGCAGACATCGACTCTATCATAAAATAAACTGAACATTTCGACTTCCACAGTCTAACAATATTGATATCGATTAAAACAGAATAATCTGCATGTACAGTGTAAATACTTTTATTGAAAGTTGGACGTTGTCACGTTGTAATGAAATATTCATTTCTTTTCAGACTTTTATTTAATAATAATGAAAATTATTATTTTTAAATAATTAAAAAAAAAAAAAAAAAAAATCAAATATCAATTGTAATTTTATTAACATAAGAAAAACGTCAATAATTTTTTTTTTCAGTTTTTAGAAATGCTTTTTAATATTAAATCGATAATAATTAAAGACACATATATTGAACTATCCGACCCGTGAAAAACTCCAACATAAGTCGTATGCCCTGCCTCCAAGAGTAAATGGAGATCGCTGATATAAAGAGACATATACAGAGAGAGAGAGAGAGAGAGAGAGATAAATTGTTTATCAACATTTGTTTTAAGATGAGGAAACTTAGTTTGAGGTGGTAATGTGTAAAATATTGAAATAATATCTGGTATTAACAAAATGGTCTTCCTATCTGATATTTTATTTTATTATTATGTAAATAATATTTTTCAACCAAATCGCAGTATAACAAAAAAGTCAGTTTAGTACGATGAGTTTTCTATTTTATGGACTTCGTTATTCGCTTATAAGTTCCCGTAACAATTTAGTGGCGTAACGATTTTGGTCGTCCCCAACTTTCACCCGCATCATTTATTCACTCGCCCCATTTCTTTTTCTTTTTAAAAATTGAGAATCGTTCTACGTTCACGAAGAGTTGCATTTGTCGTTTCAATATAGTTGTAAAATAAGTAACAATAACTTTCGGCGAAAATGGGCCAAATTATAGATGTGTGGGTTACAACAGTGTTAGGAATTATTTTCATAAGATAAAAAAATATATATTGAGTGTTAATTTTTGACAAACGTGTATATACTGGCTTAAAAGATCAGTTGCAAACTACAAATTCACTCATATCAGTGTTTTAATTGCTGGAGACTGTTATGTTACGGCCCTAACAAATGGAAATTTCTTTATAAGTTTTAAAAATTCAATTAATACATACATTTTCTATAATGCCAGAGAGAGCAATATTTATTTTTTCTACTTGATTCATTATCATAATTCTTATTTAGGTTTTGTTATAGGTTGAAGCTTAAACCGTAACGTTCTTATCTTGTAACGAAGTCTTAATAATCTATCAAAGGATTATGCAAAGATCCTTTCCTTTTTATTAAATCCTTTATATTAACTTCGATTTTGTGTGTTTGTTTGTTTGTCGATGAGAGGGGAATCTGCGGTGGCCTAATTAACCCCCTTGCCGTCATCCAATCGGGCTGAAACTAGGTAGATAGGTTCGATGTCGATGGCAATGTATTCTATCAAAATTTGAGGCTGTTACTGTCACTAAAAGTTCTATTTTACGGAAGACTAATAAACAAACTTGCCTTCATCGAATCGCGTTAAAATAACACTGAACCCATCATTGTTGAAACTCTTTCCTGTTGCCAAATTTTTTTTAATAAATAAACAATGAGATTACTTTAATATAGGATGTAATTGTGCATAAATTTACGTTCATTTTTAATAAATAAATTTTTAAACGTAGTTTACCGCACATTTTGCTGATAGAAATATTATTGATATCTGCTTTGTGTTGATGAATATAAAAATTAGCAATGCATTTAAAAGATTTTTTAAAAACTCTGCTTTTATGAGTTATAACATCATTGAGATAATACAAAATCACGCACCATGGTGATGTTGCGTTTGGGTGGTTTTTGCCAAAGTTAAGTGCTTGACTCAGAGTGCATTGGCACAAGGGGTTTCTTGATTAATAGTGATTCAACGATAAGAGAAAAACACTGCAGTATCTTTCAGTATCGGTTTGGTATGGATTTGCAAGCTCATAAGAAATGCGAACTTCTGTGGTTACCAGAAGGCATCTTTATTTTGAAGAGAACAAACCACAGTCAGGCAATAAACTTCAACCAATTCTGATACATCTGGTAACATGCACCTTGATAAAAAAAAAACCTCTTTCGGGCACAAATACACACTAACGACAACTATATATTTACTTTCGCAAAAAACACAAGATGACTCTATATGGCGATTATGCCTAAGGGATGGATAGGACACCTATAATCTAACACTACCGTTGGACATCCAACCTTACAATTCATTCTTAAACTAGGGGTATGGAATATCGCACAACTTTCAATTACAGTATATAATATGGGTCATTGCAGTAAAATTTAACATGGTGTTACTTACTATTTTCTTATTTTCACTCATTTCTTTAGAAATGGCAAAAGCTTATCGATAATTATTATAGTATCCCTATTTATAAGTGAAACTGAGCAGAGAAGAAAAAACGATCTTTGATGAGGTATGCTCAAGGAAAGAGAAGTCTGTGTTAAAGGCGTTCGTTTTTCAACTTTTTACGCTTTTATCGCATTTTTATAAGAATTTCAGAGGTGGGAATGTTTAGAACACCTTCAGATGCATTACTACAGCTATTTTTTATTTGAGTTAGAGCCGTTTTTTAGCATTGACTGAAAAACATGATTTTTTCAATGGCAGCTACCTTATACACATGCGCGATTTTGACGAAAACATGAATGGTAGGTCCCTGTGCCATCACGAACCTGCATACCAAATTTGAACATCGTAGATCAATTTGTTCGGGAGTTATGCTGACCACGTACAAACATAGACATTTTTCTAGATCACGTTTTGGATTTTTTTACCGAATACTCTACTTTCATATGTATACATATGGGTATTGAAAGTAATACATGTATTTCATGATAGAAAAAATCATTAGTAAAAAATGCTTTCCATGCAAAACGATACAGCAAAAATAGTTGAACTACTTTCATGTGGAATGTTCTCGTCCCTCATCGCGAACGAAATCGAAATTTCATCGAAAGTTGTAATGCTGACGATGAATATTTTTGGTCAAAGGTTATCTTTTGATAAAAGCATGATAAAAGTATCGGAAGAAGGGCGCGAAAATCAATGGAGCGTGTGTGGAATGAACAATGAAAGACTCTACTCATCATTGGTCGCTTTTTCTGGCTTCCTCAAGTTCAAAACTTATCACGATTTCTTTCTTAAGTCGCGATAAAAGACATGTGGTCCTTATTTAAAGCGACAGCTTGTGCACCAACATAAAAAACAAGGTGTAATTGGGAGCGATTTCATCTGGCACTTATTTACAGGTCAGGTCATAATAAAACTGATCCTTTAAAAGGATCTGTCGATATTAACATATCTTCATGAAACGCGTTCTACATACCATTGAGATCGAGGTTGAAATGCTCTCGAGAAATAAAAATTTATAAATCCCTATTAAAAATATGTAACAACATTTAAAAAAAAAAAAAAAAAAAAAATACCAGTTAAAAAATTTTCAAATGATACTTCATGAGTTGGAGAGTCATCCTAATTTAGTATAAGCTTCGTCTAATAAAAATGTGCTTTAAAATGATTTCTCAAAATCGGCATTATTACATTTGCGGTTCCAACGTTTTAACGTGGGTTGCTCTCAGGCGATGAAATCAATCAAGGTTTGACGAATCCACAGTGAACATTTTTAATATAAATGTTCTCATCCGAAAATATGGAAATGAAAAAGCCGAGGACAGAGCAAGATAACAAAGCTCAATATAGTTTGAAAATGTTCAATGCGTATATGTATTCGTTGTTAGATTGTTCTGTCTTACATATTTAACAATAATTTATCCTAAATTAAATAGTTGTAGACAACTCTAATTTATTGTTATAAATTTACACGTACCCAAGCATTGTGTAGCCTTATGTTATTGAGACTTTATACCTCTTTGTAACATGTTCGATAAACTCAAAGTTAAGTTATCCCATGGTATAGTAATGCAACTTAAAAGCAACAAAATTACCCAAGCTATTCAACAGCCACCGCCCCTTCCGTAATAAAACTCTGAATCCGCCCTTGCATTATTACGAATCATTTGGCCAAAAATTTTAAATCATGAGTAACTATTAATTTATTATTGTCAATTTATAACTAACCACTAACAGGCATCCAAACCTACACGCATTTATATGACAGATATTCAAAACTTTATTGGATTGCTTCCTTTTTAGTCAAAAACTTCACACACATCTTTCTCGGTTATGGTAACCCAATAACCCTATAAATCAGCGTCAGCCACTAGGCGGCCCGCGGGCCGGATCCGGCCCGCCGTCAGTACAGAAGAGCAAAAATCAAATTTTGGGGATATAATTTTAATTTGTCTACAATAGTATGTGTTTACTACCAAAAACCGCGTTTTCCATTAAGTGGCCCGCGTCAGTTAAGTCTGAAAAAATCCTTTTTTTTTTCTATGAATGCCAGAAAAATAAAAAAAGAGCAATAGTTTGAATTATTACAAACGACGCATTGCTTAGTTTTGTACTTATGATAGATACTCAACCCCCTCAACTCGTGAATGGCACAACCGACCAAACGGTATAGTGGTTAGCGTGCTAACTTCTAGACCGCGAGGTTGCGGGTTCGAGTCCCGTGTTAGGCATGGGTGTTTGTAAATGTATGTTGGCTTGTCTAATGACGAATGTTTCGGCGCATTATAGCCCTCGTGTTGCTGACGGCGCCAGATAATCTGAATACAACCAACCGTGAATGGCACAATTCGATTTCTGCTTTTTTCAATGTGATGGCAGGCAGGAGTTGGGTGTTTTAATGTATACTGGCCTCTTTTGTTTTGACGAGAAAAGAAGAATCGCGTTCTTTATGACTCCAGTGTAATAATAACGTCGAAGAATAGTATTAAACGCAAAGTAGATAGTGAAAAGCGTACTGGCGGTCATTGTCTCGCAATTAACATTGACTAAAATGAAGGATTTAGGAAGTATGGTTTAAATTTCTTTATTGATTACGAGTTTATGCCAAGTTATATTGTAATATTGTCACTAAAGATTAACTTCTTTTATGACTTTGATGTACAATGTAAAAATATTTTTTTTTTAATTATTTGAAACGAGAATCAAATATCATTTTTTTTTATTAATATAAAAAAGTTAAATTATTATTTCAATTTTCAAAATTGTTTTATATTTTTAAATCTTTAGTAATTATCACATTTCTAACATTGAACATATGTAGTAAAGCAATATATTTATTGGCGTATTCGGAATAAATCTGCGGCCCGCTGAAAGTTCCAGCATAAGTAATGCGGCCCTTCTCTAAAAGTTAGTGGCGAACGCTGCTATAAATGCTTGAAGTATTATACTTTCATCAGGGCTGGAAAATTTGATTATATATTTCAGAACTCCAATGGTTTTACTAGTCATTTCAAATGTTAAGTGATAACTTCTGGTAAAATTTCATTTCAATAGTGTTAATGACGAATGTTATCTCCATTGGCGATGAACTTAAAAAGACATTTCAATGTACCACTCAATACAATGCGCTAATTTTATTGCTATTTTATTACGTTTGTTATGCACGCATGAAGAGTGTAAGAGCATGATATTATGTTAGTACTATATATTGATAAGCATTTTTAGTTATGGAATTAAGAAAAAAAGTACACTAAAAGTTGGTCCTTGGACTTAAATCGTAAAGTTACCCTCTTCCTCAATATTACCAATTTTTAATAAAAATATCAGCTGTAAGTTTGAAATGTCCTGTTCCATCGCTCTAGTTGAAATGTTATCCCATTTAGTATAAATTTAGAAGCAGATGAAAAATTATTATTTTTACATTTTCATATAGTGTGTAGGAACTAGTTTTATGAACTCTTAAAAATATTACAAGTCGAGTTTTCCATCATCTGGCTAGCTTAAAATTTTGTTTAATCGAACAAAATGTCTTTAAAGTGACGCATTCGGTTTCCAAAACTCGTAGCAATCTAGAAAATACCCTTTTTTTTTAATATTTGCATCCGTGTTTCTCAAATCAAATATCACAAAATGAAAAGAAATCAAGTTACTCACAAAACCACGTAACCTACATTGAAACCCAGTTCAGCGCATAAAAATTTTTAACCGAAAAAAACATGCAAAAAAACTTATATCGGCGGCGGAACACAAATTCAAAGTGTTGCATCAAAACGCAATACCACAGAGCAATTGCATTGTTCCGTCACGGAATGAATCATGGCACAATAAAAGATCCAAAAACAGAAATGCCAAACGTAGAGAAAGAAAGCGAAGACATTACGGGGTGATAGTGAAAGAAATATCTCATGAGCGTGTAAAAGGTCATGAATACATTCTGTAATTTCTCCCTGACCCCCGTCATTCAGAATACAACATGCCAAGTGACCTACTAACGGATCGGCACGTGTTGGCTGTTTTCCCTTCTCAGCTGACCTCGTCGCCAGGTTCTTTGCCATTACTGGGAGAGGGATTGTCTACAAATTGTTTTTGGGTTGCTCATCTGTTGTTTTGTGACTTCAAAACAAGGGGTAGAATAAAATTTGCATTGTGGAAGTTTAGTGGAAAAGATTAATTTAGCATTTTTAGTTTTTTAGCTTGGGATTATTTGATTGAAATTTGAGGAAAAGATTAAATTGAAGTTGACTATGGAGAATAGTTTTAACATCACAGTAGAGTACTATTGTTGCATTAACATCGTAATTGTGTGTCTCTGACAAAGTTTATTTAAAACTGTTTCTTATTTCCTTTAGATTTTATCAGATTAATTGTTTAAATATAAATGTTTTATTCAACTTTAATTAAAAAAAAAAAAAAAATATTGCTGTGGTATGTGCATTATGCTATTATATAAATAAAAATGAGTAACTTATTTCGCATTTTGATAAAATTATATGCTAAAAGCCTTAATATTTAGATTTTATTAAACAACGTAAAGTTAGACAATAAAATGTAAATATTTAGAGTAAATTATAGTGGAAATCAAAACAGCTAATCATTACGAACTGATTCAGTTGATCATTTTTTTATGAATTTCATTACCTTCTGAACATATGAATATTAATTGTTTTGACATATATCATCCAGCGTAACTAGTAAATAATTTTGTAAAATTATTAGCATTTTGAACTTTATTGAAAACATCATTGCAAAACGTTAAGTTAAAAATATTTAGAATGAAAAAGGATATGTGAAAATATTTAAAGTTACATGGTTAAGCCAAAATTATTTAAGATAGTAAAAATGTCTAAAATTATTTTGAAAAACGTATAGACGTACAAAACCTGAATTTATATATATATATACAAAGGTGACATTTTTACACACTTCATATTTATACAGGATTTTCACGTTTCTTAAAAGTCCTTAAGAACTACTTATTTCGATAGATCTTAAGTCCTTATTTTTCATTTTAAGACCTTAATTTTCGATTCCGAAATATGTTTCTTCTAAAATTTTTTTTGAATATCTCCAATTTGATTTTCCTACTTATAGAAACAATGGGTTTATGTCGCTATAGATCTGTAAGAGGTTCCTAAAAATTTAAAAGGTCACAAAAAAGTCCTTAAAAATGACATATTTTTTACGTTTCAAAAACTGTATCAACTCTGATGTATAGTAACACCAAAACAAAAGACAATATCTTTAAATATTTTTCTTCTATTCTTTAATTATTCTTTAGTTATAATACACATACATACTCTGCAATGCTGATCTATTTTTTCGCCAATCTAGTACAAATGGAAACATAAAGAAAAAATGGTTTAAATCACTTGCAACTTGCCTCCGTTTAAGACCGACTTACACGTCGCCAGTGACTGGAATTCTAGATCGTAAGTTGATTGGAAGGTCACTGCTAATCGTTGATTGGAATTTCCGCTTTCTGTTTAAACAGTGCTTGCAACTGGAACAATCCAGCTATTGAACGAGTGTTTCGCAGACAGTCGGTTGTCATGGGAAAGAACGGGTGACATGAAACGATGCCTTAGAAAATAAAAAGTAACTGATAAATTTTAACTGCAGACTATTGTCATGACAGCCACTTACTGGTTTCTCCAGTGACTGGCATGAAGCATTTACATTGCATAAGTCAATGGAAATGACTGGCAACATCCACTAGAACGTCGACTAGGAACGTGTTTGCCTCTAATAAATTTACCTAAAATGTATACTTAAACCGTCATTTCTCCTGGACCTTCAAATGCAAACAACAAATGAAAATTTCATATTACGTCGCTGGTTAACATGTTTTCTCATTTCAGCTGGTATTCTTCCAATGAAAAAAAAAATCAATTCAAATGAGAAAAGTAACAAATGCCTTTTGAACATCTGTGAAGCATCGCTGTAAAACTTTTTATATGAGTAGAGAAAACTGTAATGCATATTCTTATAAATGTCGCTTTCTTTCTTACCCGTTTCTGTAAAACCCTTTTCACTATTGAGTGAAGTAGTCAAAGGAGAAAACAATATGTGAGTACAGCTGAATGCAAACGGCAGGTGGTGATTTTTTTTTTTTTTTTAATTTTTTTTTTTTCGTTCAGACAACTTTTTTCAACTTTGGCGACGTCACAGCCAACTGCACTTCAAAATGTCTGACTGAAAAAATGAAATATGGGTTTGTGATTGAGTTTAGGTTAATTTTTTTTGGAGAAGTTGATAATCAGTAATAAATCGTTTTATTTGCATAGGCATTGAAATCAACAAAACAATCCAAATAAAACTCCCAGTTTCATTTGGATTTTTTTTTTAAAATTTATTTTGTTGATTTTAATGCAGATGTCCCCAGTCCTAATTGTCAAAAATGAGACGTTGCGATTCAAATGCAAGTTTTCTGGTCGATTGACTTTGGCTTGATAGGGATAAATGCATTCACGCCATTTGTAACTGGCCCCTCTTTTCATAAGTCACACTTGAAGACGGAAGGTCATTTTTTCGAAACCAATGTGACAACAAGCCGTCGCTCAGATAGTTATTGATTCACATTTTGCACGTGACTATGACTCAACCCCCCCCCCCCTCTCTTCTCCAGTACGAGTAAATAGTTTTATACCTTTCATCTGAGTCAATATTCCCTTGTTTATCCAGGTGGGATAAAGTACAATAGGAAGACATTGTACTATAGAGCGATGCTATTAAGTGAATTGTTTTGTTTTTGATATTTTTTGTCAATGGACATCCGTTCATTTCATTTGTCTTCACGCACGATTGCAGTATAACTTGCCTTGATTTGAATAAAATACTAATTTTATCCTTACTTGCAAACTTGCACTTAAAATAGCTGCTATCTAAAATGAGATAGTTTTTATAGCTTTTATATTTTTGACGATGAAAATCATCCAATTTACTTCTTTTTTGTGACTAAAAATTATCAGTTATCCTTAGTTATTTTATTTTCACTAAAATTAATCAACTAAATCCAATTCGTGACTTGATTAATGCCATTAAAAGAACTGCTTTTGTGAATTAATGTCTAGAAAGTTTGCTTAAACTTAAACGCTTTACTAATTAATATATATTTGCAGTGAGGATTTTATTCTCTCGTTTTATTTAATGGCGTTTCGCAAATGTTCTTCTACAAAACTGTTTATTGTCAAGAGGGTCCGTTTGATCTTTGTAAGAAAAAAAAATCGCTTGACATAATTTCATCATTAATATTGTAAAAACTATTATCGATAACTTATTTTATAGTTAATCAAACAAAACAAAACAAAAAATTCGTTTAACGTAATTTCCTCAATAATATTGTAAAAATTATTATCGATAACTTATTTTATAATTAATATATGTCCTAACTTGACCGCCATTCTATAATCTAAGAGCAATTCCAATCATATGAAGGTAAGAGGACTACCACCTTTTTTCCCCCTTATTTTACAATGGAACTGATCAAGTTAAATATCTGGTATGTCTCTTCTACCTCTTGTCTTTAATTTTTCTTTTTAAACTTGAATATTATCGTTGTAAGGCCTTTTATAAAATAGAGTTGTATTCCTATACAAAAAAGCACGGAATGCACATAATATCGAAATAATTAAAATACCGAAAAATATGTATGTTGTGATAGAGATATACTAAGCAGTTATCTGTGGCATGGATGTATTTGTAAAAATTAGACTCTACTTTTAAAACTTCGGGCATTGCGGGATGCCATTTACATTTGTGAGTATAAATTATTATTGAGATTATTTCAAACCTAAAACCAAAATAAATACATACTTTTAGTTATTGTGATGAGTTATTATTTTTATTTCGTTAATAAAAGGATTTTGAACATTTTATCTAATGTATAGTTTGTTTTTAGATTTGAATTTGCTGGGTTATAAGAATTATAGGGTTGAAATTGAATAAAACAAAATAAATTTGAAAAGGGAAAAAATAATGCATTGTTATAGCCTCGTTTATTGCATAGCAGAAGTAGCAAATGTAATCTTCTTTCTCGGCGTTGGTCGCCTCCGAAATCGAGGTGGTCCATAGAAAACAAGTATTTCCTTTGTATTCTATATTACCCAACACGTCATCTTGGAAAAAATATCATCCTTCCTATACGGAAATATTCACCAGTTGAAAAATTGCAGAAAATTTTTTGCCCTTCCTTCAAGCCTACTACTTTCAAAGTACAAGGCAAGCTTCCAATGATAAATACATATATTTGAAATCCGACATACAAAAACTTAATGAAAATCGAAAACAAATTTTGCCCAGTGAAAAGAATGATACACACAAATCAACGCCACTAAATGTTGAGGATCAGCAACTTCGATATTCCATATTACTCACCTATTCCAAAACACCCAAATTTCCTCTACCTGTAATAATTCGATATTTTTATTCATTATCTACTCAATAATTATATGTATCACTTTTTGCTTTGTTGATAATTTTAATTTTTTAAAATAATTTTATTACACACTTATACATTATGTTTCTAATATATACTAATTTCTTTTTTAGGTAAGTGTTCCCTTAAATTGGATACTATCTTCTCTGTGTTTGCTATGAGGTAAACCACTTATTATTTGTTTGTTTTCTTATTGTTTGTTCATTAGTATTCTTCAAAAATGTTGGGAAGTATAATTTGAGCAAAACATATAATATATGAATTATTTTTTAATAAATACGGAATTATCGTATGAAAAATATATTTCACACTACGTTAAATTATTCGTAAATACTACAGGCAAATCTTATCGCTCTCGATCAAAAATTTTCAAATAAGATATTTATTCGTGACTTATATTTTAATTATGATACATACACACAAAACTTGTTTGAAATATTTTATTATGCAATATTTTTTTTAAACCATTTCATTGTGAATCTGTTTTTCCACTACACAATCTATGAATCTATTTCCTCTCAATATTTATAAAATTGGTGAAATAAATACAGAACATTTGTCAAAATTCCGCTTAAAAACTCTCCAGTGCTTAAAGGTTGAATCTAATTATGAATATCAAATAAAATAAAGTAGTTAAATATTCAAATTGGTTGATTTAGCGCCTTATAATACATTTGCATTTACAAAATATTCTTTTATAAGAATGTATAGGTCTTCATTTTATGAGTTTGGTACTATGAAGCTTATGTGGTCCATTTTGTGCTTATGAAGTTCTTATTCGTTATGATATCCAATTTTCAATTCTAAAATCTAGATTCGTAGATGACAATTGTAAAAAATGTGCGAAATTCAAGTGAACAATTCACTCTTAAAGAAGATTGTCTATGGAGTAATTTATCAAATAACGTTTAGGAATTTGTCATCATACTTTAGCGTTAAGTGTTTCTATAAGCTTTCAAACTTTTTATAGTTCGCATTGTAATGCAGAATGTAATTATCTATTAAGGGAGACCCGTACCCCAAATATAGAAAAAAAAATTGAATTTTTTTTTAAATATTTTATTGTATAAAATTAAGCTATATATTCAAGAAGACATAGGATAAATTTTAAACTTCTAGGGAACAGCAAACATTCGATTTTTAAAATTTTAAATACCAATCTGCAATGTTGTTGTATGAAATTTTTTATTTTTAAGTTCGTTTTTCTCGAAATCTAGAATTGGCAATTTTGACTGTGTTTAAAATGCTAAGGCTTTGAGAAAAATTTACTTTGATTTAAACTGTTTATATTTTTGAAATCCTGAATACCTGTTTTATAAATGTTGGAAGAGTTTTTTAGTAATTGTATTAACTTTTTTAAAAAATTCTAAAAAATAGGAAATTTTTGTGAAAAACACAAAACCTCTTTTTAAAATCCCCTGTCAAACTAATTAAAAAAAAATTCTCTCGCAACATCTTTAGAGTATACTTTAGAGTATATATTAGTTTTGAAATTTAAAAAAAAAAATTAAAAATTGAAGGAGGAGTAGACTTTTTAAAAAGGCGTATATTTCGGCCAAAAGACATTAAAAAATACAAAAGTTTAAAAAAAATATTAAATTCAAAAAATAAAAAAACTGCCTCAATAATTGTTAAAAATAGATGTTTTATTTATACAAACAATTTGGTACTACTAAATTCATTAATAAAATTTTAGGTTTTTGCTTACGGGTTTTACCTAAAGGTGATATTAGCGATATTAGCGATATAAACGATAGACTTTTATTTCTTACATTTATATTTTCTTGCATTTTCTTCATCTGTCAATAGTTATGCATTTTTCTTCCAATAAACAATCTCAGACACTCGGCCTGAGATATGAATAATTGAATCAGGTCAGCAAGAGTTCTTTTAATTTTTCATCAGAATTGCAAAACCGCACCATTCACCATTTTAGTCAGTAATATGTCGCCTCTTTCCCGTCTCCCACGTGAGAATTATTCGTACTACAATTATCGCCTGCAATTTCCGGTTACTCGAGGAAAATGCAACACCCCTTTCGTTCCACGCACTTCTTTTTAAATGAAAATTTAAATATCGTTTGGTGTCCCTGATTTTGAAATGATCTTGTGTGCTATAATTGTACCCGAAGTACTTTGTGGTAGAAAGAATGTATTTGGGGAGGGAGGCGATATGTTTCAGAATTCTTATTTTTGCGCTAGTTTTATCACTATAAGCTTTTTCATTAGGAACTTGCGGAAATCGCATTTGTAGTCAGTGTTGACTACAATTACTGGATTGCTGTCAAAGCAATATTTTAGTTTTGATTGAAAAACACTACATATACCACTTTCTTTTTATCGAGTTTTAAAAATTAAGTTAATTCATCCTTATTCTCACTCCCGTTACTGCCTCATTTGGCTTATTACCGTTTAATTTAGTGTTGATCATGATGTTAAAATGACCCTCGAACCGAAATTCACTTCCTATTAAATAAATATTTAATTAAATTTTAAATTTTTCATCTTCATTTTCTGCATTCATTCAACCTGTTCTAAATCTGTTATGTGTTGGAGAATATTTTAAGTATAACTTTTTCCACATGATGATGATACTGTTGATGGCAAAATAAGTCGTCTTCATGTAGATATAGACTCTTTCGACACTTTTTTTTTTTTTTTTCAAAAATAGTTTATTGCTGATTTTTTTTTTATGATCATAAGAAAATAAGTAAAAAAATTTCATTTTTAAGTTAATATAGTATGCGTATTTAAAAATGCTTATTTTATTGTACAGGGGGGGGGGGGGAATTGACCAGTTCTTTTCGACTCACCTTGTGTCTTCTCTTAAGTATTTGAGTTAACGATTTCCCGAAATAATGAATTTTAGTAGACTTTTTCTATACTTCCATGTTTAAGATGGTCCCCTTTTAGAACAAGGTATATACTATCCTAGTATTCCATATAACTTCCCACGCCAGTTTGAGAAAAAAATTCTCCTAATACCAAAATAAAAATAAACCCCAATTGAAAAGTGAACATTGCACTCTTTGACTGTACAGTGCACTCACTAGCCATAGTCGCAAAGTGCAAAGAAAACTTTTAAAGATTAATAGACAGTTTAAAAAACTTACTTACAGAATCTTTACTCCACAAAAAATTTAATGATGCAAGCAGACGTACTGACTGACACTGATAATGATAGTCGAACCGAGTTTCCCAAACTGTGGATCGCCAGGGATAGTGGTGTGGTTTTTTTTTTTTTTTTTTTTTTTTAAAGTTTTCCAATTGAAAATTAAAAGTTATAAAAAATATCAAAATGGGAAAAATCATGAAGCGTTAATGATCAACTGCCTGGGTGGTATTTCAGGTTGGTTGGTTGTTTTCAGATTATCTGGCGCCGTCAGCAACACGAGGGCTATAATGCGCCAAAACATTCGTCATTAGAGAAACCAACATACATTTACAAACACCCATGCCTAATACGGCACTCGAACCAGCAACCCTCACGGTCAAGAAGCTAGCACGGTAACCATTATACCGTTTGGTCGGCTTGGTCTTTTCAGGTGACATGGCTATTGTAATCCTTAATTGTATTTTCATAGTTTTGAAACTTTTAAACTAAAAAGCAATTTAAATATTATCATTGGATTTTACGTGTCCTCAAACTTTATAATTGGAGTAAATTACTTTTAAGAACTTGTGATGCATTTAGTAATTTTTACTAATTTATGTAGCGTATAGTAAATTTGTAATTACAATTTGAATTAAGTTTTTTTATGATCAATCAAAGGGATATTGAAAACTAATCAAAACATTTTTTAATGATGGGTGAAGGGGTGTTAAAGAAACAGTGGATCATCGTTGATAAACTTTCTAAAAAGGTGGTTCCCGACCTATGAAAGTTTAGGAATCTCTCTTGATGATTATTATGGCAGCATTTAGTAAAAATTTTTATTCTTATCACTTGGAAGAAGAACCCATCGGAGGAAAAACATCGTTATTTCATAATCCCAAAGTTCTTCGATAAGAAAACTGTATGAAAAATATTGCCTTTCTTTTACCGAAGTATTCAACGAATTATACAAATCTACCATAAAAGAAAAAATGTGTTGTCTAAGTTTTTAATCAAATTGTATAAAACTAAAGTTTAATTTTATACATCCATCAATATTAATAAAACGTATATATTGTGTCATTTAATAACATTTCATTATTGTTTAATATAATTTTTTTTTTTCATTTAAATATTTAATTATTTTGACATTTTAATATTTAAGTATTTTATCATTTAAATATTTAAGCATTTTGTAATTTAAATATTAAATTATGTAGTACAAAACAAATCCAAAAAAGAACTGAAATCCCAACTCTCAATTTAACCTCCTACTACAACGTATGAATCACCAAACATAAACATTGTTTCCTCTAGACAATCGCCTTCTGAAAGTTTCATCCCGACGCAACCAACGGGTTATGATAGTAATAATAATACTAATAAAAATAATCCAACCTGGCGGGTGTTTCTGGCATTCTGCCAAGTGGGTCAGCAAGCAGCAGGGGCGAATGAACCCTCTCTACTTCCCCACCAAAAGTTTACTGACCCAAGGCATCGCAAAAGCGCGCGCAAAAAGAGAAAGCGCGTTTTTTTTTTTTTAGTTTCGTTTTTTCTGTGAGAAAATAGTCACCCCTTTCACCGGTAGAGGGGGACAAAAGAGTTGAGGGGATATGAACTGGATTGTGATATGTTTCAGTGGAACTTTTACCCTTTGATGGAATTGGGGTGAGCGTTGAAATGCCAATTTAATAGGAGGATTTGAATTTTGAATTTTTTTATTGAACCTGATAAAGGATATGAACTGATTTTTTTAAAAATATTTTTGACTGGAACTTGAACCCTTTGAGGGAGAGATTGTTCCTGGACCTCTCTTCAGTTACAGTTTAAGTTAGGGATTTTTTTTTTTTTTTTTTTTAATTAAGTGACGGGAACGGCCTGACCGAGGATATGAACTAGATTTTTTTAGAGTTTCGTTTGGGTTCAGATCTTTTAGATGCGAACTAATATACCATATCTTGGTATGTTTTGAATTTTATTTGTTATTACCTGAGGTTCGTGAAATGGTTGTATAGTATAGTAAAATCTAACGCCTTTTATGGGTAGATTTTTAAAGAACATAATGAATAAAAAGATAAAAATTATATGCTGCCTTAAAAATTATATGAAATTTTAATATATTTCTCTTTTCGCATTTTTACACATGCTGAGTTAAAAAAAAAGTGGTCTAAGAAATGTCTATCTGCGTGTGTGTCCGTGGTCAGCATAACTTCGGAACAGATTGACCCACGATGTTCAATTTTGACTTACGGAATAGTGTTGGTCTTGAAACCTGTCATTAAGTTTTCATCAAATTCGTTCACGCGGAAGCTGCCATTTAAAAATTTGTGTTTTTTAGCAATTGCAAAAAAATGGCTTTAACGATTTTGATCAAAATTGCTGGGATAATGTAGTTTAAGGTGCTCTAAACATCCTCACCTCCGAAATTGCCGTAGAAATGCGATACAGGCGTAAAAAGTTGAAAAACGAATTTCTGTAAGGGGAGTCGCAGTTTAAGAAAGTCAAAAAATCAAGTTTGGGACTAATATTACCAAAAAAAAAAAAAAAAAAAAAAAAAAAATTGAATCCAGCTTTGTAAAAAAAAAAATTTATCTCGCTAAATTACAAGTACTTTTTTTAAATATATTTACCAAAAAGTATTCTGCAATCAATTTATATTATCTTTTTGAACTTTTAAAGGCCCTTATTTCCAAACACAATTTTGGTGACGTAGAGATCAGTTACTCGAAAACTTAAGATAAAAGCCTAAAATTTTTAACACATATATTTACCAACACAATTTTTGTGGAGCATTATTTATTTTTTTCGAAGTCAAAAATGATAATACAAATTAATGTACAAAACTTTTTTTTAAAATGTATTTAAAAAAAAAATACTTCAAATTTTGCGAGATAAAAACTTTTTTCACAGTCGGAGCAATATTTTTTTTTTTTTTGCAATATTAATCTCAAAATTGATTTTTTGACGTTCTTAAACTCCGACTCCCCTTAAATTCTCTTTCATTGACCATCGCCCATCAACTACTGTTTTTTCTCTGTTACGCTTACAAGAAAGGATTATATAGTAATAATAGAAAAGCATATCGCCAACTTCGCCAGTTTAGAGGTGTGTTCTTTTTTCTTGTCAATGTAATAATTGTCGAAAAACATTCTGCCAACTGGCCATTTTTTAAGTTAATTAAAATATGAAAACGAAAATGTTAAATTACACCAGTTCATGTCCAATTTAAATGCAGTGACCAGTTTTGAATGTAATTGAAAGTTGTACGATGTTCCACACCTCTTGTTTTCATTGAAATACTTCATCATGTGGTGAATTTTTATCAAAATAATTAGAATTTAAATTTTCTGTCCATCTAGGAGTTGGGGACACTTCATGTCATGGTAATTTCAAAGAAACAAGTTTGAATTTTTTTAAATGTGAATTTTCAATATGTAACAGGGAATAACTTAATTTAACATTTCGGACTTTTATTGTATTTGGAACAACCTGAATTTCTTTCAAATTCGCATATTCACAATTTAGGAAAATATTTGGTGGAATTTTTTCAGTTCATTTATACAACAATTTCTTTTACTATACTTTTTAATTTTTTTAAATGATTTATTTTCTAAGTAATATTTATATAATATAGAGGGATATACACAGATGCAATTTAAAATAAAAGGTCTGTACTTTTCTTTTCTTCTAAATTTCCAAAATACTTTCAGAAATTAAATATTTATCTTTTAAATAAGATTTACTGGAAATAAAGTTTTTATAGATAAATATTTTCATAAGATATATGATTTTTTTTTTATTCATTTATGCAACTAAACTAAAATTAATTGATAACATATTTAATAAGTAAAGGGAAAAAGTATCTGTTTCACAGCAATATTCTTTGAACTTAATATAATAAGGGTATCATTATTCCCGTTGTAAAAATAAAAAGTAAGTAAAGCCGCTACTGGCTTCCGACATTAACTTTTCCCACGGATTGTTTTATGGGATTAACGAAGGTGTTTGCATTTTCTCCAATAACATTAACATTAAAATTGCATTAGTTATGCTTGAGCGAATTCCGTGTAGTGTTAGTTTACACTTTCGTCTCTTGTTAACCTACTTATTTTTTTAAGATTTTCTTCCAAACTAGCCAAACATTTCTAGTTAAGACATTGCTTTCGAAAAAATCACAAGCACTGAGGTGTTTTTATTTTATATAATCCATGGACATTTACATAGACAGATTTTTTTTTTTATAATTTTATGGAATAGTTTATTATTATAGATTATTTCTTTTTAAGTAATTGTATTAACTTTTCGTGTTCTCGATTTTCCTGATGTTTACTGTATGATTAGCTAGCATATAATTTGGAGTTTGCAACTCGTGATGCTTCTTGGATTATATTAAAAAATTTCAAAGTAACGTTTTAAAAATTCTCATTATATTGAGAAAATTAATTATTAATTAATTATATTATCAATGATATTAAACACTAAAATATAAATCAATTATATTAAATCAATTAAAAAAATTAAATATATTTATATTGTACTCACTTATTGTATAATTAAAAATTAACTCTATTAACTAAATATGCAATTAATAATTTACTGTATTATTCTAACAATATACTTACCAAATATAATAATATTATTTAATTAGAAAAAGTCATATATTAGATTTAAGAGAAAAAATGGTGATTTATTTTACTTGTGTATATTTTTAAAAGCAATTTGTAATCATAAATACAAAAACTGAAAAATTAGACTTTTTCTAACTGTGCTAATATAAAAACCATCCCTAATATAACATTCTAACTTACCGCTTTGTATATATAACATTCTCTATACGTTAATATAACATTCTCTATTACGCTTTGAAGTACATATAAATTTAATATGTAATTTGAAATAATTGTGAAGAGAATTAGGTCGGCTCACATTTTTGCTTTTTTAATTTTTTAGAACTATATTAGAAAATGTTGCGATGTTTATACCTGAAAAAAATATGAAACTCCATTTTCAAAGAAAAAGGGCAGGGAGGTAGCGCCTCCCTTCAAAAAATGGCTAGGATAATTTGTGATTTTGGCTAGGATGATTTGTGATTTTGGCTAGGATGATTTCTGATTTTGGCTAGGATGATTTCTGATTTTGGCTAGGATGATTTCTGATTTTGGCTAGGATAATTTCTGATTTTGGCTAGGAGGATTTCTGATTTTGGCTAGGATAATTTCTGATTTTGGCTAGGAGGATTTCTGATTTTGGCTAGGAGGATTTCTGATTTTGGCTAGGATGATTTCTGATTTTGGCTAGGAGGATTTCTGATTTTGGCTAGGAGGATTTCTGATTTTGGCTAGGAGGATTTCTGATTTTGGCTAGGATGATTTCTGATTTTGGCTAGGATGATTTCTGATTTTGGCTAGGATAATTTCTGATTTTGGCTAGGATGATTTCTGATTTTGGCTAGGATGATTTCTGATTTTGGCAAGGAGGATTTCTGATTTTATGAAATGGAGGGTTATTTTTAAAACTTTAACCATGATGTGCCGAAGCTTGAACTCACGCGTGAGGTTAATTCTATGGGGTAAAATTGATTTTCATTGCGTGTTCACGCAGATTTCACGCATTTTGTATTTATGAACTATGCCCTCAACAAAATATTCTTCCTCGAAAGTTGCAACTATTTCGCTTTTGTGTTTAAATTGGACGGTCTCCTTCATAGTGACAGAAAAAAAAATCAGGGAAGTTTTGAAAAATTATAAACAACTGAAAATTATACTTTTTTATTCAGAAGTTAAAAATCTATAAAGAAATTAACGAAAAAAAAAGAAATAAAATGTTTTCCATCCATATTATTCCCTCTTGCTTTTGACGTATTACTTAAATTTAATTTCTACTTTGACTTTTATTTAATTTCTGTGTAATTTATACTTTATTTTTATTTTAATGAATTATTATAAAATTACAGATTGAAAAATATGAGATAATTAAATAATTAAAAAAAAATTATCCCTGATATATGGAAGAGAAATCATTGTAAAATCGTTTACGATGAATTCTATTCGATATGACAAGGAGAATAAATTTAAATTATCTCTATTGGATAATTATTTTTAAAATTTGCAGAATTATCTATTCCTCGTGTTCTTTTGTCTTTAAAAAATAACCTACAGTCTTATTTCGGAGAGGGTAGATTATTTTCTTTAACCTTCTGAGGGTCATGGGCGTATATATACGTCCTTTGATCCCCAGTTTTTCCAGCAATACACAACCTTTTTAAATTTATAAATAAAATGTAAAATAACATATTTTTTAAATCTTTTTATTAAGATGATAGTTTAAAACATAAAAAATAATTAAAAAAAATTATATATTTGAATCAGAAATATAATTTAAAAATTATTACAGGGAAGACAACTGTATAATTTCGCCCATTCCCAGGACGCTCAGAGGTAAAAATCTGTAAAATACGACAACGAAGACTCATCTGACAAGTTTTCGCTCCATCCAAATGTGGCCACTTTTCTTTCGTCTCGGGACAGTTTAACGGTGTGAGTTTAATATCGAGATTTGATGCTATAGAAATTAACATTGTTAAGATGTCCCTCTTACGGGAGGGAGGCTGATTACGCGGGTAGCACACAACAGATCTCGCGATCGAGCTTTTTTTCTGCAGTCTCTATTTAAAGTGATTAGAAATGTGAACGATCATGCCGCTTAATCGCGTACGGGTTGTTAGGCTGCCTGGTGGGAATCTTCCGGATTTTCTCCCATTTCAAAAAATGAACGGCACCTTTTCATTTCAAAACCTTGCGGAAGTCATTACCTTTTACAAAGATATTGAGTTAACGATTTTCCACCGTAGTATACCCCCTTGTAGACAATCCACAATCCCATTGTCAAGTCAAAATTTCAAAAGAATCCACTATGATTTATCTTAATTGTGAAATGTATGACAAGGCATTACTTGCAATCCTAATCTGAATAAATTCTAGACCGTTATGTATTTATGAGATATGTATAAGTGTGTATTTTTCTAATTTTATTGGATGCTTTATAATTCACTTAGTGGCTTTTTGTATTTTCTTTGGTTGGAAGTTTAAATAACTTTTTAGTGTCGCACAGAAAATTAATGCAACTTTTTTATTTTTTAGTTAAAGTATGCAAATAGTCACAAACTTCATGATCATGGTTGGTTGTTTTCAGATTATCTTGTGCTGTCAGCAACACGAGGGCTATAATGCGCCGAAACATTCGTCATTAGACAAGCCAACATACATTTACAATCACCCATGCCTAACACGGGACTCGAACCCTCAACCTCGCGGTCTAGAGTCTAGCACGCTAACCACTATACCGTTCGGTCAGCACTTCATGATCATGAAGCTGGGAAAATGACACCAATCAATTTTATTTTTTGATTTACAACTGACTTGTGCCTTTCTTCCAGATTCAATTACATTTAGTCTGTAAATCTGTTCAGTGGCGACCCGTGGTCAAAACTGTTAGTGCAGCCCAAGGAATGTATCCCCCCCCCCCACCTCTACATCCTCCTCACTTCCCACATTCATTTGTGAATGTAAATTCTATAATCTTTATTATTCAAACTCAAAGTTTCCTTTCAATATTTACAAAATTATATATGAGAAAGAAAACAGACAAAAATAACTTATTTTAACTTACTTGTAACGGGGCTCCATGTTTTAAAATGGTTCAATTATAAGTTTTAGTATAAACTCAAGAAGTAACAAGAAAACACATGTGTAATCTTATCACGTAAACTATTCTCGTTTGGTGGAGAAAATTCTAAGAAATTCTCGTTTCTCTCCAAGCAACACATCCTCACACACGAGCCAATCAGTACATCGAATTTACAAGTGCAACCGAAGTCGCGAAATTCATTAAGGCTCACTACACTATATCTATTTAGCGTGAAAGGAAATTCCATACTATTAGTTGTTTCTATGGCAACGGTGCAATCTTTTTGGAACTTTCACTCTCTGACTGCACTCGCTCGGCCATCGTCAGATTTAGTTAATATGAGTTTTTTCCCCTTCAATTGTGTATTGCTCAAATAGTTTGCTATTTATCGAAGATTTTTTTTCTTACCGTAGGAATTCTATCTTCTTTTACGATTCTAATCTACATTAAAAAAAAATTAGTAAATTAAATAATTAAAGTTGAATGGCAATTAGTAAATTTTAATTTTAAACTAACAATTTCGATGCAGCCCGGCTGTACTTGCTAAATACCACGTTCTGTCACTCCGCGCACTTTCAACTCAAAAATGGATACTTGAGTTGCGTCACTTTTCTCGCGGGAAAGTTGATACACAATTCTTATCGAATTTAACATCATTATTATTGCTTTTTACTTGCGGAAAACTGTTCATGTTATACAAAAAAAACATGTATGTACAAAGCTCATAGTTCAAATTTTTTCAAACTCAAATCCATTAAGGTATACATATACATTAGGAATCTCGAAATTTGACTCAAGTCTGCGTTTTTGTTTTTTGGTTTTAAAATATTCCCGAATTCATTACCATTAAAATGATACCATTTTATTACTGAGACTCAAATTACTTTTTAAATTACAGTAGGTTTTGTGAACCTGTTTTGTATCACGTTCATTAGTGTAGTAAACTTTAAACGCGTTTTCTGAAGAATGACATTTTGGTGTTATATGACTTTACGCCAACTGTCATAACTTCACAATAAATTATCCGATTTACAAAATTTTAATTTTGTTTTGTCGACAATAGTTGTGAATGTGTTTTCTATAGAGAATTTAACATATATTGTTACGAAAAAAAAATTTATGCATATTTTAATCTTAATTGTTTTGTTAAAAACTATGTAATTTTTAAACTTTTTATTTAAAAACTTATAATTAAATAAATATTGAAGCCAAATTCAAAATTCTCCATAGGAACATGCGTCAATATAATATATTTTATTTGCAATAAAAATATTACCTCTAAGTTAATTACAAGTTTATTTATGTATGTTCTAATAATGTAATAATTAGTCACTTTAATTGCAATTAGCCGATTAAAAATTTGACGGAAAAAGAAAGTTTATACATAAAAATGCATTATTTTTAATTCTGATATTCTTCCAAAAAGTTTGAAATTATAACCTAAAAATTAAAGAAAATCATCTCAATTGTATATGTATACCTTAAAAACATTGCAATATAGAATAAAAATATTATTGCCCAACACGATTCTATAAAGTTTAAAATCACGATAATGTAGCTAAAGGCACTGAATTTCATGTAACCTAATTATGTGAAAAGTTCCAGTGGTCTAATACTAAATGTTCTTGTCCTGAACACACATTCTCCACGATGTTCTATGACATCATGGCTGTAAACGGCTTACCTTGGTTATTTGGATATAACATTCGTTATCGTACGTACGTGACATTGTGAGAGAAACATCATTATAGATCAAGGTTTACGTTATTGTTGTAGGCTGATAACGTCAAGGGTCATTGCACCCTGGGGCTGAAATAAAGTAGGAATTTTCCTGTAAATCTGATAAGGACAGATTTCGCCGGTTGTTCCAGGTGGATTTATTTAGGAAACTGAACAATATAATACCAAAATTGAAATGTATAACTTAATCTCTTTGACATACATTAAGTTTTTGGATACAAGGGTTCTAAATTTAGGTAGAAGTGATTTTTTTTTCTCACAAAAATAAGTTTTAAAAGAGTAACTATGCAGTTGAAATTCCCATTTCAAAATATTTGGAAAAAAAAAAATGAAAAAAAAAAAAAAAAAAATCCACGAATGTATAGCTTTCTATCTCAAAGGATGAGGATTTTATTTTGGGATTGCGGAAGTGTTATCATTACGAAAAATTACATAAAAGGTTGTTTAAAACATATTTTTGTGTGCTCGAGTTTTATCAGTCTCAAAATTCCAGTTTTTTCACAATGCAAATGTTATGTGAAAATCTCTTGAGACATACATATTTTACAGCTGTTCCCATTTTGAAAAGCATTTTTTTTTTCATTGTAGATTGAATAACATTTCCATGAGGTGTTTTTTTTTTTTCCCTTATACAGTCTGTAAAAGAAATTTCATCAACCTTACTGTAATAATTTTTCTAGAAGTAGAGCTATAGCCCTACTCGCTTTGCTCACCAATTTCCGCAAACAAGCATCTGATAACGTTCAAAATAACGGATTTTATAAGCCAATAAATAAAAATCAACACCAATAAAAGAACAACCCACAATTTTTTCGCATTTTTTTTTTTTTTTTTTTTTTGTTATCACAAAGCATAAAGAAACCCGAACTCATTTAATATCCTATCGCAATGATTAGAATTAACAAATTATAAATCGTTACATAATTTCCCTCGGTTTCAAAACGAAATTAATATATTTTAATGTCGCAGTAACTTAACGTACAAATCTCATCGCAGTTTAAAAGGCAGCGAACAAGAAAATAGTAGTTTAAATTATCTTTCACTTTTTTTTTTTTTATATCTTTAAATACTATATAAAATGTCTAAATTAATTTACATAATCTTCAAAGCCAATCAAATATCAAGAAATAATGTTATTTATAGCTTCTGTATATATTCTGTATTTGTGTTATTTATATGCTGTATATATTCGAATGTTCTTATAGTTCGAGTACAGTACCATTAGATGGAAGTTAGCTAACATTACTCCACTGTTTAAAAAGGGATTGAAAAGTGATGCAGGAAATTATAGACCAGTCAGTTGGACATCAAAATGTTGGTTATAAAATATTTGAGACAATTCTAAAAAATTACATTATGAAATTTTTGGAGACCAGTGACTTACTTTCAAGTAAACAGTATGGATTTAGAAAGGGAAAATCTTGTGTGACTAATCTTTTATATTTTTACGATGAGATTACTAGGGAATTGGAAGGAATTCGGTCGACTTAGTCTATATTGATTTCCAGAAGGCATTCGACGAAGACCCGCATGAAGCATTATTACATAAGTTAAAAAGAATTGAAATTCAGGACACTGTTTTAAGTTGGATTGGAAATTGGTTAATTGGAAGAAAGCAAAGAGTGCAAATCAAAGGTAAATACTCTCAGTGGGGAGAAGTTAAAAGTGGGGTACCACAGGGGTCAGGTTTGGGTCCACTTCTGTTTATAATTTTTATCGATGATATTCTCGGGTAAAAAAAGATTTCTCGGGTAAAGTCGGCTCTTTTGCAGACGATTTAAAAATCATGCGACTTTCTAATTCAGTGGAGCAGATAGTACAATTTCAATTAGATTTAGATAGGATATCTGGTTGGGCTATTAAATGGGGAGTGTCATTTAATATTAGCAACATCAAAATGCGTCTTACAATGTACAGGGTATTATAATGAATGATACTAACGTTGTCAGTGATCTGGGGGTGTTGGTTAATAACGATTTTAAGATGGGGCAACAATGTAGGGCGGCTAGTGACAAGGCAAATAGGATGTTTGGTTATATAAAAAAAAGTGTTTCATCTAGATGTAGTGATATCATACTACCATTGTATAAAGGTATGATTAGGTCGCATCTTGAGAATGCAGTACAGTTTTGGTCACCTTATTTAAAAAAGGACATTGATTTACTAGAAAAAGTTCAACACAGAGCAACAAAAATAATTCAGGGTACTTCGGGTATGGCATATGAGGATAGATTGAAAAAATTAAACATGTATACACTGCAGGAAAGAACGGCAAGAGGGGATTTGATTGAGTTGTTTAAATTTATTGCACATGGTGAAATTAGGGGTTTAGAATTTGTCACTGACAATAGGACGCGAGGAAATGGGTGAAAATTGTTCAAATCTCAATTTAATAGGGAAGGGCGAAAATACTATTTTTACAATAGGATAATCAATGATTGGAATGATTTGCCAGCAAATGTTGCAAATTCAGTGAGCGTAAAGAGTTTTAAGAAACAGTTAGATATGCACTGGGGGATCATCAATGGGCAATAATTGAATTACACTGGCTAGGTAAGTAACTTATATTTTGTACTTTGTATATATTTAATTTAGGTTATTTTGTTACTATATATGGTTACTTATGTTTGCGTACTGTTGGTTTCATAAAATTTGTCAGCTTGCATTATGTATTGCATTTTTCCAGTATGATTGTCAAACGCTGTGTCAACTTTGTATATTGTATTCTATTATGTATATTGTATTGTATAATCCTGTAACTATTGTATATTGTGTGTATGATCCTGTAACTATTCTATATTGTATGTATGATCCTGTAACTATTCTATGCAAATTATTTACTATTTCTATATAAGTGTATAAATATATTTACTCGACCAACCCTGTTAGGCCTTGAGACTGTTGTTGGCCTTAACATTTGTATTTGAAATTCTTTGTTAGATTCAAGTTTTGCATATAAAAAAATGAAAAAGAATTTAAAAACAATTTGAGAAAATTGTTTTGGGATATTTTAGAGTGTTTTAGCATATGAGCAAAAAGAAAATTTGAGAAGTCTAAAATAACCTCAAGACTCATTTACTCATGTGATGTCAGTGGGGCGACCACTGCACCACCTGTTGGTGGACACTGGACAGAACATGTGTTTGGATGATGAGAGTCGCCAGCGACCTTAAATAGAAAATGTTTGATCTACTGGAGTTAGCAGCCAACTGGCGCTACGTAACGTCACATGGCGAACAATCTCAACTGGCATGCCGAATTATAGCTCTTAAATGAGCCATTAGTTTAATAAATTTTCATATTCGATTTCAATTATGTTTTTAAAAAACATATTTTTGTTGTTGTTCTGTTGTTGATAAATTAGGCACGTTTCAAAGTTCGGCAAATTGAGTTAAGTATTGAAAATAGATCTAGATTATAACACTTTTTTTTTATTCAAAAACAGAGTGGCCACAGAACCGGGAAAACCTGGAAATCAGGGAAATGTCAGGGAACTTTCTGATTCTGGAAAAAATCAGGGAAATGTCAGGTAACTTTTTAAAATTTCATAAAAATCAAGGAAAATTTGTATTGTTTATGGTACATTCATCCATATTTGGCGGTATTTACATGAAGATTTGTAGTGGTAAGCCATTAAAAGTTTAATGTTACGGAATAGTTTAAACTTTTCATTACCAACAAAGCTATTTTATAAAAAATTGTATAGTATCTCTTTAGAATACACTCTATTTGATCAGGGTGTCTAGATATCTGGAAAATCTTAGAAAATGGGGGAAATTTGTAAAAAAGTTTGCCCAAAAATCAGGGAATTTTTTAGAAATCTGTTAGGGAAATCAGGGAACTTATTTTTCCTGAATTTTGTGGCCACCCTGAGAAATGAAACGAAAATTCCTGATGAATTATTATTGATATTTCCTTAAATTAGGAAACTTACTCAGCATATTTTCGTAATGGTTTCGTCATAATTGTTTTTTCTGCAATCTATTCCACAAAAACCTGATCGTTGGGGATGGTGGGTGAGGAGGAAGGGGGAGAGGTCTTAGATATTTAGTTATCTGTATAGAAAAACATTTATATTTTTCCTAAAAGCAGTTTTTCATAATATACTTAAGTTGATTTGAGTAACGTGTTAAGTTTTTAAAATAATCAAATCATTTACTTGGACATCTTTAAACCGTCATAAAAAGGAAACCTACTATCTTCAATGAAGTTCTCTCGAGCCAGTTCTTGCTAAACCATTTGCAATAATCAACCCAATGGTGATAAGCAGACTCATCCTTTGGTCAACATAATGAAACACTCCATCAGCACCAATTGTTAACAATAGGCGAATTTTGAAGATACGCCCTCACGCTCACAACTCGCATACATCTCCAGGAGATGGAATTTTTTGTTCTTATGAAATTAATAAAATGACCTTTATTCCTTTGCCATCTATAATCTTTTTCCGAAAAATGAGAGAGAGTGTCCAATGTAAGAGTTCGACCTAGATCTTTTGCTCACACCGGTGACCTAATCTAGAGAGAGAGAGAGAGAGAGCAAGCAACTTTTTTTTGCCGCATGCCTGCCTTTCGATTCTCTTGTTCTTTTCAACTGGAAGGGTCAGCAGAACTGGTTCTCTGGAGCAGGCGACTGCGATGAGTGTTACTTCTTGTTTCCTTACATGGAGAAGGGATGTAGTATTGAGGGGGGTGAAAGGGAGGTTGTACTGGCCGGCTTATTATTCTGAGAAAATAATTCATCGATTTGTTTAGTTTGAATGTACGGATATGTTGCGTGCCATTGTCTTGTTCGTAATTGAGGGATTGTGTCGGTATTGTTTTCGGGTTCAGTCTTACCTTTTTGAGACCACTTGAAGCAATTTTGTTTTACTTTCTCATCCATCAGGTGTAAAAAGTATGGTACTTGTCTCGAAAAAACAATCTGGATTTTTTTATGTGTATTGAAATATGATACACAAATTTTATTTCTGCAAATATCTGTATGGTGTGTAACTGTCCATCACGCTAGTACATTACGCATGTGTAAAATACTGAATCGATTTTAATGGAAATTGTTCACAACTTTAGATATAAAATGCTAAATCTTCAGTTTTATTTTCTGTTGCAAAAAATAGTTTGACTTGAAATCTACTTTTTTTTAAATTATTATTATTATTTTAGACTTTTTAACTTACCAAACTTTAGCAGACAGTCGGTGCGATGTCAACATTCCCATTCAAAGCTAGAAATTTAGAACTATTTTTACCTCCAAATTGTTTTATTAAATATGGAACCATTTCATTTTATTAAATATGGTTAAACTATCTACATAAAAGTTCATAGTCTCTTCAGACGCTAGTTTTATCTTTTTGAAAACAGTGGTTTAAGAAAAATATCCTAAGGAGGTAAAACTGTGGATCGAAAAGTATAGGTGACGAACATAACAATGATGGTGTAGTTTGTGATGGCTGTAGTATCAATCCCCCTCTAACAGAGATCTGCTGCCTGAGCTTGTAGACGTAGTTGGTATCGTACAAGGAGGTCGTAAGAATTCTGTGTCAGCATTCTACTTGCATTCAAAACACAGTTGTGTTGGATCTTTCAGACTTCAAGAGCGGTATGATAATTGACGGTTTAGTTCTGGGATTAAGCATCAGTTACGAAGACAGTTAAATTTGTGGGTATGGGATGTAGCGCTGTTCCACCTGTTATAACAGTCAACCTAAAATGTGTTGAAACGCCATTATCTAATCAAGTGGTTCCAACCCAACCTTTAAGTGACCACTTATCACTGCGTTAAAGTATATATATGTCACAGACTACCTGCTCAACCCTCCCCCCACCCCTCTCTTCCCATCTCCTAACTCAAAATTAGATGAAAGAATTAGTGGGATTTTTTGGCTGAAGTTTAGATAATTAATTCAGGTCATTTTCAGAAAGCACAGTGTCGTCTAATTTATGGTCTCTATGATCACTTCAAGCAAGTATGTAAGGTGATTATTTTTTGCGAGTAATATTGAAATTTATTAAACGGGCCAATCGAATAGTTAGATTAACTAAAATAAATAAACGCAAGCTCATCACAAAAAAAGAAAAGGATTTGACAAGTAAAAATTAAAAAAAAAAAAAAAAAAAAAAAAAAAGAAGAAGAAAAAAAAAAAGAAATAAACAAAGAAAAAAAAAAAAAAAGAATTGCTGATGATGTATGTCTCACGCATGGTTTATTTTGAATATTATACCTATAAAAGTTTTAGTAATCAAATATAATTGTAAATAGCCCCCACGTACGCTTTTGGACCTCTGCGAACCATGAGTTGAAGAATTACAACTTTTAACTTTGAAAATGGATAAATGTCAGAGTTCTAAGAACAGGAGGAGAGACAGATTCAGAAGTGTTCAGTAGTCCTTAAGCACAGAATAAAAGTGGTCAGTTACTGTTTGAAAAGAGAAATATATATATATTTTTCTAAAATCCTATATTACTCAGCTATGTACAAAAGATCAGTACTATGTTATTACAGTTCACACAAACTATGTATCTGTTTTCCGTAAATATTCATTTTATTTTATCCACCACACTACTATGATATTAAAAAAAAAAAAAAAAAAAAAAAAAAACCTTTCTTCTTTGGTGATTTGTTGTGCTTTGGGAGTCACGCTCTCGAGAATGCCTTGGCCAGATGCAGAACTAATAGTTGGCATTAGACCAGCACTTTGCAAATGAGAAACAAATTAATGTAGTTTAAAGATTGCCTAATCGAGCTTCTTACTAAAGCCAAAAATGTTTCTTATTTTCGTTTGTAGCGTGCCATTCTAGTTCTCGTTTGAGCAATAATTAAATTTGTATAAATTCATTCATATTTGTTCAGAATTTACTATTCTTCAATAAAAAGCAAGCAGGCTCTATTGATTTAAATGTGTTAGTTAATTTAATTTAAAACACACATTACAAAAAATAATTATTTTTAAAACACATTACAAAAAATAACTATTTTTAAAACGCATTACAAAAAATAACTATTTTTAAAACACACATTACAAAACATAACTATTTATAAAACACATCACATTACAAAAAATAACTATTTTAAAACACACATTATAGTAAATAAATCATTTTTTTTTTAAAATAACTTAATTTTAAAACTAATATACACATTACAAAATATAACTATTTTTAAAAGACACATTACAAAAAATAATTATTTTAAGACATACATTACAATACATAAATATATATTTTTTTTAAATAACTTAATTTTAAAACCAATATTCATATATATGGAAGTAGAACGCAGTGTAATAGCTTTCCACTAACTCTGAGCGTCAAGATGCAAGCAGTCATTATTGGTTGTAATTTCCAAATGGAATCTGATATTCGTTGATAGCGTTCCAAACTTTTAATTTACACAACACCGCTTAATCGTTAATTTTGACTGATACATTCTAAAGAATATAACTTAGCTTGGATGCAATTTAATCAAATCTTTGTAACCCTACTATACTTCCAACTCAACCTAATAAGAAAGAGATTCTTCAGAAGAAAGAGAACAAAATGGTCTTCTGCATCCTAGTTACGTAAAAAAAAAAAAAAAAAAAAAAAAAAATACAAACTAACGGTTGTTACTCCTTCAAGGAAGTCTAGCCAGTGAGAAATTTAACTACAACCTCCATTTTACCCATCGCGCAGCGCCCCTCTGCGGTTACGCTACAAAGTAAAAGCATTGGAGGTCAATAGCCGCTGACTGAGTCTGCGATGAATATTTCCGGGTAGCCACGTGAAGTCTGTTATCGCTCTTCTGGAGATAAATTTTATTTTCGCGGGAATACAATTTCGGTCGGTGCTTGACCCCAAATTTCAAAGGATAAAATTTTTTTCTCGCTTTTAGGCTATCGATTCATTTGATATCTAATCTTGAGATTGAGTTCAGAGACCTTTGAGATTAAATAACGAATTCTGTGATTAATTTTAATTAGTTTGGTAACAATTGTTCAAATTTAAAACTAGTAATGCATGTGATTTTTTTCTGAGATACCAGATGAAACTATTATAATGGAAGTTTATTAAATTAAAATGCAATATTTAATGCAATATTTAAAGTCTAGGGTTTGCATTGAATACTCAATCAAGTTCTTGGGTAAATTCAGTATTAAGTTTAGTCATACGAATATCAGGGTTCCCACGGTCATTGAAAGTCATTAAAAGTGCTTAATATTTTTGAACTTGTTTTCAAGGCCTTGAAAGTGCTTGAAAATGCTTAGAAGTGCTTAAAAGTCCTTGAAAATGCTTAGAGTTCCTTAAAAGTCCTTAATTTTTACAGATATTGTCCAACTGTAAAATTTATAAAAATACAACTCGGACTTGCTATTCCCGTGTGACCGCCACTTATCTGCACCGTATCAGAATTTTCCGACATATTTGTATTACGCATCCAACAACTTGTAACTTTTTTGGTAGAATATACTTTATTAAAAATTTAAACATAGACACGATGTCTAAAAACGAATTTTCATAGGTCCTTAAAAACATTAATTAGGTCCTTAAAAGTCATTGAAAAGTCATTGATTTTCATTCTGTGATTTGAGTGGGAACCCTGAATATGTACAAATTATTAGAGTTTAAGCTACTTACAAGTGGTTTGTAAGAACCCACTAAGAACTATTTTTTTGGAATATTTGTAAGCAAGATTAGAATCTTAAATGGAATATTTATATAGAAATTGCTCTTGTACCGTAAAAATTCAACTCGAAAGAAAAACAATTTTCAATTACTGTTTAAGTTGTGAAGTCAGATCCATTGCATCCAATAACTGTCACATGTAATAGTGATAAGTGATAAATGCTTGTCAATTATCGGTGATAAAAAAAGATTATGATGGTGGATAGACTATAAATATATTTCTGGATTATCAAAGTTGAATATTTCTGCATTGTAGTAGTTGTCAAGTCTTTGTAATTATTTTGATTCAAGGTATTATTTTCACCAGGAATATCTAAAGAATAGTAATTTTTTATCATTTTATATGTTACTTCTTAGCTCTATCTATTTCGCAACTATAACATTTATGTAAGTTTTAGTTGAAAACTACCATTTAATTATCTAAAGTTTAAAATAGATAAATATATATATATATGAAATTTATACCAATTAGCTTTGATGGGATTGGTTGACATCTAACTCATATTATTTGATGTAAAATTCCAGAATCTTAACATTTTAATCTAGTACCCACATTAGCTTTTTAAGTTCTCTCATTTTGTTTGGATCATATTATTCTTAATGTAGACGTTGTCAAGGCAAAGTAATCAAAACGGTGTTCAGCTTTAGGAATAATCCCACCAGAATTCCATCCACTTGATCCCCAAACAATCTCTTTCAACGTTCCCCAGTCAATAATCCACCCCACACATCCAACCACTATCAGATGAATGAACCAGCACAACCAAAACATCCCCGAAATCGATGATCAAAATCCTTGGCGACCGCCAACATCCTCGCCAATCCACACAACCACGGCAACCCTACCCCCCACCTTCTGTGTGTTAGTGTGTGTTTGCTGGAGTTTCTCTCTCCTTCAACACAAAAGAAGTCAGTGCACTGCGGCTCGCATGATCAGAAAACCCGCATGGCAAGACTCGATCGAGCAAGACCGTGATGCTGTTGGAATAACGAGAAGAACAACAAGAGGAGTGATCGGATGGTGTTGATTCCTCGGATTAGTGATGCGGAAGATGATGTTACACAGGTTAGATGGAGAGGAGTGGACAGTGGTGGAGATGGTGTGGTCTGGCCTACTGGGGTCATTGAGCGGGATGCCGGGCGCTAGCAGGTCAGTGTGCCTCGTTGAATTGAAGTAGTGTGTGCTGCATTTCTTCTTGTGCTCGAATATAGAAATTTTAGATTAAATTTTTTAGATGTGATTCTAAGAAGTTATTGTACATGCGAGGACTTTTCTAAAATGTTTGATGATATGTTTGAAATCCAGGCAACCACGTTTTGTTGTCAAGATGATCTAATTTCTTATGACTGGCTTCTGTTCTTGAGATAGCAATGTTATGACTCAGTGTTATTCTCCATTGTTTTTTTTTTTCTGGTTTTAAAAGATAGAAGTACTATAAATCTAATATATTATCAATTGGCATTGGTTATATAAGGTTTACATTAAGCACACTCACTATTTCAAAATACTTCCAATATAGTAGCTTTGTATATTGTGCTAGTAATAATATTTAAGTTATGTCAAAGCTTTCATTTGTTACAGTTGTTATTATTTATGTCATGTTATGCTTGTATTATTCGTTTCTAAAAAATCAAGTTTTAGTAGATATTGAAGTTTAACAGAATAACGTTTCTATTTTTTGTATTTTATTGTAATTTGATGATAAAGTAGAATATATATTTTTGCCAATAAGTTTATTTCTAAAGGTGTTAAATAGATCTTTCTCCGTTTGTTTATCAGCATACACCTGTTAAAATATCAGTCATTCATCCTCTATTAAAATAAACCAGTACCATCTCCAAATCGTTATCTACAACTATTGTACTAACTGTACACAAATTGTATGTTCCTGTGCATGCAAAATTGGTAGGAATAGCGGTTCTTAGTGTACAGGCAAGCAGGAAGAGAGAGTTCATTGCTCTTCAAAGATGGCCTCCGCACAAGCTTTTGGGGGTCGGGGGAATCAATAAGGGGCTTTCCCAACGCCACAGAACTCAGTGTTGTGTGTAGCTTAGGAGCGCGTTTCTCGATTTAAGGAACCTATTACTTAACCGATAAAAATGCATTTTTTAAGAATAGTGGCATTGGTATTGGAGTTAATGTTCTTGTAAATAAATTCCAATAATGTATCGTTTTCGATTGAATACAATAATTTTGGATTTATTTTATTAAATTATTAATTGCTAAATTAAATTTGGCCACAGATAGAACATTTGGAAAGTTTTTTTTTTATTTATTTATTTATTTTTTTATTTGACGATTGAAATTATGGCAAAGGCCTTAAAACAGTAACTAAAATAAAATTGAAAGCTAAAATATTACTTAAAAAAACAAATTTTTCAGGGGAAAATTGCCACATAAAATCGCCAAAGAAATGTCCTAGCATTTGTATCTTAAGATTGGCAATATTGCTTTTCGTAGTTCGTGGTATGTCATAAAAAGAAGTTCGAAATACCGATTTAGACCACCGCAGTTGGGTTGAATCTATTAACGAGTGTTTGTGTTGAGTTACTTTTTAATTTAATTTAAAGAAAAACTTTATTATCTAAACGAACTATAATTCATATTCATCAAGTTTCGTAAATAAATCGGAAATAATAATAATAATAAAAGCTTGTTTCAAAAAGCTTTGCTTTTGTTGACGCTGGCGTTATTGATGATTTGTTGTCGGTGGTAAACTTGTTTTAGATAGTGTACATTATTAAATTTAAACGTTAAATTGTGTCGATCACAATTCCAAGTATCTGATCATTTTATTAGGAATTTTGACGAGTTTCGTGGCATTAGATTTCATTTAAATTGCGAAACGTAGGTTGAACTTACACAGCTATTTTGATTTCATATGAATCGAAGTTTGTTGTAACTGCTCTGTTTACAGTTATAAAAACTGTGTGTGCAGAAATTGGCTATATTTTCGGGATTGCTCCAGCTGTTTTCTGTTAGCATAGCAGTGAATGTTTACCATATGTTGAATTTGAAACATACACCTGTTTCAAAATTAAGACCTTTGTCACATTAAATCTGTCTTCTGAGTTATGTATTATGAATCATTTGAGAACATTTATGATACTTATATTAAACTGTTTTGATACTTATAATCATTTAGACAACTTCCAAATATACAATTTGCGTACCTGTAATTTTGGCTCTTTGCTATCGAAGTGCTCGTTCAAAAGATTGGATTTTTGCAATCGCTATGATTCATTACTTTTATCATTTAGATTATGAGTGTATTTTAGTCAATCATATGATTATAAAGTCAGTAATGTGTTTTTATCAGGAAAAATGATTAACAGAAAACTTGCTCCAATTTTTTTCTAATTGTGTTGCAGATATTAACTAAGGAAATTGAAATATTTTTATAAACGAAGCATATTTCTAAGTGCACATTTTTTACTACTACTCTGAATTTTTTGAAAATAAAAATTGCTACCGATATATTTGAGAAATCTTTAATCAGGACTAACTGCATGCAAATCTTGGTGTGCAAAAAGCAAAACTAACCCAACTCCATTACTTAAATAGTACAAGAAAATTTAAATCATCAATTTAATCCGTATACTGTGAAACAGTGTTTTTTTTTTATTTATTTATATAGTATGCTAGAAATTATTACAAATATCATACAATCATAAAATTCAAAACTCAGTTTTTGACGTTCCGTTTAGATTCATACATGGATCTGGAGAAGATTTTACAAAATTTCAAGACAGCTTATTTTAAATGATATAAATTATTTTTGTTTTAGATGCTTTATATTACTATATTGAAATTACTTAGTTAAAATAGATTGAACAAATGAAAATTTCCAAAATTCATCTTCATTAATTACAGTAATTTCATTCTTTCTATCTTCATTAATAGCAATAATAACAACTTCATTAATAAGCAAGCTATAGCAATCTCAGTTACAAGTGTGTTTTATATTGGGGATTAATAAGGTAGATTGTAGAGAAAATTCTTTATGTTTCCCTTTTTTAGTAAAACTTTTTAATCAATTACTATCATATTTTTAGCAATACTTCCTTAAATATATTTCCGATCTTTCACCTGAATGCCGTCACTTAAATGATATTTTAATTCAGTTAATTATAAATATTCGATAAAGCGCAAGAAAAGTTTTGATTGATGGTAATTAATTAAAACATGCGACATTTGTATGAAAGCAAAAACTAAAAATAACGCTTAATATAATAAACAAAATTTAAAAAAAAATATTTCACTTGATACATTGACCTATTGAGGAGAAAAAGATGATGAAGCAACTAGTTTTACAAGGTAGATTTCCACTTTTCGACCTTTCGCCTAATTCTGGAGTACATTTCTGGTTCTCAGAGGTAGAAAACTTTTATTATTTTTATAACTTGATGCTAAAAATTATTCAACTTAAATTTAAAAAAATTAATTATCTTCTTACTTTTCACTTTTGCTATTATATTAGAAATGAATATATCCTTTATAAAACTACTTCGAAGCTATTTGCCCCTTGAAAAAAACCCATCTAATACAAGGGCAAATCCAGAGTTTTATTCCGGAGGGGCAGTTGCTGTTCAATAGCTAAGGTACATTTTGTTGCTCTTAATTGCATTACTATATCATGGGATGACTTTCATTACACAGAATATGTTACAAAGAGGTAAAAAGTCTCAATAACATAAAGGCGACACAATGGTTGGCTAAGTGTGAATTTACGACAATTAATTAGAGTTGTCTACAACTATTTGAATAAGGATAGATTATTGTTAAATATGATAGACAGAACTATCTAACAACGAAAACATATACACATTGAACATTTTCAAACTATAATTTGCTTTATTGTCTTGCTTCGTCGGATTTTTCATCTCCATTTTCGGTATAAGAACATTTATATTAAAAATGTTCAGTGCGGATTCGTCAAATCTTGATTGATTTCATTCAAAGCCAGAAAGCAGAGCACGTTAAAACATGAGCGGTCCATGAATAAAGGAGGAGGCGATCGCCCCTTCCGTCCCTCGCTGGATCCTCCAATGATCTAATATCGCATTCGTAACTTAGAAAGCTGGATAAATGAAGCGCATATTTCTTTTCAAAGCATAAATGATTTCAATGCTTGGCAGAGTTGGCGAGCAGCAGACACAGCAGCGCTGCTTTCAAAACATAGTTTGGCGGTATCCGCCGTCTGCAAAAGTACCCGCTACTTTGTATCTCTTTACTTCTAACGCTCCTTGGATATCGATTTTCCAGATTCTCCTTCCTCTTCCGGGTTTTCCTGTTTTCACTCTCCCTCCAGAGAGCGAGTTTGTTTTCGATCCGGAAAAATTCCAGAAATTTCGCCGATTTTGTTGTCTGTTTTTGTGTGCGTCGGTGGTATCTTTTCGAAAATTAGCTTTATAATTAGAAAGAAGTTACCTTGTAAAAGTCAATGTCACTAAACCACTGCTTCTACATAATGTGAACATCTTTTACATTCCTACGGAACATTTTGTCGAATTTTAGCTGTATTTAATGCTTGAATATTGATTGAAATGGTGCATTTAAAAAAAATAACTTATGCAAATATACTTATTAGTATACTTTGCTTTCTAAATTGTCGCGAATTAGAACTGGAGGAAAAAGTATTCAAGAGTTGGTGGCATTGGTAACATATCGCCGTGTTGGTGGCTTTGGCAGCTCTTTTGGCGACACTTTGTGACCATGCCTTCCTAAACGAGTTTGGCAACATATTTGGCGACTTGCCAAATTTTTTAACTATGTCGCGATATTTCTATTAATATTTTATATAAAATATTCCTTTAATTACTTTAAAAACAATCATCTAGTTTCAAGGATATCTGGCAAAAAAATATTTTTATAAACTTTCTATCGAATAATGAACTTATTCTAATCTCTCCGATAGTTTCTGAGAAAGTTCTTGGTAACCGAGTTTAAAAGAAATTTATTTTTCCATAACCCATCTGCATGTGTAAGATAAAACAAGATTATGATGATTTAACGAATTTGATAAAAAATCGCTGTGGTAATGTCTCTAACATCCCCGTTGCATTAACGAATCATTAAAGACGGTAAATCTAAGAAGTATTTATTTATGTATAAAAATTAAATAGAAATTTCAAAATGTTTGCCTGTGCTTTTAATAGTAGTATTTCTTGGTGTGCAATTTCGATTAAAAAGGAATATTTTGTCTGTGAATTAGAAGGGGACTTCCTTCTAACAGAATATTATAAACTGTCATATTTTTTGTGACAATCTGTTGATATTTTACGGATGAAAACAATAAAATTTCAGTATGTTCTTATCGTTCTTTCATATATTTAACTACAAAAAATGCTGCATTTAACCATGAAATATTTAGTCAATTTATTTAATGAGACATAAAACAAAATCAAAGTTCTCTGTACCTTTTCTTCTCCAACTTCATTGCATCTTTTACCGTTAATTGCAAGTATTAAAAACTAAAAAAAAAAAATCTCAAGCCCTGCGGATGAGAATCGCTAGCCAAGTCATAAATTCGCATTACCTTGTCTCAGCAGTGCCATGCTCAAACCCCATCCTCCTCAGAGCAAAAAATTAAAAAAATAGGCACTTTTTCATCACGCACTTCTTTCACCGTCTTCTTTCATTCCCCTTTTACTTAAAAAATTACTCTGATGCAGCATTCGTGTGTCTTTTTTTTAATAGTACGCTACTCACACATACTTAAAAATTTTTTTTTTTCTGAGTAGATGTAGAAGCGATCTTGGCAAAAACAATGGCAAGTGCAGCTGGTTCGACGTTTTTAGTGATATTTTTTCCATTGACACGCACAGTGAAACCTTGTTAAAATTATGTCTTTGAACTCTACTCTTTTACGCTACTCTGCCCCAGAGAACTCTACTCAATAATACCAGAACTTCAATGTTGAACTTCAAATGAAGTAGAAATTTATTGCTTAAAACTGTCGCAGTTTTTTTTTTCCAAACGATAAAAATGTAATTAAAAGTAACAGCATCATTATTAAATTAGCAGTTAAAAACAACAACAAAAGTTCTTTCTAACTGGCACAGTCCTTATCAGACTGCAAGGAAGAAAGTATTTGAAAAAAATAGCTAATTATTCAATAGTAATTTGGAAAAAATTCTTTCATGTGAAAATATTACTAATGAAGAAAAGAAATAAAGGTTTTATGTGGTCTTCAAATAGAGTTCAGGAAAAAATGACTTGAACGTGTTTTCGTATTTAGTGTTGCAATATTTAAATCAAGACTAAAATTTTATACAGTCAAACATACTTCAAATAGAAGATTAACTTATTCCAATGTCAAAATAAACGAAAACTAAGATTTTTTAAGCCTATATTAAAAAATCTAAAGATGTTCCTGGACGCTTTTCGAACATCAGTTTTTATATGGACCTGTATACCAACTTAATCCTTATACCAAGCTTAATAGATAATTTTTTATTAGAATTTTTGGGCTTTTACTTCAAACTCAAAAAAATACATTAGACTATTTTCGAACCCCAGCTCTTGATTGAATAACTTGTGTATTTAATTTGATCCTGTACTAAAATTGGGTAGATTTTTATTTGTTTATACTTAAAAAATTCTCAACTCCACCATTTCCGTGGCTGGATATCATTGTTTGTGTCCATTATGGTTCGACTAACCTTCCTCGCCCTTGTACGCGCATCCGAAAGCATTTGAAAACACTGTCTGGAAATGAAGGTTTATGTCCGAAAGAATGTCTCGGAGAATCCTTCTTCCACAATGGCGGATTGGAAGGTGCATTGCACGCAGATCTTTCTCTGGCTCGCATCCAGATTGGAAAGGATGCTGTCTCCTGCGAGCGCAATCGATGATTCAAATAACTACAGAAGAAAAGAAAGAGATTAATTTTGGGAAGGGAAATTTCTGGGTTTTTTTGGGATTAATGATAGGAAACTGTAGATGTTTCAAGCTGGAGGTTACCCTTGTTCAAACTTTTGGAAAAAATACCTGTTTTATACATTATGGCCATAATTATACTGAAGATGTTGAGGGAACTGTCTGGATTTTGCCGTAATTCACAGATTAGCATAAAACTTTGTGTGCGTGCTACTGTGAAACTATGATATCACTAAAAATTTCTTTAAAGGAGCTCGAAATTTTAGTAAATGATGCTGTAAAAATAATTATGTGATAAGTATTCCAAATTTAATTCGATTGCTTTCTTTTTGTTCAGAATTTTCATCCACAATTTTCTCAATGAGATTTAGCTCCTAGAGTTAGCTTTCATGCAATTACTGAAGTCCCTAATTTCTTTTTGGTTGCCCAAATTAGTATTGATGTTTCTTTATTCCTTACAGATATTATCTTTAGTCAATGTACACCCAATTTTTATGAAAATATGTTTATTAAAACATTTCTATAGACTAATTAGCGTTGATTTAATTACTTCTATCCTGTATTTGCTGAAAGGTTAACGTTTTTAGTGCGAGATAATTTGTATTTACTTGTGGTATAAATCAAACTCTGACTTCAGTAATTGTTTTTTTTTATTAATTATCATTAATAAATACTATGATCAATACTTTCAATTACTTAACAATGCCAATAATAATGTGAAAAACTTTCATTAAGCTGTTTCTATAATTAACTCAGAAACAAATTTTAATAGCTTAAAGTTATAGAAAATTGGCTGTCCTGAACAAAAAAAAAATGTGACATGGTGTTCTTTACCTCCTAGGTACACATGTAGGGGGGGGAAAACAACTTTTTTTTCTTGAATAGAATACTTTCATAACACTTTGTTAATATATGGGTAATTAAAAGTAATAATTACTTCAATCTGTGTGTTGTTCTACATTACTTAGGCTAGCTTGTGATTGTTTTGTGAAGGATATTTTTTTTCAGTTTTCTTAACATAATAGTACTGAATATAAGCCTACAATATGCTTATGTTGTTGAGGAATGTAGTATCATACTTTATCTTGTAATAGACATAAAAATTCTGATCGTTTTTGTGTTATCAAAACAAAAATTATTATCAATGATGAACCCGAAGAATATTTATATCCTTAAATATCTATTAAATTTATTGGAATTCTCCAATTTAAGAATGCAACGATATTGAGGTAGGCTGAAAAAAAGGTATCAAATCAGATATTTCAAAGCAACAATTCATTAACAGAAATCATTAATATAGTGATGCAGCGTTGCTTCTAGTCGTACGGTAAAGTCGTATTTAAAAATTGCTTAGGTCGTAATTCCTTGTGTAATTTGTTTTAAAATAGATTTGCTTTTTTTTTTTTTAAATAATTTTTCATTAATATATATTAAAAATAAATAAACGCATTCAATTTCTTTACGTCAGAATTGAAAAGAACGGTTTCTAAAAATCTGAAGCTTACCAAGCAGTGGCCTAAAGTAGGACTTTTTTTTGTAATTGTCTTCATTATTGAATAAAACTGGGGGTGAGGAACATGTCACAACTTTCAGTAACACTATATATTATAATATTGAATATTAGTCACAACAGTAAAATTTAACATAGTGTTACACCACAATCGTTGATGGACGATACTCGAGTTCATAGAGCTGTGTATTAAATACACTCTTTTTTCAACTTTCTACGCTTTTATCGCATTTTTACGAAAATTTCGGAGGTTGGAATACTTAGAACACCTTCAAATGTATTACCACAGAGATTTTAAACAAAATCGTTTCAGCCGTTTTTTAGCAATTACTGAAAAACATGATTTTTTTCAATGGCAGGTACCTTATGCAAATGAGGGATTATGACGAATACTTTAATGGTAGGTCCTGCACACCAAATTTGAACATCGTGCGTCAATTTGTTCGGAAGTTATGCTGACCACGTACACACACAGACAGACAATTTTTCTAGATCACTTCTTTAAAATCAGGATGTCCCCAAACGTGAAGAAATGTAAAAAAAAAAAAAAAAAAAAACACGATAAAATACGAATACTATACTTTCATTACCCTATGTATACATATGGGTATTTGATTGTGACAAATGGCAACACATCTCTTTTATTCCCAATCAATGGCGATCGTTTTTTTTTTTTTGTCAAATTTACTTCCTTTTTGTATTTGATTGAGCACTTTAGAGCAGCTTTTCACAACACTTTTTTACTTGTGTGCCCCTCGACCTACCATCACTGCTCCACGTACCCCAACCTCACCCCCATTACGTCATATTACTAACATCTACATATAGTAATAGCATTCTAATACAGAGTATTATAGCTCATAATTTAGTACAACAGGTGTAAAACGGTGGTTTTGTCCGTCTTTATTGGTCCTACTGATAAAATATATTCCTGAATTGAATTTAAAACATTAATTTCTTTCTAATTATTTCGTATTCAATTTCTTGTTTTGATGTTTTTTGTTATGAAATATTAGTTGGTTTGGAACATGCGAATTGTTACAACAACTTTTTATCATTTCTCTTATATTTAATCTATCTATCAATGTTCTCCATTACATATATTTTTCTGGTACCTCCTGAGAACATTTCACTTACTTCTGTGTAGTAAGCGTACTTCCGGTTGAGAAACGATGCTGTAACTCTAGAGGATGAATGCTAGTAATGCCAGATTTACTATTTATAATTCCCTTCTTCTCCATGCACCTTATAAATGGCTACTTCACAATCTGCTAAGTTCACAGCATAATGAAACGTACATTTTGATTGGATAATGGACAATTCCCGCATTTTTTAAAAACGAGTGAAATTAGTTTATATTTATGAAGAATATCTTTCTGATTCCAAGTAGTTAAACAAAAGTTCTTTAAAAAGAAAATTAGTAATTTAAATACTAAAAAAAGAAAATGCTCTGAAACGTTCGATAACAGTCCGATCAAAACGATTCGCTATAGCTGTGACCGTCTCGACATCCTTCCGTTTCTATAGTTATCGTGAGGTTTCTGCCTAAGAGTTGTTATGGGTTTGATAGACAATTGCCATATACCTTACCGGTTGGCGCGATTTACGAGAAACTTGCAAAACTGATTTCCGCTGTTGCGTTTCAAGCCAAGTTGTTTCAGATGAAGTGACGACAAATTAGCTTTGAGCCAAATGTGTCGTTTTTTCAGCCAAAATCTAACAAGCGAACCTAGGTTGCAAATTAGAAAAAATAAAATCACAGTGAGAAGAAATTTTTGTATTTATGGCCTTTTCGAAACATTTAGAATTGAATACAGAAATATTAAAAAATGCGGGAATTGTCCATTGAATAAGATGATAAAAATTTGTTTTTAAAGGCACATTTGGTTTAAAGGTGCCCAAGTTTTTTTTTATATATATATTACTGAAAATAGCGTCTTACATAGGGTCCATCATCTCAGTTCTTCAGTCACCATCTATAATAAGAAAACAAAGAGTCTGTGGGTCTGTTTGTTTGTCTGTTTGAGGCTCTTTAAAAAGCGACTTTCAATTAATTTGTTCAATTCTTTTACAAAGAGATTTTCGTTAGACCTCTGAAAGTTTCAACTAAAGTAGTTTTAGCCTTCACTTTTTGGTTTTCTCAAAAGTGTCTTTACTAAGTGACTTCCAATAAGCGTAGACTTTGAAATTTCGAGCGTAAGTAGTTCTGCTCTAATTTTGCTTTTCAGGAACAGAATGTTAAAATATTCTCGTAGGGGTGACGGAGATTGTATTACTGTATTAACGGGGCATTTTTTTCTCTCAACTGGAGCCAGGGGAATAAGGCTTTACGTAGTAATGAACCTTTCAGCGAGCAAAGCAACAAAATCTGGGAAGGGTCTCCGCAACGCAAGGCCACGCAGTTAGTATCATAAAAAACAGTTTAACAAGAACAGAAAGCAAATGTATTTGTTAGTTAGTTTTTCGGAAAGTATATCTATATCAAATAAAATATCTTCGTTCCCCTATAAGTTCCATTATCTCTTCTCCCCCCCCCTCCTGTCTATTAAAATTAAATATACTATTCATCAAAGAATATCAAAATACATCCCCCAATTTCATAAGTTACATGACGTTGAAGGGGTAGAATTTCGTAAGGTGTCATTTTCTCGCGAAACTTTGCAAGGGGAACAACAAGGGTTAAGAAGAAGGGAAACATCGCAGCTGTGCACACTTTTTAGGAAAAGTGCAACGGGGACTTGTATAAATGGGTTAAAAGCGGGAAGCGCAGGGTTCATCGAACCCCTCTGTCCCTTTTGCCACAGAGTGGCATTTTGCACCCCACGTTTCACTTTCAAATATACTCTCGAGTATGGGAAAAGGGTATCTTCCTGAACTTTTGCTCTCATTTTCGATGTCTTTTTTCTGGAAAGGGTTAATATTCTGGTGATATTTAAGTTCTAGTTCAGTGTTCGACTTTTTATTTTTTATCGATTGAGGTGAAGAAATCTTATCTGTGGCGTGTCGGAAGGTTTCTAAAGGTGAGGATGCATATAATTGATGAATAGCTTAATATGTGAATGGTGAAATACATACATTGTCGTTTGATGTCTTAAAAATTGCTAGTTGGTTTATTAGAGATTTTTTTGACGCAAGACTTTCACGTGTACTTATATCACGCCAGTAAGTACTAAAAACTTTGGATTTCAGGAGAAGACATACCAACTGTGCTGTATTTAAAAAACACCTTCTACAGTTGAAGGATATTTTTCTAAAGCTATTTATTCTCTTAATAGCACACCATAGTTGAAAGGAAAATTAATGACAGACATTACATTAATTGTTCAGTTTACTATCTTTTGTTTTAGACACGGAGGTGATCATGGCTTTTAAATTTTAGGATTAGTTCCAAAAATCTAAGAGTCATGATTTTATGTCAAAGCTTTTACGTTATAGACCGGGCACTAAATTAATTCTTTTAAGTTTTTTCATATTAAGGTAGAGCATGAAAAATTATTTGTGTCGTAGCGAACAAAAGCGGGTGCCCTCACCAATCAGTGCATGGATTTTAAAAACAACAAATCACATGAGAAACTACATTCCTCTGAGAGTAGAAACAAAAACAGAATTAGTTATGTGCAATAAACCTCTCTTTCTGATCGAAGTTATGCAGTTTAAGTGACCAACATGATCAATAAAATTGACTAACCAAAGGTTTCCTCAACTACTGGTAGGAATTCTATTGCTTCATTGCTGATATTCAGAGAACGTTTTGCTTCTTCTTATCAGCACAGTAGATGTACGCTTGCGCATCTGAGTTGTTTACTTCTAGAGATTTGTTTGTTCCTTTCACGGTAAAAAATGTAATTTGTCCTATCATAAAGAAGCCGGCAGTCCTCCTTATCCATTAGTAGAAGGATAATTTTTCGATGAAGCAAGCTTGCACGTTTTAAGATTTTCAATGTCTTAAATTAAAAAGTAAACGTAATAGTATACACTCTTGGATCATCAGGCAATATCTTGATCCGGCAAGTAGGTAAGCAATCAACCAATTGCTAATGCATTGGATTGCGAAAAGTTATTTTACAATGTATTGTGCCTGCATGGACGCTGATGTTATAGTGGTAGCTTAAGAAGCATCGCTAGTTGTTTTGATTCCTGAATCTAAAAGTTGCTTAATGGTTTTCTGGAAGAATTGTGAATTTCCGTTGCATTGTTTTCTTGTGACATTTCATTTGTTTAAGTTCACTAAAAAATTCACGGATTTTATTCCAACCCTTTTGAAGATAAAGGACGAATAAGAAGACTGAATTACATTAACTTTGATGTTAACTCTGGACTGATTTGTGGCTAGTATGGATTTATTAAAATATACTGGAAGAATAGTAATAAATTGTAAACTTATCAACGAAAAGACCATACGAAAACGATATCGGTGCTTACGCATCAGAACAGTACCAACTGTAGATTTATACTGTGAATGAAGAAATGAATGTGATTTTCGTTCCATTGTTAGATACTTCAAATGTGCTGATAGTAAGTGATACAATTTTTACAAAATTATCTCAACTATCACTACATCTATTCGATGTAGGTACCTAGTGCCATGACTTCCTGTGATACTTTCCATTTGGACAAGCTGGATGTATTTTCATCAATTTTAGTTTTGAGGAATGCTTATTCTTGATAATTGAATATCGATTATGAAAAGAACACATTGTTTTTCAATATCCAGTGAGGAGAAAAGTCATTAGATGCATGAGGATGTTAGATGGGGGAACCGCATTTTTACTTGCATCACATGAGGTGAGTCATTCATTCTGTTCAATCAGCGATGGTTAATTTTAGGTTTGCGGTTTTCTAGTGTTAGTGCTATGTTAGTACATAGATATAAATACAACCTAGACTGCTGCAGTCACCAACGACTTTGATAAACACATATGTGCTTTACCAACCGAGATTCTTGGGAATACCTTATTTTAGAGATTTGAAAAGGTTCGTTTACAGTTTTTTTCTTAAATACATTATTATTGATCTTTTGAAGTTTATTCTAAATTATGTTTTTTACATTATCGATTTTTAAAGTTTAATGGGAGAAAGCAATTTGATCATGTGTTGCTATTTTTGCGGATGAAAAAGTTAGAAATAATTAATTCTACTATTATTTTCAGCATTTATTATATCCCCCCTCTCCCCTTCTTCTTTCTAAAGACAAATCTTTACTGTATTGGGATTCCTTTTGATTTTTAGAATACTTCGGTAAACTGTGAACTTTTAACATGAATAAAATTGAAGAACTTGAATCTAAACAAAAAGTTTGTAAAAATGAGGAAACACATTTTAAATAAATTGCATGTAAATTTGAAAGCTATTTATTATACATTTTAAGTTGGTGAAATGCATCAGATTATTTAAATGAATTCATTTTTTAAACAATTTGACTCCTCACGTATGCATACCAATAGTCCGCTTATTTCTAAGTCACACTTTTCAATGATTTGAAGGTGAGCAACTTTAAATTTTTATCTACTTAATCCGTTAGAAAACTTGTCCAGTCTCTGAATATCGTACAAGGAAATTAATAGCATAAAACTGAAGAAATTGAAATCTCACCTGGACTGTTACATTGTGTGTACTATTCGCAAAGGTGCCAGACATTGCGTGTAATGTCATTGTGAGGAAACATTCTGAGAGTATTCATATAAGCCAGCTGATCTTTCCATTTTATGATTCTGGTCACGTTCCAGCGTTCTGTAAATCTTATTGCGTTACATCATGATATCAAGTTTCTAAGTCCCCTAAAGTCACCAATGTTCATTGTTAATTTCGCAGATTAGTTATAAGTTTCTTAATGAGTTTACACAGTTCGATTGAATTGGTTGGCAGATTTTCCATTGAAAGTCTTATGTTTGCTACATTTATTCAAGACGCAAAATTTTATTATTCTAAATAGTAAAATCAATAAATTTTTTATGTGGATGGAGCGAGGAGGTTCTACTAGTCTAAGTTAAATCAATACACAAAGTAATTTGCTACTTGTTGAAGTGGATGAGCTTCTAGTTTTGGTCATAACACAACACCGTAAAGTGTAAAATACATCTGTACTTGCTTAATACTTATTGTGGAATGTTTCTTCAGTTTGACAATTTTTATAGTAAGTTGTTCTTAATTCAGAAAGTTAAGATATACAAGTTGAGGGGAAAACCTATAATGTATTAAAAAATTATTACTAAAATATACTGCTTAATGTATGGTTTTTAAGAAAATAATAATAGGGGCATTACTTGTTTTTTTTTATGAGCATTAATTACCTTAAACAATTTATCATGCCTCCCCTTTGTATATGTGCTTAGTTAGAGGCTGAATAACAGGTGCATAAACATTTGCAAATGTTAATATGGGCTCCAACAGAGTTTGCTATACCAAATCGTGATATTGAAAGTTCAAATTTTTGAAGACCAGTAAGCAAATGTGCAAAGTGTTACAAAGCAAATATTGAAAAATAGAGAAAATTGGATTATCGACGTTACATAACATAATTCAAACTACAAAGGGTATGCGCATTATTTAAGTTTCTAATAAACATCAATTGCCTTTCTAAAATTTAACACGGGCACCTTTTGTAGTTCAAGGTCGGTAAAAATATGCAAAATTGGTAATTAAGTACCCACTACGCATTCTTGAGCAACTGCTCTATAACACTTGTCACAGCATGTGTTTACTGGTCTTCAAAGTTTCAATGTCGGGATCTGTTGTGGCCAGGGTTGGATGAAAACCAGGTTTTTTTTTTTTTTTTTAATTCAATCTTTACAGTATAATACAATAGTAATTGTTTACTGCATCTACATGGAATATTGGGAATATTGCTCTTAGATTCATCAGTAATGGTGATAAGCTGTACAAAATTGTATTTTTAAGGTTTAGAAATAAGTTATTAAAGCACAAAACCTCTATTTTTGAAACAAATTTAAAATGCAGCCTATAATTTAATTTTAATTAATAATTTTGAATAATTATAAAAACATTAATAAATCCCTTAGATTAATATAAAAAGTTATTTTTGATGCTTATAAAAACTTCAATAGTCTTTCATTATAAGATTTATTTAAAAAAAGTTATTTACAACAACAAATATTTAAAAAAATCTAATTATTAAAAATAAACAAATAAAAATACAACTTTAAATTATTCTTTAAAAAAACCAATTGTTTTTTTTTTTTGAGAAAAAAAACCATTTGGTTTAAACCATGCCAATCCTGGTTGTGGCAAACTCTCTTTTGATGGCCAGGTTTAACATATGTTGAGTCATATATTACAGTCCTTGGCGAATACTAAATTATCAGAGTGTCCACAGAACTGGGAAAACCTGGAAATCAGGAAAATGTCAGGGAGCTTTCTGATTCTGGAAAAAATCATTGAAATTTCAGGGAACTTTTTAAAATTTCATTAAAATCAAAGAAATTTTGTATTGTTTAAGGCACGTTTATCCATATTTTGGCGCTATTTACATGGAGATTTGTAGTTGTAAGCCATTAGAAGTTTAATGTTGCGGAATAATTTAAACTTTTCATTACCAACAAAACTATTTTTAAAAAAATTGCATATTATCTCTTTAGCATACATGTTCTATTTGATCAGGGTGTCTAGACATCTGGAAAACCTTAGAAAATTGGGGAAATTTGAAAAAAAGTTTGCCCTAAAATCAAGGAAATTTTTAGAATTTTGTCAGGGAATTATCAGGAAACTTTTTATCCTGAATTTTGTGGCCACCCTGTAAGTATATGTATATATATATATATATATATATATATATATATATATATATATATATATATATATATATATATATATATATATATATATATATATATATATATATATATATATATATATATATATATATATATATATAAATAAATAAAAAACACAAAAAAAAAAAAAAAAAAAAACACCAATCAGTTTCATTGTCTTTACATTTTTGAATCCGGGAAATACCAACCCTCTGCCTGCAAATAGCCGCAAGTCCCATCTCTTTTTCGTAGAGGAAAAAGTCCCGTTCGAAAGGGAAGTTCGCTGCTGCAGAGTTCAATTCAAGGTCACTCACTCTCGATACTCGACCTTGTGGCCGTGAAACCCAAACTGGAGGCCCCTTCTCTGCATCATCTGGGATCTCGCGGCCTACTTTGCGACAACGGAATAACAAGCAGCATCCTTAGTTACTGGACTGCCATCCATTTCAAAGTTTTGCTTCAGTTTCCTTGTTAGGCCATTTTAAGCTCAATGACGCTCCTGCTATATAAGGGACGGTTTTTTCTTTTATTCGTGCGTTTCAGTAATCGGTGCTTGTTACAATATGCTGTTTTGATGACAAACAGTCGTTTTATTTATTATTATAAAGTAAATATATATTATAGTACACTTAACTATTATTTTTTTTTACAATTTTTGTATGAAAGTACTATGAATTAAAATGCAAATCGTGAGCAATTACGGGCAGATTGAGAGAGGATGCGTCTGGGGTTAACGACCCACCCGCGTTTAAAAACCATCTATACGTTTCACACTTTCGTCTTGATTATATAATTTTTACTTTCAGTTACTCATATGTATTTATTATGCGTAGGATAATAAAAGTATAGCATTCGGTTTGTGCTTTTCTCCACGTTTTGGAACACCCTGATTTCAAAAAAGTGATCTAGAAAAAATGTCTGTCTGTGTGTATGTATGTGTGTCTGTGGTCAGCATAACTCCCGAACAAATTGACCTACGATGTTCAAATTTGGTAAGCGGGTTGCTGGTGGCCATGGGACCTACTATTAAGGGTTTCGTCAAAATCGCGCGTTCGCATAAGGTAGCTGCCCTTGAAAAAGTCATGTTTTCCAATGATTTCCAAAAACCGGCTCCAACGATTTTGATAAAAATCGCCGTGCTAATGCCTCTTAAGGTTTTCTAAACATCCCCACCTCCGAAATTTCCGTAAAAATGCTTTAATGACGTAAAAAGTTGAAAAACGAATACCTTCAACACAGAGTTCTCTTTCCTTACGTATACCTCATCAACAATCGTTTTTTCTTCTCCCTCACTTATAATAAAGGATAATAGATAATACAAGGATTATCGAAAAGTACATCGCCAAAATCACAATTTTGGCGTTGTGTTTTTTTTTTTTTATTATTATTATTAAATCCATACAAAAAATATCGCCATATTGGCAATTTTTTCTAAATAAATGATGAAAATGTAATAACGATAAACGACGTAAATCCAAGTCAGTATTATAGTGTGATTAAAAGTTGTGCGATGTTCCTCACCCTTAGTTTTTATTGTAACAGTTATGTCTCTAGAACACTGCTTATACAAATAGTCTAGATAACATTTTTTATACTTCCAATCGGAACTTCCGTGTAAATTGTCGCATTCCGTCTGAATTTAAATAATGGAGAAACAGTGACATAAATCTTTTAAAGTTTTCAAACACGTGGTGGTAATTAACTAGAATAATTGGTACTTAATTACGTAACTTATAGTTGTAATTAAACCTAACTGCACGAATAATTATGAACGATCAAAATACACAAGTGAAGACAAAATTTCTACAATTTACGAGAAAATACAAAGGATCTTCTCCTGCTTTACAATGCAAGTTTCTTAAAAGTTCACATTTTAGTTCAGTTTTTATTTTGTCATTTGTATTAAAAAAGGTTATTATGTTCAAAGTATTTTTTCTTTCAACAGGGTTAAAAAATAGAGGATACTATTTTTGAAATTAGTTTTATATTATTAAATAAACCAATAAAATATGTTCTTAACCCTTTTTTACTCTTATCTTTCAATTCCATTTTTCCAATCTGTGTTCCATTTGAATATTCTTGTTGTCTCTTTAATGAAAGTGAAAATATTCTTGTCTTCAAATTAATAGTAAATAAAATAGTAATGAAGTAATGTCAGTCTGTCCCTGCTCCATACACCTAATGCTTTATATTTTTAGACATAATTTTACAGGAGTACTTGAATACATATGAAATTTTATAACAGGCATGCCATCAATAATAAAAATTCATTAAATAAAATGTAACACAACTTCACTAGAGTTTATCATTATTATTATTATTATTACGCTCAAAAAGTTTTTGTAAGCCAGCTTATAATTACTTAAAAAATAATAATAATAAAAACAAATTATTTTTTCTTCAAATGATTTATTTTTTCTTATTTCAATTATTTTCTCTTTAATGAACTTTTATTACTGCTGTCTTGCCTGTTATAAAATTTCATATGCTTCAAAATAATGCTCCAGCAGAAATTATGGCTAAAAAAATAAAGCATTAGACAATTTCTCTTATAAACAAACGACAAAGTTTGAATTACAGAACTAAAGAAGTCAGTGTAACTTGAGTTCTGAACTAAATAAAGGTCTACTAATAAGAGTTCGATCCCCCCCCCCAGTCGGGTTTCTTCTATTCTACCCAATCCATCTAAACAGCACAGTTTCTTTGCCATCTATATTTACTCACTAACGATTGTGCCCACACTTTAGTTCTGTTTTCTCTCGTATTTACAAATGAGAAACTGCAGCCTGCTGTGCAAACCTTTTAGATGGATGAAACAGATATCCCATAACATACACATCTGGATTAAGTGCAAACATTAGGGTCATAGCTCGCGTCCACGTGCCCTTTATTCGATGAAAAAAATACGCGTAAAATATCCGCAGTGGAGACCAAAGCCGTAAAGACAATGTATTATAAAGTCATCATTCGACGGCAGATGGCGCGAGTGACGAGAACCACCCAAAACCAGATGCTCGCGCCGGTCGCAGAACTAGCCTTTTCCCTCTACTTAGAAACAGCGACATATGCGAAGATGCGTCGTACGTGATGATTAGCACGCCTTCATTAATTGCTGAGATGAAAGAAGTTCATGATACAAGGGGCGCTTCCTGTTGTAGAGCAACATCTGCTCGACAGATTATTTCTAGTTATATGCAGAGGTGGAGCAAAGATGACCCAAATATAAAAATGAAGTTAATTATTGTGTTTTTTTTCAAAGTTGGGGCAAAGGTTAATTAATGTGCCTTGAGGATATAAGGTTTTAGAGATACTCCTCGTTTATGACACTGGTTAAAAATGTATGTATTGCTTGGGTTTAACTTTTAAGTAGATTGTTTGGTTGAAATCATTCTAGGTCGAAGTTAGATTATATCATGATAGCCGAAGAAGTGTTTGTTTCCCCGGTTCAATCAAATAGCTGTAGCCTAGAATGTTGTAACTCTTAACCCTTTGCACTCGATGCCTTTTTCGCGCGGAGGAAACCAGCAACTCGAGACGTTTCCCGCCATTTTTGGTTCGGTTCGCGGTTGCAGATCCGCTTCAAAGAAATTAAATACAGTCATTGCCCTTGCATCGAATTTCCGTATCAAACTTAGTGGTCCTTTCGAGTTGCGGCATCCAATCATGTGGTGAGTGAGAGTCACCTCTCGAGTGTCAAGGGTTAAATGCAGATGGCGCTCAGATTTGTATATTACATGGGCGTCTGGTGCAAGGGCGAATCCAGAGTATTGTTACGGAGGGGGCGGACAAATTTTTGGTTTTGGGCTTTTGAATTGTTTAGATAAAATTTGTGGTTTTTAAGCTATACTATTATAACCATGGGATTCCAAAACAATAATTTGCAATGTATTTAATGGAACAAGTTTATATATAAACTACAAAAACGTTTTTGCATAACAAACAACTTTTTAAACAAAAAGTGCATAGTAAAAGAATTCTAAGACTTTGTGTATGTATTTTTTTACGAAAACGTTCCTCCAAACCATATACCTAACTTCATATTTTCTTTGAGGTGCACTATTGATCAAATTTCTACTTCCGTGTATCATATAGTCATTGATAATTTAATCCAAGAATTAAACCAAATTTGTCTGAAATATTTTTCAGGGCACTTTCCTGTCTTGTTTTGCCCTCGGCTTTTTCATCTCCAATTTTTAGGATGTTCAGTACGGATTCGTCAAATCTTGATTGACTATATCCATAGCACGAGAGAAGCGCGCGTTAAAGCATGAGCTGTAAAAACCATATAGTAAATTGGTTTTATTTTTAATTCATATATTTCTCAAGTTCATTCACCTATTACGTATATAATTTATATAAATAAATATAATTGTGTTACTTTTGAACGCCAGTGTTGGCTTTTGTTTATTGCACTCATGATCAATATATAAAATATTCTTTGTTATCTTTCTCTTTTTTTCTATTGAACTCTGAATTACGGAAGGGGCGATCGCCCCCGCCTCCCTTCGCTGTATTCCCCATTGGTCTGGTGCGAATCTCTTCAGAATTATTAAAGTTAAAAAAATTTATTATTAAGCCAGAGTGGCCACAGAACCGAGAAAACCTGGAAATCAGGGAAATGTCAGGGAGCTTTCTGATTCAGGGAACTTTTTAAAATTTCATGAAAATCAAGGAAATTTTTGTATTGTTTAAGGCCCGTTCATCCATATTTTGGCGCTATTTACATGGAGATTTGTAGTGGTAAGCCATTAGAAGTTTAATGTTACGGAATAATTTAAACTTTTCATTACCATCGAAACTATTTTTAAAAAATTGCATATTTTCTCTTTAGCATGCATGTTCTATTTGATCAGTGTCTAGACATCTGGAAAACCTAAAAAAAATGGGGAAATTTGAAAAAAAGTTTGCCCTAAAATCAGGGAATTTTTTAAAAATCTTTCAGGGAAATCAGGGAACTTTTTTCCTGAATTTTGTGACCACCCTGTAAGCATTTTTACATGTAATTTAAGCTGATCCTTATCCTTATGGAGTCGCATTTCCATTCTAATGAATTTTGGCACCAGACGTCCTGAGCGCCATCTACATTTTAAGAGTTAAAATATTGAATTACCTAGTACGTACTAGTCAATATACTTATTGAAAGCAATCGGTTCAAATTGGTTCAGAAGTATCAAGTTAGGATCGTAATGGAGTTAGGAAAGAAGATGTGAGAGTGGTTTTTCTGAAATCTCATGCAAACATTGACCTTCACTTGGTTTTAACGGTCAACCGTAAAAAAATTCAGCGAGTTTGGAATAAACCTGCAGATTTCCCACGGTCATTGAAAGTCGTTAAAAGTGCTTAATATTTCTGAACTTGTTTTCAAGGCCTTGAAAGTGCTTGAAAATGCTTAGAGGTGCTTAAAAGTCCTTAATTTTTACGGAAGCTGTGTGCCCAACTGCAAAATTTATTATAATACTACTCAGATTTGCTATCCCCACTTTATCCTTTTGCACCCCGCAATTTATCCGCACTATATCGAAATTCTCTGACGTATTGGTATTACTCATGCACCAACTTGTAACTTTTTTGGTAGAATATACTTTATTAAAAATGTATATATAGACATGATGTCTGAAACAAATTTTGAAGGGTCCTTAAAAACATTATTTAGGTCCTTAAAAGTCGAAGAGTCATTGATTTTCATTCTGTAATTTGAGTGAGAACCATTTATAAAAACACACGCGTATTTATATATATATATATATATCAAAAACAAAAAAGTTGTAAAAATCTATTGCAGAAAAATCAAAACTATTGCACAGAATATTTAAATAAATACTTGAGAGAAACAGGATTGCCCTCCCAGACAATTTCATACGGGTTACTTTTTAAATGTACATGTATGTCTCTAGAAATATATTACTCTTTCAATTATCCATATGTTAATATAGAAGAATGAAAGTATTGCATTCGGGTAAAAAAAAAATCGTTTTTAGCATTTTTGCACATATTTTTACATTATGAGTTAAAACTAGGGTTGTGGAACATCGCACATCTCTCAATTACACTATAATGTTAGTAATTGTTCTTTATCATTTTCATATTTTTACTCATTTAGAAAATAACATGGCCAGCTTGGCGATATTTTTGGCAATAACTTTTACGTGTGTTAAAAAAAAGAACCAAGAAGGCTATGTTATTCGATAGACATTTCATTGTCCTTTCTTGTGTGTGAGACAGAAAAAAAACCATTCGTCAATGGGCGATGTCAAGAGCAGAGAGCTCTGTGTTAAAAGCACTCGTTTTCAACTTTTTACTCTTTTATCTCATTTCTACGGGAATTTCGATGGTGGGATCGATTAAAACACCTTAAGAGACATTAGCACAGAGATTTTAATCAAAATCGTTGAAGCCATTTTTTAGCAATTGCTGAAGAACATGATTTTTCATTATTTCAACCTTATGCGCATGTACGATATTGACGAAAACCTTCATGGTAGGTCCCAGGGCCTACACTAACGAGCACACAAAATTTGATCATCGTAGGTGAATTTGTTCTGGAGTTATGCTGACCACGTACACACAGACACACATTTTTGTAAACCACTGTTTTGAAATCATGGTGTTTTTAAACATAGAAAAATGTTTTAATTTTTTTTTTTTTTTTTTGACCAAATGCTCTACTTTTCCCTATGTAAACATACGGGTAATTGAAAGTAAAAAGTGGTATAGAAAAAATGTATGTGCGTCTGTTGTCGGCATAACTCCTGAGCAGATTGACTTACAATGTGCAATTTTCGTGTACGGGTTAGCGGTGGCCACGAGACCTGTTATTAAGGTTTTCGTCAAAATTACATAGCTGCCTTTGAAAAATTTATGTTTTTAGGCAATTGTCAAAAAAGGACTGTAGCGATTTTGATCAAAATCTGTGTGTTAATTCTTCTTAAAGTGTTGTAAACATTCCCACTGCTGAAATTCCCTTAGAAATGCGATATTGACGTAAAAAGTTGAAATACGTTCTTTAACAGTGAGGTAGGTCTCTTCTCTTGAGCATCAGCTATCAATGATTGTTTTTCCTCTGTTTCACTTACAAGAGAAGATAATGTAAGAATTATTGAAAAATATACCGCGAAATGCTTAATTTTTTTTCTTGCCAATGTAAAAATTATTGCCGAAAAATCTCGCCCAACTGCCAATTGTTACAAATGAATGAAAACTTGAAAACGGTAAATAACACCAATTCCTCTCGAATTGAAATGGAGCGACCAGTTTTATAGTGTAATCGAAAGTTATGCGGTGTTCCTCACCTCTAGTTTTCACTGAAAATTCGATTTTTAGAGAACGTGAAGGGATTTCTCTAAAAGCCAATTGACTTGCATTCCTCTACAATGCAAATAAGATAGGGATAACATTAACAATATCATATCACTAGTTTTCACACCAAAATTTGTCATCCCGATCTATAGTCCCCTAAATCTACTTCATTCAAGAACACTCAGGAATTGTTTCCCGGCGAGTTCACTGACCCAAAGCACGTCACCGCGCTATTTCAGTCACATGATAAACTCATAATTTAACAATACTACATCTCAAGTTCCAAACTTTGTCAAGTGATTAAATTTACCCACGAACAGTACCTTGTCCTTGAAGGGGTGAGTGACACGCGAAAGTAAACATGTCATGACGACACCCACCTAATCAAAAAATGACGGCTGTCAAGTACGGCACCACCTCAGTTTTTAAAACTATATCAATTTACATTTTTTTTTTGTCACAGGGTAGGATATCGAACCCCAGAGAGGATTGACCTTGGCCTGATCTTGGAACACCATCTGCGATGGGATGGGATCGATTCCCGCCCCTCCCTTCACTTCGCTTCTATTTTTATTTTCCTCTTCTGAGGGCAATGAACCCAACGGTACAAGGTCGATATTACGTTACTTCGCCGCCCCCCCCCCCTCCCCCTCCTCTACCTCTTGTCCAATGTTTGCGAGGGGGTGCACTGAAGCCACCAAAGATAGAACAGTCAAGTCGACAGACGATAAGTGGAGAATGGCGCATGCGATAAACATGCGCGGAATCGGATGTGGAAGGTTTTGTGTGACACTATCAAGTTTGCCATTGTGCTTTGCGGTGACGTGTGTGACTGCATTATGCTGAAGTAATTTTCCAGAAAAAATTCTAAGCGTTGTGATTTTTTCTTCTGATAAAATGTAAATGCTTATGAGCTAGGGGGCTTTCAGAATTGTTTATCAGCAACAGTGATTAGTCATTCAAGGAAATATAAGAAGATAAATAATAATGAAACTTAAAAATAAAGAAATTAACCTTGCCTCACATTCTAAGCTCTCCTTTGTTGCAAAAATACACATTTTACTTAATTTATTATAAAGCATTTATTTTGTAGTACTTTCAAAAGATACGTTATTTTCGATAGTGTTGAGGCAAAGTAATAGTTTCTTGTTAAACTCCGCATTAGCAACAGCGTTGAGCAAACTCTGAGAAAATTAATTAATGGGATGGTGAATGTGACTGATAGCCTACCACCAAGGGCGGATCCAGAGTTTTATTACGGAGAAGGGGGGGGGGGGGGGCTGTTGAATAGCTTAGGTAAAGTTTGTTGCTTTAAGTTAGATTACTATACCACCACCATGGTATAACTTATCTTTGATTATTCAGAATATGTTACAAATAGGTAAAAAGTCTCAATAACATAAAAGCGACACAATGGTTGGCTACGTGTGAATTTACGACAATAAATTATAGTTGTCTACCACTGTTTTGATTCATGATTAATTATTGTTAAATATTATAGGCAGAACAATCTATAACACATTGCACATTTTCAAACTATAATTTGCTTTATTGTCTTGCTTCGTCTTTTTCATCTCCAATTATTATTATTTTTTTTAATTATTATTATTTTTTTTTTTTATGAGAACATTTATATTAAAAATGCTTAGTGCGGATTCGTCAAATCTTGATTTATTTCATCGAAAGCCTGAGAGCAGCCCACAGAGCGGTCTATTAATAACGGAGGGTGCGATTGCCCCCTCCGCCCCAGGTTGGATCCGCCTATGTCATTGATAGGCTGCATGTTTTCTCCCATTCGAGACATAAATGCGGGCAGTACCCTTGAAATATCTCTCAGACTGCGTCTTGTTGTTAAGGTTACTCCCGTAGATAAGCCCTCGTATAAATATTGCTTCTGTAAAAGGAATTATTATGGAATGTTTTCTATCCAATTTGTCTTCAGAATTGAACCAATACAAATCTCCTTCAAAAACCCTAAAAAGGTTAAAAATTTGCATTGCAATTCTTAATCAATACTTGTTGGCCTCAACATTTTTAGGATAAATAACTGCAACTTCTTTTGTTTGAGTTCTGCATTGAGCATAAAAGTAGTTGTGGTGAACGTACACAATCGATTTTTGAACCTCAACAAGAGTTGCGTGTTGGTTTAATTTCTTGTAGAAGTATTATATTTTATTGTCAGTAACCATTATTATTAAAATAATACTTAAATAAATACAGTAAAATATGAAGGGGATAATTTTTTATAAAATGCATTTTCCGTCTCCAGAAAGATAATGAAGTATCACGCATGAACTTAGGTCCCCAACAAAAATGAACTCTGATTTTACTTTCTCTGGTTTCCGACAGATGGCGCGTTGTTAAATGCACTGATAGTAAACAAAATGAAACTAATGCAAACGAACTCAGCGACTGTATAACGGTGTGACCGGTTTCTTTTGAGTTACGGCCCATTGCATGGCCCACACTTTTCAAACGGGTTTCTGGCAGACTGTGTTACTGGGACAAATTTCACTTTTATTATTATTTTTATTCTTAGAGTTCGTTGGCCCGGAGGAAGCGAAAGACTTTTCTGTGGCAAAAGAAAAATATAAAAATGTATCTCTTTGGAATGTAATGCTTTCGTGGATTTGTTCTTTTTAATAAACTCATTTTCACTTGATGCGGTGTGCTTTTGAAATTTCCTTTCATTTATGTCGAAGCGCATGTCGTCGTGCAAAGTGTTCTGAAATAAACAATGAAAAACAATGTTTTGACTGCAGCCAAAAATAATAAATTGTTGGGATTTTTTTTAACAAAAAGAAGTCCATGTTTTTAATTTTAGAAATGTTTCTCGCCCACAGATAACGCAACGTGTTTTTTAGAAGTTGAAGAAATAATTAAAGGTTGTGCGCGAAAGTTGCTCCAGTGCCAAAATATTTTGTAATGTAGATTAAAAACATAGCTGTCTTTTTTCATAACATGATAGCAATCTATCTTTACATACAGACAAAGTTAGCGATACGTCATTATAATTCTTTCCATATCACGATCTAATTAAATTAATGACCACAACATTTTAATTATGAAAACTTTTGACACTGCTTTCTTATAACATTGAAATATTTCCGTGCAGTAAGAAACAATTACACTTTGTTGCATCAAGGATTAAAAAAGGTATTAGAAATAAAAGATAACTTTAAACAATGTTCAGATAACAACAAATAAATTCCCCAATTAATTTGTTAAAAGTGATCTGGAAAAAATGTATGTCTGTGTGTCAGCATAACTCCCGAACAAATTGATCTACGATGTTAAAATTTGGTGTGCGGATAGGTGGTGGCCATGGGATCTACCATTAAGGTTATCGTCAAAATCGCTATGCGCATAAGGTAGTTGACATTGAAAAAATCATGTTTTTCAATAATTGCTTAAAAACGGTTGTAACGATTTTGATCAAAATCGCTGCGGTATTGCCTCTTAAGGTGTTCTAAACATCCCCATCTCCGAAATTTCCGTAAAAATGCTTTAATGGCATAAAAAATTGAAAAACGAATGCCTTCAACACATAGTTCACTTTGCTTGAATATATCTCATCAACGATCGTTTTCCCTCCTCTCCTCAGTTTCACTTATAAAAAAGGATTGTAGAAGAACTATCGAAAAGTATATCGCTAAAAGCACCAAACTGACCACTTTTTCTAAGCAAATGATGAAAATAGAAAAACGGTAAATGACGCATATCCACATCAGTATTATAGTGTAATTGAAAGTTGTGTGATGTTCCACACCCCTAGTTCAAGTTATTAATTCCATTTTAAAGCCTTGAATCGGATATTATATTATGAACCAATTGAAAAAACACGAAATGCACAAAAAATATTGTCCATAGTGGCACATAACTGATACTCAAAACTTATGTAAAGGAAAAATTTCCTCAGAAATCCTGCCACACGGAAAAATCTGCAATAAAATTATTTCTAAAGGGAAAAGAAAAACTACAATTAAATTAAAATCAATTTAGTCGTTCTTGTGCCAGCCTACTTAAAATTAAAAATATCTTATTCTTTAGTTTCATTCTGCTTTTGCTTTTCGAAAAAGTCGCCTGCTATTTTTATGAAAATAAAGTATAGCTAAATTATAATTAATAATGAACTCCTTCTCCTATTCGCAACTCGATAATTTACGCAAATCATTTTCCAAGCGTACCACGAATCCAATAGTCCTTAATTCTTGCTTCATCCGCATTTTCTAGCGGTACCAGGAATCCGAAATATAGTCCTTAATTCTTATTTCATCCCAGGAATTGAAGTTAGAAGAGTGCGGATGAAATAGAGACATCTCAATTCAAAAAGGTCAACAAGAACAAATTAGAATGTCTGCCACTCAGACAAAAGCGGGCACGAGACTGGGAACGCGCGTTCACGAGGTCAATGCCCTTTTCGGCGTGGGCGAGTTCAAAGTTAGTGGGGGGGGGGTGGAGGGGAGGGGGGATTTTCCAACGGAGGGGCTTTGACAAAGATGGGTGACAAGTTCCGAGAGAGAAGAACTTGACTTTGAACGTTGTTTGGTGTTATAGTGGGCGTCTTTTTTTTCGTTGGAGGAATTTTTAGAATGGAATTTCGGAAGTTTTTATGGATATTAATGAGTGGGAGAGGATCTTGAAATTTTTTGGTAGAAGCAGAGAGAATTGATTTATTCAGGGCGAAGTGGAGCTTCCGCAGTTTTCAATTGTTAATTGTGGAATTTGTATGGACTGGGCGTGAAATAGTCGGGACTAAATATGACAAGGTAATTGATTGCGACTATAAAACACTGAATTTGAAGCAACCTACAAAAATGCCACAACTATAATTATGTGCTTAGACAATATGACGAATTCTAATGTGTTTTGCTGCTGTATTTCATGCTATTTTACACAAATTGAATACGTAGAAAATACTAAATTTATTTTCTAGTACAATAATTGAATAAAAAATAGGGGTGTGGAACGTCGCACAACTTTTAATTGCATTATAATACTGGTCATTGCATTTAAATTAGACGTGAGTGGTTAGTGTAATTTACCGTGGCTGTTTTCAAATTTTCATTAATTAAAAAAAATGTCCAGTTTGTCGATATGTTTTTCCATACATTTAACAGTATCCTTTTGGTAAGTGAAACAGAGGATAAACAGTCGTTGATGAACGATGGTCAAGGAAAGAGAACTCAGTGTTAAAAACATTCGTTTTTCAACTTTCTACACCTTTATAGAATTTCTCCGGAAATGTTGAAGGTGGGACGTTGAGAAAACATTAAAAAGCATTGCCACAGCGATTTTATCAAAATCGTTCGAGCCATTTTCCGTTATGCTGATCACAGAAAGCTACGCACACAAATTATCGAATACAATACTTTCTAAACTATATATGGATAATTAAAAATAAAAATATAGAAGTATCACTGTAAGACGCTATTATCACTCTGAGGATAATTTTAAATAGCTTTGTTTGAAATATTTTGATCTTACCATTTCTGTATGAAAACAGGCAGCATAAATACGAACTACAAAATTTGTTCGTTTGCAATTAAAATTTAAGCAAATCTGTGAGAATGAATCAATTAAAAGTTGATTGATGTGGTGGATCAACTGTTATTCCATTGCAAAAACGTAAAATAAACCACGCAGTCATATTTAAAATTCACATTCATTCTCAAATACACAGGGTCTATAATTAATAAGTTTGGAATCGAAAAACCAACACTTCATAAAATTCTGTCAAAAATTTCATGACCTTGAAAATTAGCAGGCCATAGACAGATATTTTGATCGTAAGGAGAAAAGTAGTTAAAGCACGAGGAAATAGGCTTTTCGATCTGAAACTTCATAGTAATTCAGCTTTCAACTTCTATGTGAATCTTAAAAGTGTTACATTTTCACCAGATGACATAGTTGATTTCACATAGTTGCATGGTTGTTGTTATACATAAATCCACGTTTCTTATTTTGAATAATTAGCATGGTCTTATCCTGCACACTTAAAGCGTAAATATTGTTTTTCCAAATAATTCCATGGAATTTTCTTGTCTCTGCAGGAGCCATGACTGTACGTGCGCGGTGGTATAAGGTAAGCATGACCTTGTTCCACCACCTCAAGCTGAAGCGACCGCGGATGAACAGCGCTGACGCCCCCACCATGTCCTCCTCGCAGCCATCCAACAAAAAGAAACATGCCCCGCTGGAAAACGGAAACGGCGACACCAAGAACGCAGCAGGTAATTTCTGTCTATCGACAACCCCCAGTCTGTTAAACTGATTTCACTCTGCTTAAAACTTAATTCTACTACTGTGTGGTGGCTAACTACCTCTGATTTCCGAGTCTGGCAATTTCTGCTCCACAAGCAGGTGAAGCCAATTGAATTGCCGCTGTACCGTACTCTATATAAAATGTTTTTTAAAAGGTTTCTAACAGACGCAAATTTGTTTGCTAATTTGGATCTATATAACGATTACTAAGCTTTTCCCGGCTTGTTGTCAATAAACAAGTATGTATTATCCATATTTTGCTGTCATAGACCATTGCTAACCACTCTTGGAGCTTACTTTGCCAGAGATTGTCTTACTAGATCTTAATAAGGCTCTTTAACTTTGTGATGGTTACTGTCCTAAATATACTTGAATTATGTATGGTGTTTCGGAAATATGTATAACGATAATCCTGCAGTAACTGTAAGAATTTTAAATATTTGCGTCACAGGTACTGTAAGATTCCTCTCGGCGAGCTAAATTGAATTGGAAAAAAATCCCCAGTTTTTTAAGAATTGGTAGATTGGTGCCTTGTCTAGTTTTTGTGTATTACAAGATTTTTAATTAATTTAAAAAATTCATCTGCAGACATTTCTAAATACTCACGTCCACTTTGCCTTGACAAGTTCACCTACAAAAATTTCTCTTTTCCATCAGAACTGGACCTGAAGGATCCCAAAGTGGGTGACCCGGACCCAAACTTAAGTAGCAACAGCAGTCCCTCTCCAGAGGACAGCGAGGCCATGCCACAACTGGAACGACAGAACAGCGTGTTCGATGGCGGTGGGTGCAACAACAATAATCAGGAAGGTGTTCTCCCCCATCTCTCTCCCCAACTCTGGCCTCCATCCAACACACTCGCCTACCATCGGCACTTCGGGCCAGAAGACGAGGAAACGTCTCCACCTCCCCCACTCCTTATGGGAGGCAAGACGATGGTGTGGACGAGAGGACCTCCCTCGTCCACTGTCACCTCTCCCTCATCGGAATCCTCTCCTCCTAGAAGGCAAAACTCGCCTCCGTCGCCACCTAATACATCGTCACAACATTTTGAGGTAATTGGTGTTGGATGGTGTTCAGGAAATAGTCTCGTAATAAGAGGTTGACACAAATTAGTTGAATAATGTAATCCGAATTAAATTGTATAAATTTTTTTAACTACGCATAATAAACCATTTTTTTAATAACTAATTTATGTCTATTGTGCCTTTATGTATGCAAAAAAATGGTTTACTTTGCTTAGTTTTATAACGTTTTGCTTGCAACTACATTGCCCAATTAAATTTTGTCCATTTTATATTGCGTGTTCCTAAAGAGTGATACATCTTCACGACGTCAGCGGTTGAAAACACCAGGGTGTGATTGGTCAAACAAAACATACTTTTTCATCTGACCAATTGCATAAAGAATTTAGTAACTTTTTCCCTAATGTCCAATATTAGCCACAAAAAAAGCCTATTTATTTAAACTTTTGTTGTAAGGTAATTTGTTGCTTTGATATAAATTATGAACTATTATAAATTTACTTAGATATGCAATCATACCAGACTCCAACTTGGCGGTCTCACGACCCTTGTACATGTTATCCCCGTACATCGGTGTAAATATGATACCATCAATCATTAATCTTCACCTGCGCACCAATGGTACTCAGGAACATCTCCTAGCACTCTTCTGGAAATCAAATGCTATCGAGGCTCCCAGACTGCTTTAGCCAGACTCTCAAGTGGCCACCTTAAATCTGTCATTCGAACATGGCACAAAAATTTACCCCACTTGTAAAGAATGCTGTGACTATCCAGCCTTAATGGATCGCATTCTGAATTGCGTCGGACTTTCCAGGGCGGACTTAACATCAGATCCCCTTATTGTCATCGATTTTCTGGCGGTCAACAACCTTCTGGAATTGATCTGACAAAAAGTCAGATCTATTGAGGATAAGCAACAACAACAACAACATTAATCTTAATGAAATAAAAGCTTTATTAAACTTAAAACAAAATCTTACTCTCGATAATCACCTATTATCCTTTTCCTCAGTCAGCACAAGCCCTTCTATCCATTTACCGTCAAGCATCCGGACCACCAACGTTTCCCTGCTCCACCTCCACCACAATCCGCCCCCCGGTAGCCTGTTCCAAGTCCAGCTTCGAGTCGACGGACGACGACACCACCGGATCTTCTTCCATGGTGGTCAACTGGGCGCCACCTCCACCACCCACTGGCGAGTCGTCATCGGTTTCGCCCGACACCCAGGCTCTCAACCTGTGCGTCGCTTCCACTTCCAGAGGGGAAGGGATCAAGGAAGACGAATCCGGACAGCCCATGATATGTATGATATGCGAAGACAGGGCGACTGGACTGCACTACGGCATAATCACTTGTGAAGGGTGAGTTGGGTTGAATTTCTTAAGATTCTTATCGATGTCATCTACGATGTTCTACCGATGCTACGGAAAATATAGCCAACAAAGTAATTGTTGTTGTCTTCAAAGCAAATTTAATTGTCGACTGCCTCTGATCGACAAAAAATTTGATTGTCGTATGGTTTTCATCGAATGCAGGTGTAATTGTTATTTGATTGTAATGGGTTACTGGATTACAATTAATTGTCGTTAGAAAATACATCAGTTGAACTAAAAACCACGCACCTGGATGACGAGTTATTGAGTTGTTCTGTATACCAAATGATGTTTCTGTTGGATACTTTGCAGAAATAATGCTGTTTAAAAAAATTCTGTTGTCTCCTGCATTATTCCTGGTGTTGCTTTTGTGAAACAAATAATAAACAATATAACTTACAAGTCTCACCTTGTGACCTTAGTTATTAACACGTATTTGCAAACAAACAGCTGAAAACACCAAGTTCACAATTTGTTTTAGTTATGCAGCTTAAGAAGTTTTATTTAGGTAGTAAAGAAATATTTTCACCTGATTATCAAATAAAGAAAATGTACTTAACATTGCTATGTACATCTATAGTAAATTAAACTTAACATCATTTTCTGAAGAACGAACATATTGGTCAATCGTGTTTGTATTAACAACTCTCCAATTTTGATATGGAAAGTTCGTTCATGTATTAAAATAGTTCACAACAAATTTGCCAGAAAAGTTGTTTGATAATGCTTTCTTTCATATGTTACCAACAATCGGGCTATTTGTATTTCTTTTCCTCTAAGCATTTATAGGACTTCCATTACTGACAAATGTCGGTTTAGAGTGAAAGTGTGCTAACTCCAATTTCCCTAAGTTTTCAGGAGAATGGAGAAACCTTCTAAAGTACTCATTCCAAATGAAATTACAGAGTGCCGCAAAACATGTAAATCAGGGAAATGTCAGGGAGCTTTCTGATTCTGGAAAAAATCAGGGAAATGTCAGTAAACATTATAAAATTTCACGAAAATCAGGGAAATTTTCAGGCATATTTTCTTGTTCTTCTGTATTTTGGCGCCATTTACCGGAAGATTTTTTGTGGTAATCGTCAACAGTTTAATGTTAAGGATAAAATTTAAACTTTTCGTTACCACCAAAACTATTTTTTAAAAATTGGCATGTTAACATACCTGTTCTATTTGATCAGGGTGTCTATACATCTGGCTTTTTTTCCTGAATTTTGTGGCCACCCTGAAGTAGAGCTTTTGCTTATCACTCATTTAACACAAATTTATTTCCATAATCAAATTGCAGCTTTTACTAATAGTGAATGGATGGGTCTTCCATTCCTGCTTCTAAATGTACCAAAAAGTGATTGAAATTCAAAAGTGAAGTTGAGCACCTTTTCACTCTAAGCCGATGATATATCACTTTCTCCACATAAACTGAAGATACTTTAATGGATGAACTATAAACTACATATTCTATTAAAATATATAAGCAGATTTAAAAATTTGAATATAGTGTGAAATTTTTGTGGAGGATTTTGGTCATCTGTGGAGGATTGAGTTCGCCGCAAGATTATTTATTAAAGGAGGGATTATTTTTAATTTTATCTTGTGACTGAAAGACTTTTCTGTCCAGGTGCAAGGGCTTCTTCAAGAGGACTGTCCAGAACAAGCGTGTGTATACGTGTGTGGCGGACGGCAACTGTGAGGTGACCAAGGCACAGAGGAACAGATGCCAGTACTGCAGATTCCAGAAGTGTGTGCGGCAAGGCATGGTGCTGGCAGGTAAGGAGTTAATGGCACACTTAAAAGATTAAGATATGCTGCTTATTGTATTTTTCAAACATTTTAAGCGGTCAGTAGTATTTTGCTACAAATGCTGCAATTCAACTTTTAATATCCCAAATTTAAAATGTTTAATATTTTCTCGATTATTTAACTTTACTTGCCTTCTCGTAACTTAAAAATATTCTTAGACTTCTAATGATGCAAGATAAGTCGTACTAGTTAACAAGTTCAGGGAATTTTGGTGCTGCCCTCTACATACATCTTAACATACTAATTTCTTACAGTAACGACTTTTAATGACGCAGACAAGTTTTCGCTTGTACTTTGATTTTGATGGGAACCAAAGTGATAAAATATAAAATTGTAATTTTACAAAGAGAAATAATTTTTCTTAATCTAAAAAAAATAATATACCTTAAATAAACAGTTAACTGTTTCCCATAAATGATTTTTATGTTGCTTTTACAACATTGAAATTCGAATGACATTGAATTCTGTTTTGGTTCTGCTGTCTTTATGACGAAGATCTAAATAAAAAAAGGTGTTTCTTAAAATATTAATTTAACGTCCGTTGTTAATTTTACTAGGATTTCTTTATTTTTTAAAAAATGCTATTAAAAAACATTCTTTGAAAACATAACTAGCCCCACTTATGCATAGAAGAAACACTTTTATATATCATAAAAGTGTTTTTATATATTTTGAGGACTTGTAATTACATATTTTAAAGGAATCCATATAAATTTATTTTATTATTCCATAGCTGTACGTGAAGATCGAATGCCCGGAGGCCGGAATTCAGGAGCTGTGTACAATTTGTACAAGGTGACAATGTTTATTTCTGTGCTTCTTCTTCTTTTTATTTTTTATTTTTATTTATTATTATTATTATTATTATTATTATTATTATTATTATTTTGGAAATGAATAGGAATTGGAATGGAATTTACTTGTATTTTTGGATGTCAGCTCAATTCGTGGATAGCATTATTGGTTGGAATTATTTGAACGTCGATGTGGTTCTTTCGGTGTGTCACTAAGTTGGTTGTTTTGTAATGTTTAAAGAAAATGTGCATGAGCAACTGTTACCCTGAATTATAAGAAAAAAATTAGCAAATTAGTGAATTGTTATTTTTTAAATGTTAATGGAAAGATTTCCCTGTAATAAAGAAGTGAAAATAATTGCGGCTAATTCTAAATTCTTCAGTAATAATTGGGTAACAAGCAGACAAAGTTCGAACATTGCTAGTTGATTTAAGTGCTATCATTCACTACTGGTCAAGAATTGAGTGAGTGTTGTACTACGATGCAATGCTCGCGTGTGCTTTATGTGATTGACCCTTGCCTTTGGCCAAGAAACTTTTATGTCGACAAAATGGAGCTCTTGCCATATATAAATCTGATCTGAAAAGAATTTCTGCTGATTCTTAATTCCGAAGAAAAATTCAGCTATACAGTAAAACTTTAATACAGCTACCCCTCCAGGGACCAACAACAAATGGTCGTAATAGCGAATTTAAAAAAAAAAAAAAAAAAAAAAAAACTAAGAAACAAGGAAATAAACTAGTACACTAACCTAGAAACACTAATTTATTTACAATACGGTGCATTACTATGGTTTTTTATTTGCCGCGCGAAGTGCAGGTATTCGTTGTTTGGCTCACTTGCCAACGTGTCCAATCTCTTCTCGTTTAAGAACAATGGATTTTTCCGGTAACCGCTTGAAATACAAGTCAGTTTCATCAGCATTAAAAATATCCTTCGGCTCACATTTATCAACGAGACATTTTAATTCTTCTTTTCTCCATCCGTTAATGCAGTCTATATCTACACAGGCAATTCTCCACACAGTTTTTTGAAGAATAACCCGTGTCTGTCTTTAAATGTTTCAAGCCATCCATTACATGCTTTAAAATCCACATCGAGGTTAATTTTTTTCAGCAAATGTTTAGTTTTTTTCCTATAGAAAATTGCCATCTATTGGAGTATTCGAAGAGCGCATGAGTTGCAATTATCTTCACAAGGATCTTCTCTAAAGGTGGACATTTTCCGTCTCTTGAACGCATTCCTAACTTTTTTGACGCCGGTCTCGCTCGCAGCTGAAATTTTATCCCCATTTTTTAAAATTGTAAACAGCGCACTTTTTTTTAATGTCAAACATCCTCTCTACTTCCGCTTTTGAAACATTTTTCTTTTCGATCTCAGCCATCAAGACTTGTAGCGTCAACCTGACCGACTGACTGTTTTGAAAATGTAGTGCAGTTCCTAGGTCTGTTAGCACCTTCAACCTCCGGGTTCTAAGGCGTCAACCTCTTGCTAGTATCGATATGGATATTAGAACAATCAATCAGAGTTAATGTAAACTTATAGGGTAGTTCGCCTTCCTGAAATACCAATGCCATTCTTAGTTCCTACCCCCAATATCCACCTCCCAGAAGTACTCTCAACTCATCTAGTGAACAAACATAACAGGTTTAAGCCGGTCAAAACTGAACAGTCAGCTGTGCCGCCATTTTTGAAACATTTTTCTTTTCGATCTCAGTCATCAAGACTTGTCGTGTCAACCAGACCGACTGACTGTTTTGAAAATGTAATGCAGTTCCTAGATCCGTTAGCACTTTCAACCTCCGAGTTCTGTGGTGTCAACCTCTTGCTAGTATCGATATGGATATTAGAACAATCAATCAGAGTTAATGTAAACTTATTGGGTAGTTCGCCTTCCTGAAATACCAATGCCATTCTTGGTTCCTCCCCCCAATTTCCACCTCCCAGAAGTACTCTCAACTCATCTAGTGAACAAACATAACAGGCTTAAGCCGGTCAAAACTGAACAGTCAACTGTGGCGCCCTAGTTCGTTGAAATAGATTTTCACAAATTTCGATGAAGGTTGCTATAGTAAAAAATTGCGTTTCGGTCGTTGTAACAGATAAAAAATAACATTGTCCCTCTGAAAAAATGATCGGGACTTTCAATGTTGGTCGTTGTAACGATGTAGTCGTTATATCGTGGGGTTGTTCGAAGGAGGGTCTACTGTATTTGATTTCGGTTGTAGAAGAATAAAATAAGTTGATTTTGTAGATGTTGTGACATAATCGGTACAAATATCGTTGCAGCAGATACCTGCACTATCGACAATAGTCTTAATGATTTTTTGGAAATAAGAAAGTGCAAAGTAGGAATCGATCTCGGAGTCATCGAGTTAGATACAAGACAAGAATTAGGTGGATAAAATACGATTTCGAAATTAGAAATAGAAGAATGCAGTAACATTTTGTTTTCAAAAATTAGATCCAATCTTTTATACGACTAATAAGCGCCTCAAAAGTAATATCAATATATATTTTCTTAGAATCAGTACGCCAATGATTCAAGGTCATATTCCTCTAAACCTGTGTCTGCTTTAGGTACTGAACTACAAGATTAGAATGCATAACATTTTTGTTATGAGAAACGCTTATGACCCTTAAGCCAATAGCGTACATGGAGTTTCTATAGTAATTTAAAATTATACCAATTTTATAAAAGGTTTATCTAGTATTTTATATTCAATCGAACAATTATTCCTTGTTTCCTCGTAGGTGAAGTACAAAAAGCACAGGCGTGGTCAGAAGAATGGCCATCTTCCCGTTGAAGCTCCGCCTACTTCCACTAACCCAACCTCCAACCGCTTCACAACCACGCCCACTACTCCTAACAGCCACACCCATACATCTGATGATTGGTCGGCATCTTCTAATGGGCAGATCCTGAAAGCGGCTCTTACCTCACCGGCTGACGTAGTCCATCTCCGCCACCATCTCGTCCAACCGGGACGCGGGGGAGCTGTAGCCCCGCCTCCTCCACAACAGATGTCGATGACGCCAGAGCAAGCGGCCGCCATGATCCGCCCACTGGTGGAATGCGACGCCTTTGAGGAGGTGGCGAGGCTGAAGAACGCGAAGGAGCTTATACAATGCAAGCTGGAAATGAACGCCAAACTGTGCACCATTGGCGACAATATCGTGTTTAAACTGGTGCAGTGGACCAAGAGGCTACCATTCTACAACGAGCTGCCAGTTGCCTTGCATACGCAGGTAAATAAATTTACAACGTCCTTTATTCATTAACCATTTCATATCTCCTTCAAGTTTAACCTCAAACCTTAAAAAGTCAAAGAACAAAGAAAAGAAAACTATTATCATAGATCATTGGGTAATAAAACGTCACACAAACCATGCGTGACTCTATGATCTTAAAGTGTAACTATATATTCTCAAAATCAAGCTCACCCAGAGAAAGCATTGAAATGGCAACATCACAAAATTCCTTCTGCACCGAAATGATTTGACTATCCCCCCATTTTTTTAGTTCTTTTTTTTTTTACCTCAACCTGTTCCAGAGAGTTGGTTCTCTCACATATGTACGCTGAGGCAGGTGCTAGTTCACTGAGTCCTTCCTTTCTACTCCCATCCGGGAGTTCAACCAACCATCTCAAAATCAAGCAAATTCACAAAATTGAATATTTCATTGTCAACTCTTCAATCACAGCATTCTTTTTTTTTTTTTAAACTGGTATTTCTATATTTTGGACCTGAGAGTGAATTGGAGGGAATTTATATCACTGTATTAATTACCATTCTTTCCCCAGATGCTGACTCACAAGTGGCATGAGTTATTGGTGCTGACCGCCTGTGCTTTCCTGGCCATCCGTGGAGGCCCTTCTGTCAATGTTGGACAGGCCGTGGCCAGTGCCCTGGGCTCTCTGAAGGAGTGCCTGACCATCATGGTAGGGGAGCCCGTGGGTTTGGACGAACTGGAGGAGGCTGGGCCCATAGTGGAGAGGCTGGCCTGTCTATCGGACTCACTGAAGAGGATGAACCTGTGCATGGAAGAATATGTGTGTCTTAAAATCATCATCATGCAGTCATCCGGTATGGGTTTCATCTTAGTTTTGGAAGTTAATGTTAGAATGGTTCACTTGCAAAACCAGCTAATGAAAATTAGGTTGAAATCACTGTTTTGCTATGTAGATTTTTTGTAGCCGTATTTCGTTCAAAAATTTTCGTTTTAAGTTCTTAAGTCTTAAAAGTCTTGAATCTTTGAGAACCTAATGGAGAAAGTAATTGCTTTTCGTTTCACCTGCGAAACCTTTGGTTTTTTTCATAGCTAATTTAGCAATTCTGCCATTAATCTAGGGGTTAGAAAAAACGTAATTTGCACTCTTGTTTTCACGATGTGAATTTGAAATGTTTAGTGGATTCTAAAAGAAACTTAAAATATAAAAAATGACCCACCCCCTCCCTTTTCCAGAAAAAAAAAAACAAAAAAAAAACACGATCTTAATTATATATATATCGGATTTATGTGAAAGAGCGATTTCCCATTTTCTGAAGAACGAAAATGTCACTTGCTTGGTTTTCGCATTTCAACGTACGATAAGCAAAAAATCACTGACTGCATAATTTTATCATTAGTAAGTAACTGATATTAATAATACAAAATGTTATTTAGCGCCTCTCTTTGCATCGGGAGTAACCTCAATTACCGATATTTCTACTTTATTGAATATAAAACCATATTTTGTACAAAACAGAGCAATCGTCTCCTCCTGACTACGAGCGATGTATACGTAACTAGTAAATTTTCAGCTCCCATGATGGTATTATTAATTTATCTTAATTAAACTTTGCCACTCGGATCTGCCATGATTAACATTCACCAACTGTACCGTCAGAAGTAAAAAGGCCCTAAATAAATAAATAAAAAAAAAATGTCAAATGCACATTTTTACACTTTCCGATTAGCCCTTAGAAAATACATTATTTTACAATACATAACAAATACATAGGAACTTCAACAATTCACTGAAATTAAAATATTTTTTTTTGTAAAAACTAATCAGAAAGTGTCAGAATATGTATTTGAACTTTTTTGGATTTAGGGCCATTTAACATGTGACGTCAGAATTGTTTGGTGGGTTTCGACTGTTTCTTCCTTCCACTAAACCAGTTACTGAATGAAAGCTAAAAAATCTTTCAAAGTGCACGAATCCGCTAATCTTTAAGGAAGTCGCATTTATTCTTTCAAACATGACGGCAATGGCTATGTTGGACTTTCTCCAAAACCAGCAACAACTGGAACAATTTCTACGTAATCAAGGTTGTCACTTCTATAAAAATTTGGGTCTGAATTTGACAGCTTACCACAGTGACTGAGTCATTGTTTTAACCTGACGACCAAAATTCCAGTCTATAGCAATAACAGGCGTGGAGATAAATATGAGACTTTTACCAAAATTTGGCTGTAAATCACCACGCAAAATCCATCATCCCTAGACATGTATTTATGCATCGCATGTTTTCATACGAATAGACTTTCGTATAAATACTTGCTATGTCTGTGTGTTGTTGACATGCGATATATCATAATTTTGCGTAAATACGTGTGATGATGATGTTTCACATAAAGACATATGAAGTCTCTTCATGACTTTCCCTATCTATGTTATCCTAGAAATACTTTTCAATACACATCACATGTCTTTGTACGAAATGGGTCTCTGTTTCAGTTAAATAAAAAATGTTGCTTAAAATGATTTCTATCACTCATATGATTTCTATTTTACCAAAATTTGGCTGTAAACCACCACGCAAAATCCATCATCCCTAGACATGTATTTATGCATCGCATGTTTTCACACGAATAGACTTTCGTATAAATACTTGCTATGTCTGTGTGTTGTTGACATGCGATATCTCTTAATTTTGCTTAAATACGTGTGATGATGATGTTTCACATAAAGACATATGAAGTCTCTTCATGACTTTCCCTATCTATGTTATCCTAGAAATACTTTCCAATACACATCACATGTCTTTGTACGAAATGGGTCTCTGTTTCAGTTAAATAAAAAATGTTGCTTAAAATGATTTCTATTACGCATATGATTTCTAATTTACCAAAATTTGGCTGTAAACCACCACGCAAAATCCATCATCCCTAGAGATGTATTCAGTGGCAAAAAACGAAAAATCGTACTGTATTACAATTAAAGATTGGTAGGTGTATTGCATGGCAAATACTGATTTTGATATATGTTAAGCCTAAGAATAAGTATTATATTCTTAACTCGTTAAGATAAATGAATTTTTCTCAGACCAAACCAGCTTATATGAAGCGTTGAATGCCAAAATAAACCATCCCACAATGTTTATTTCTCTACGTGAAGTTTGTTTCTACCCCATTTTCTTAAAACCATTCATGCCAAATTTTTTTTAATATAATATCCAACTAAGTTGGTTATTACTTAAACCACATTTGGCAGGAATTAACAAAACGGGAGTAGAAACAGTATTCACTTAGAAAAATAAACATTGCGAGATGGTTCGTTCTGGCACTCAACGCTTCTTATGAAAATTGGGTTTGACCTGTGACAAAGATAATGATATTGTACTTAGCATTAACTCTTTTGTCTTAGTATATAAGTACTCTTCAGAAATGCTATTACTGTTTTGTTTCTTATGAGATTTTATTAATTGCGAGCATTTTTATTTCCATTGACTGATTGTCTTCATATTGCTTTCCAGACGAGATCAAGGATCAGAAGGAGCTGGGTGTGATCCACGACCGCTACATGCGCGCCCTTCAGGTCTTCGTGGAACACCGCTTCCCCCAGCAGCCGAACCGCTTCCAGGAACTTCTCTCCATCATCCCCGAGGTGCAGCACACGGCAAAGGTGGTCGTCCAGAGCAAAATGTTCTACGTTCCACTCTTCCTAAACACCAGCCTCACCACGTAACAACACGCAGCCTTTCTACTTTTTTGTACGACTCTGTTTTTTTATACAACCTCGCGTTGGGGGCGGATATGCTTCGGAGTGTGTGGTTTGATTGTCTTCGGCAATGATCTTCTTGAGTTGAGGGAGGGCCACTTTCCTCGATGGTGGATGGATGGGATGCAGAAGTAGTTTTGGAAGTCAAGTGCGCTGGTCAACCTTGTAAGGATGGGAATCGCCCCACAAATAAACAATAGGATTCCTTCTTTGTGGCTTCATCGGCATCAAAGATTTAAATTGGCCACTAAGATTCCTTTGTAGCTTCATCCCCATTGGTATGCATCGAAGATTGCAATTTTAAACTGTGATTCCTTCTCTGCTGCTTTATCACCATTAGGATGCAAGTTCCCAGGATATCTTTATTACTTCATAGCTATCAAAGATGTATTAAAGATTGAAACCTGCTATGGGATTATTTGTTTGTTCTCCATCACCACCAGAATGCTTCAAAGACTTAATGGGATTCCAAAGGGACTTCATTCTCATCAGGAGGCTTCAAAGATTGCAGTTGGCCAGCTAGATTCGTCATTACCATCAATAAGTATCAAAGAATACAAATGGCTATCAGAATTCCTTCTTTGTCGCTTCATCACCACCGCAATGCTTCAAGGATTCATTATTATAAAAAATGCTACGAAAGCAGTACATTAGGAAATCATTGAAGTGATTGTCATCATCACCTTGTTCGGAAGAATGTAACGGCAATTGGTTCTTGCTTTGGAAATTGATTTTACCACAGAAAAAATTTCTCTAAAACTGAATACATTCTCGATTGGAACTAGCTCCGTTTCTACCGATAGTTCTGATCAGCAAATTACAATCTTGTCTTCATTTTCCCTAATGACAAAAAAAAAAAAATTGTAGTTGACACTTTCCGAATAGAGTTAATGATGAATGAATTAGTACATATGCATCACATTTACCTTCGAAATAAAGTGGCTCTGCTGAAGACTAAATATTGATGATTGAAATTAAAATGCGCCTTAAAAAAATTCCAAGAAGTGAGTGCTATTTTATAAAGAGTTTTGAAGTGGTACCACACAACTCACTCCTTAAAGGATTGATCATGAGCTAAAGACTTTCAGAATTTAATCAAAGTCTAAATTGGAAAATAGAAGACATAGGGAAAAAAATCAAATTTTAACTTTCTTACAGTAGTTCCACAATTAGAAATGTTTGTTTTGTGCATTAATGTGTATTCCTACATTTTATTGTTACGTGTATACATAGTGTCGTGGGATATCAAATGTCTTAGAAAATGAAAAGGTTTCGTTGCCGCCATTTTTATTAACAAATTAAGTTTGAAGATGATTGCTGAAAACAACCCAACTCCACTGAGTGGTGAGTCAATCTGAGAAAGACTCCAGAATGAAACTAATGACTGACTTCAGTGATGACAAACTGACTGAAAGATGTGTATGCTGGTCAATGCTGAGTATATGAAGTGCAAAAGGTTTGCCGAAGACTATTCTAATAAAATAGCTCTTTCACTGCCATTGTTAAGAGATAATATAATGTATTCCAGTTCTGTGAAGAGTTGAACTGAAGGACAAATGTGGCTAATAATTTATTGATGGACTTGGATGGTAATTGTTGCAATGAATTGGACTGGGAATCCAACTATGGAATGAAATTGTTGCAATTGTTTGGACTGCGGATCTGAACGGTAGAATGCAAACCGTGCTCTAAGTTCACGGCGTTTGTTATTGTATAGTGTGACATTTTTTTTTTGTTGATTGGCATCGGTGTTGTAAGTGAAACTTGCTGCTGCACAGAAACTTTTATTTGTGAAAGGATAAAGATAACGTAGCTCACTTTTTGATTTAGATGAAAGTAAGGTTGAAGTCTAGTTTACAGTATAAGGACAGAAGTTTAATTTATAATTAATCTGCATGAATTCTGAAAACAAATAATTTGTATGACTCCGGAGATTTAACTTTCTTTTTTACTTAGCGTTTCTTAAAGTTCTTAATTTATTTCAGGATGAAAAGTTAGTGAAACTTTCTCAGACTTAATTTTCGTTTGCCATTGCCGTTAATGTTATGGTAACAAATTATGGAATTTGAACAACGAAAAGACAAACAAAAATATTTTTTAACAGTGTTTGTAAATGCGTTTTGATCTTTATAAAATTTCTAAAACATAGTATAAGGTCCATAAACAATTCTAATTGAAATGCCATAGATGTTCCTTGATTTTAGTGTTACTTGAATAGAACATTGGCTGGCATCTGTCTTTAACAGACCTAGATTTCAACCTAAAGTGATTTCTGGTTAGAGATATTTTCTAGAGCTATCGTGTTTTGGTTTGAAGCATCTAACTGTGTGAGCATGATAAAAAAAACCCGGTTATATATGTCATGTCCTTTGTCGGAAGCTCTATATGAGTAAAAGAAAAAAGATTAGTCCACTGATAAAAGGAATGAATGGAAAGTTGAGTGAGTGACAATGCGCTGGAGGAAGGATGAGTTTTTAGTCAAGCAGATGCACGTTTAGAAAAGAAAATTCAATCTTAATTTCTTTAGATTTTATTCAAATTATTTCTTACAATAGTAAAAATGTATATCTAAAAAAAATCTGGGATAATGTGAGTTGCCTAATTTCAACACCAAATATATCCAATGTTCATGATTTTTGTGAAAAAAAAATCAACTGTTTGGATTTATTTTAAAAGTGATGCATAACTAGGAGAGTGACGCCTTCAATAATTCAAATTTGTGAATCGAGTAGCCAATTAGAAGGCAGCTGCTACTGTGACGTATATTGCCAATTGGCTCATATATTGTCTGAAAAAGTAAGATTGTCAAAAAGCTTGTTTCATTCCAAGCAAATACATTACCATATTCAATTAAAAATTCAAATATTTTCAAAATAATATTTTGCCTATTTATTTTACTGACGCGTATCGTCTGCACTTTTACATACTAATTCATTAAACTTTTGTACAACGCTATTTATAGTGCTATATTTTCGTCTGCCAAAACTTTTGACCAATCAGAATAGTATCTTTAAAATAAAATTCGAATTTTCAAATTCCATTAACCAATCGCAAAATTTAATTTTTTCCTGTCATTGAGAAAAGCGGTTGCCTGTAACATCTCTATATGCGTAAAATCCATTCTTGATCTTTTTTTCGATATTTATTAGAGAATAAAAGTCTAAAATTGTGTGTGAAAATTGATAAATTAGAATATACTGTCTATTGAAGGCCAAACGGATCTTTTTGTATTATGGATGTATTTGGTTTTGTAATTAGATTACCAATTATAAATTTGTCTCCTTCTCCCTTATGTGTACATATATTTCAATTGTTTGATACTTTTAGCGGGAAATCATGAAAATACCCCAAACTGTGTTCATAATATTTACTTCCAAGAAATTTTATGTATAGTTATCCAGCCGAATTTTTTTTTAAATAACTGTTCTAAATAATTCTTCATTGTTTATAGGAAAATGCCAACAATTCAACTTACGAAAAAATTCTGATAATTATAATGCATTAAATAACGTAATATAACTTCAATTCCGAACGATTGTTTTCAGTAAATTCATAATTACCGATTTTGATAGCGCAACTTAGGTCTAATAAGTTCTTCGTCATACATAAGAATAGGTGGTAAATTATCCATTTAGCTCAAGAAAATATGTGGAAATATCACTTAAGAAAGCAACGTGCTGTGGTTTGATATCTTGGACCCTTGATTATTAAATTTTTTTAAGTAAACAATTCTATAAAATTTTAATTTCAAATCAAATTTTCGTGAAATTTCAATTATCTATAATTTCAATATTCCTGTATATTATGCTTATTTTTTTTTCTTGCTTACCACTGAATGAAAATCATTTAATTTGTTTGATTTGCAAGACATATAATTTTTGACTTGTGAAGGTTGAATTACATTGCAAGCAGTGTCTATTACATACATTTGTAAAACAGAGCTTATGTTGGATCCGATATACACCGAAACAATCATTTTGTATTAATTTTATTGCTACAATTTTCTAAAATTTTGTGTGTTTTTTTAAACCAAGCTTTATAAGCACAGATTTTCTAGTTTACAATTTACTTTGGGAAAACATATTTACTATACTGTTTAGTTAGAGGCATTTTCTTAATAATTTATTTTCGGAGATTGATTAAAGCATTTTGAATTCTCTTTGTGAATTTTTCACAAAAGAGCTTTAACTAAAATGACAAAAACTTAAAAAAAACAACAACAAAGAAAACACTTAAATAGGTGAATGTTAGTATTCTCTCTTCGAATAAAAGAATCTATTTCAATCGAACCATTAAACTTCATTTTCAAGTTAAGTAACTCAAGCATTACTTAATAGTATGATAAAACATAGCAATAATTAACTAAAACAAAAATAATTTGGCAAAAATATAAAGAGCTACATCAGGAAAGACATCAATTTATGTATTACCATTGCAATTTTCTACCAATTTGATAACAAAAAATTAAGTTAAAATTTTAAAACTATGACCGAAACAGTCATACAATTATTGCATAACAGCTATCCTGAAAGACTTAATCTTTGTAATGTGTTACGTTAGCAGTTCTTTTATACACATATTTCTTAAAACTTTCTTTTTACAAGTGTTTTAAATCTATATCATAATCATAAAAATAGACAAACCTTTTATATCAATTTTATAGATAATATAGCATTATGTTGTAAAATGAATAGTGAATTTTTGTTTTAAATTTGTAACCGAAATGTTTTATAAATTTCATTTCTGTCTTTTCAGTAAAAGTAGTTTATATAAATTGTCCATGTTCAATTATGTACAAATACTAATTAAACACGGGAGACGCCATACGAGATTGAGAATTCATGTACCGAATGCAATGTTACTGGTATTTTAATTCCATGTGCATTCTTCGATACAATAGTGTTTAGTGTTGTGTCAGTTTTCGTAAAGTTTTTCTAACTGTTCATTCAATATGCTCCTTTAACGTTTTCAGCATAGTAACTAACTTTTATTGAACATTAATAACAATGCATTAAGAACATTGCAATATCATCACTTTGTATATTAAAATTTATAAAAAAAAAAAATCTTTCTTTGAGTTGGTATATAACTTTCTTACTAAAGTCAACAATTCATAAGAATTTAGCATAATATGCATTGGAATTTACTAAACGTGGAATACGAAAGGATACGTGAAAGTTTACCTCAACTCGAAATGGGTTGAATTGTTGTTTGTTTGAATATAAAATCTTGTAGAATTCATTTCCAAAAGAGTACGTTAAAGATATTTAATTTATTACCAAGTTTAATTTAATTATACAACATTTTTTGTAGAAATGTTAGCATTATCCCTTAAAATTCAATTTATAATCTGTATAATTTAACTCAAACTAAATAAACGCTAAAACAACATAGAATGCAAATGTAGACTTTTCGATCTCCACGTTCAGTGAAATTTGAGCAGCAGTCGAAATCTTGGTAAATGTATCAAAAGATATGCTAGTTCCACAATTAATTGTAAACTTGGTAAATTCCACAAAAACTAAAGGAAAATAACTCGTTTCATCTGGCGATTCCCTCTCCGCATCCTATAAGACACATTTACCAAAATTTCTACTCAAGAGAATGGCAACAGGCTTGTTGTGACCAGGAAGCACCCGCCCACCGGCACTAGTCAGGCTGGGCAAGGCGGCCCAGCCCCCCCATCTCTGTATCTACATGTGTTTATATTGTTTTTTTTTTGTTTTTTTAAAGAGCTGTATGCATTTTTAAGCATACAATGTAAACGTAATAAAAAGGGGAGGTTTTCGTAAAATGTTCCACGGCCATTTTAATGACACCATCGTTCTTTAGCCTCCATCTCCCGGTACAACCATATTAACTCAACTGAGTAATCAGATCTTCATAACTCTTAATTCAAATAACGACTTGCAGTTAACGTATTCCGACAGCTTTTCACGTATCGCTGAAGTTATTGTTCTTTTGCTAAGCAATTTGCGCAGATTATCTTTTTCTTTTCTGTTTTTATCTTCAGATTCTACCATCCATGGTTTGTAATAAGAATTCCGTTTGTAAATAACACTTATCAAACGCCCCGATTTGCTGTAAAAAAAACCAAGCGTTTAATGTGTTTGCATACGTTTTCTTTTTACCAACTAAAGGGGCTTATACACGAGTCGAGTAAAAGGGTGAGTAGGACCTTGACAGTAAAGGTCCTACTCACCGTTTAACTCGTCACGTGTATAAGCCCCTTAAGGGTGATTACTGGTATAGAAGCGGCTGTGTTTGTTTTATGGAAACATCCAAATTAGCGATTTAAGATGACCTTGTGGGGTAATCAGACGGTTACCGCTTTTCCTTCTTTTGACATTCTAAAAGAAAGCTTAAAACGATTTCATTTGACGACAAATGTTGTAAAGTGGATGTTTTATGAAAATCTTCCTGTAAAAATACAAAATAAATATAAATAATACGAAAAATAGCCATTTGTAAAAAAAAACCAAGTGTGTGTGTGAGAGTGAATGCATGTGGTGTTTATATAGTAACATTTTTCACCTATTATATATAGTGTTTTGTCGTTTGGCCGGAACATATTTGGCTGCTTCCTGTTTTTCCTCCTTTTGCAAAATAAATCATACTTTACAACTCTGAATGAACGTTGTCTTTTTTTCTTAGTAATCTGGAAATAATATTTTTGTTAATTAATACTACGTAATATTTATAAGCACAAAAGTTGTTATTTTGAAGCATTTTCGCTAGCATCTGTTTAAAATCAATCAGACTTATGTTACCGACATATGACATTGTTTAAAATTGGGATTAACTACAAAGAACGAAGTATTTTAAAACTCAGTGGAAAATTCTTACGAAAACCTTGCTTTTATTTCATCATATATCAAAGATTGAAACACTTATATAATCATTACACTGGTTTACCAAACAGTAAAAAGTAAATAAACCTTTCACCAAAAAAAAATTATAACTAGAAGTACAATGGTCAGCCAGAAAGGGTACGAGATCTAATTGTTTTAGTCAAGTGGTACTGTTTCAATTCTTTGGAGTATTTCACACCAATAAATTAAATTTAATTATTGGTAAGAACCCCTGTAGAGGGAATCGGTACTTTGCAGACTAAATTATTTATAAGAATAATCTCGTTTCAGTTCAATACGTAGCACAAGTATATTATCTGAAATTATTTCGAAAACCTAGTGAAGTACCAATTGCCTGTAGGGGTTCATCTCAATAATTCCAATTTATTTCATTGTGTGTAAAATATCCCAGAAAGTTGAAACGCAGTCATTTAGTGACACTTGGACACCATATCATCTGACTCTTTAGATTTGCACTCAAAATCCCGATTCCAGTTCATTTAATTGAAATATAAATTCTCCACATCTAGTAAAAAGGTTTAGTCAAAGATAAAAATATGTATTTACTCGGTTTTACTTGAAAATAAGAATTTGCAATGACATACTTAACTAGGGGTGTGGAACATTGCACAACATTCAATTAGACTATAATACTGACGAGGAATTGTTTCATTTACCGTTATTACATTTTCATCGTTCATTTAGAAAAAAATGGCCAGTTTGGCGATAATTTTTGTAAAGGTCTTTAAAAAAAAATCCTCCAAAATGGTGATTTTGGCGATATACTTCACAATAATCCTTATATTACTCTTTATTATAAGTGAAACTGACTAGATATGAGAAAACGATCAATAATGAGGTATGCTCAAGGAAAGAAAACTTAGTGTTGAAGACATTCGTTTTTCAACTTTTTAGGCCGTTAAAGCATTTTTTCGGAGATTTTGTAGGTGGGAATGTTTAGAACACCTTAAGAGGCATTACCACAGCCATTTTGAACGAAATCGTTAAAGCCGTTTTTTAGCAATTACTGAAAAAATGATTTTTTCAATGGCAGCTACCTGAAGCGCATGCGTGATTTTGAAGAAAACCTTAACCGTACGTCCCATGGCTACCACCAGCCCACACACAAAATTTGAACATCGTATGTCAATTTGTTCGGGAGTTATGCTTAGCACACACACACACATTTTTTCTAGATCACTTTTTTGAGATCAGGATGTTCCAAAACGTGGAGAAATGCAAAAAAAAAAAAAATCGAATTTTTTTTTTTGACTGAATCCTATACTTTCATTACCCTATGTATGGGTAATTGAAAGTAACAATTAGATGCATAACGAAGGAAGTGAGGCATACGAAACGATAAGTTTGCAATTATTTTTTATCTATACTAAGAATAGCATTTACTAATATTTTGAAGAAGAATTGAGTTATCTTCGGTGGTGAAGATGATACACTGGTGTATAGAAGGTGCATGCTTTGAACACAAACCAGGCACATTGATGTATTTACAATTTAACTTTATAATATAAGTGCTTACTCGAAGTTGAAGCACGAGCATTCGAAATTTGTACAGTACATAATTGTAATTGAAAATAATTTTATTTTTACTTTTTTTTTTTTTTTTTTTTTTAACGGTGCAAAATTTAAAGTAGTCGAAATATGTCGACTCAATTTTGACATTCATTGTCTTGGCGAAAATTCCCAACTTCCGAGATCCTTGCCTGAAGATAGACCTCCTATTTCTTAATGAAAATTTCAAAAAACAACCATCAATTTTTGGGGACTTGGTACCCCTTGTTTTCGCCAAAAATAATAAAAATATAAATTTTATATTTTTTGTGTGATTATAATCTTTGAAACCTTTTCCTTATTCTGGCAAGTTTTTGAGCTGCAATTGCAGAAAAACTATATAGTATTTATGGAGAATTTATCATTGCTGCAATAGCTCCTTTAATGTTTCGCACGCATTTTCCCCAGTTCTCTGATTTTTGACATTTCCACCTTACTCAAAACTTACTTACTAAAACTTCAGCAAATATGAATGAAATTACTTGAAATTTTGTTGTGTCATTCTTAATATCTGTTTGACAAATATAAGCATGGATTTTTGAATAAAATAAAAACTTTTTTTTTACAAATGTAAATGTAAACTGTACCCGTTTTTACGCTTTTTTTATACATAGGTACAATAATTATTGCTTTTCTCGAAAACTATTTTACTTATTAAAGTTGCCTAAAAAGTCAGAATATGTTACTAGGAACATTGTTTTAAAAAAATTAAGAAAAAATATTAAAAAATGGAAAAAAAAAGATGTGTGAAATTTAATGAATTTTTTTCAAAAAATTTAAAATTTTGAAAATTTAGAGCACTATGTGAACTTTTTTTTAAAATAAAACTTAGTTTTTACTTAGTAATACTTCAAAATATGTAAAAATTATAATTTTATAGGCTTAAATAAAAAAAAAAAAGTTTGAAGAGTACAAAGTTCCCTTAACTGAGAAAAGAGAAATGGTCAAAATTCATCAAACTGTTCCTGATGTAGGCATGTCTCCTCGAGAATTGGTCACACTATAAAAAGCAGAACAAAATCCCAGTGACTTGATATTTTCTAAGTAATTATTTGCCGTGTTCCCTTTGCAGTATTAAAAATTGTGCTGTTACTTTTCGTCAACTCACCACGATAGCTATAAAAACTAGGGGTGTGGAACATCGCTCAACTTTCAATAACTCTATAATACTAACGTGGATTTATTATATTTTTATGGTTATTTTATATTTTTATCGTTATCGGATTTTTCGTTATCGTTATATTTTTATAGTTATCAGATTTATTATTAATTTACCGTTATTATATTTTTATCATTCACTTAGAGAAAATGACCAGTTTGGCGATTTTTTTTTTTTTTTTGTATAATTCTTATATGGGGCTTAAAAAAAAAACCTCCGCCAAAATTGTGATTTTGATGATATACTTTTCGATAATCCTTATAATATCCTTTAATATAAGTGAAACTGGTGAGAGAAGAAAAAACGATCGTTGGTGAGGTATGCTCAAGGAGAGAGAGCTTTGTGTTAAAGGCATTCGTTTTTCAACTTTTTACTCCATTAAAGCATTTTTACGGGAATTTCGGAGGTGGGGATGTTTAGAACACTATAAGAGACATCACCACAGCGATTTTGATCAAAATCGTTTGAGCTGTTTTTTAGCAATCATTGAAAAATGTGATTTTTTAAATAGCAGCTACCTTATGCGCATGCCCGATTTTTGGGACAACATTAATGGTAGGTCTCATGGCTATCACCAACCGGCACATCAAATGTGAACATCATAGGTCAATTTGTTCGGGAGTTACACTGACCACATACACACACATAAATTTTTTCTATATCACTTTTTGAAATCGGGATGTTCCAAAACATAGAGAAATTTAAAAAAAATAAAAAAAAAAATTACCGAATGCTATACTTTCATTACCCTATATATAATATACATATGAGTAATTGGAAGTAAAAATATTCTAGCTGTAGTAGGACCTTAAGTGTATTTGAACGATAACTGCTCGGTGGTGAGCTAGGACAACTTAAAACACACTTGTGAATCCTGCCACTTCGATATTACGTCTGGATGGTGGAACTATTTTTACCCAATACAAGTTATTTAAAGTTTTGTATCTGATAATAACTTCATAATTGTATGAACTAACTTCTTGTAAACTATAAAATCAATGAACGTAATTTTTTTTCTAGTATTTCCGACTAGCTTTTGAAGAGTGTAGTTATAAAAAGCAAAAATTTTATTTGTAACAGAAACTTTTTTTTTTAATTTCAAGAATGAATGCAGTGGTAGGAATTTCTTCCGTGGTGTGGAACAAAACTATTGTTTGAGACAAATATATATATATATATATATATATATATATATATATATATATATATATATATATATATATATATATATATATATATATATTTAATTTCTGAAATGAAGAAAGTAATAGGAAGATCTACTTTAGTATGGAGAGAAATTCTTAAAAAAAACCCCTTTTTTAAAGTTTGTTGAATAAATAAACAAAAATATCTTAGTGTGGAGCAAACCTCTTATTTACAACAAAGAAAATTAATTTCTAGAGTGAGTAAATTATACCTTTAAATGGAAAGCTCGCATTCAGAAGTACAGTTATTGATGAAATACCACAGAAAACACCAACAGTAAATCACGCTATGACACCAATTTTGCCATAAAAACCAAATTTTTTAATACAAATCTATTATATGCATTACCAATTATGTGCAATTGCAACTTATTAAGCTCAGACCCAGTTTTCACATTGTTTGCCCACTAAGAACAAAAGATCTATTCCAAATTATTCCTTAACTTCTTTTTGCCTCCAAAAATTGATTGAATACATTGCCATTCACAATGTGTCTATCGGCCAAGTTTCAGTCCGATTAGAAGACTGCGATTGTCTTATATAAGGCACTAGAAACGTATGCAAAAGCGGCCTTTGTCAGCCCCAAAGCGTGATAAAAAGCGTTGCCATCAACAACAAGTGTATCAGACAAATTTCAAACTTTCAACTCGATTGGATGACGGAAATTGGGTTTATTAGTAATTTCGAAAAGCCAATAGATACATGTGTAAAAGCGGTCGTTTAATGATTGTAACTTGTTATGTGTATTTTATCAAATCTTCGACCATTAACTTCCCCCGAAAAAATATTCTGGCTACGGGCTTGCTATGTAATACAAAATATATTTCAAAAATTTACATTTAAAAGTAGTTTCATTCAAGATATAAACTATTTTTAAATTATGCCTTCTATACAGAATCCTTTGAAAAAATAATTAATAAAATACATAAAAATATAAATAAGTTTTTCTATTGATGCATTACAAATAACATTCATTTTTAAGCATCAAGTCTTCTAATTTTTAATAATATGTAAGCCACTATATAAACAATTTTTAAACTGTATATTCCTACATTTTTTAGACTCCAAATTCAAATATATAAAAAAAAAATTGAAATTAATATATATATATATATATATATATATATATATATATATATATATATATATATATATATATATATATATATATATACATATATATATATATATATATATATATATATATTAATTTCAATTTTTTTTTTATATATTTGAATTTGGAGTCTAAAAAATGTAGGAAAATGGAGTCTAAAAAATTGAAATTAATATATATATATATATATATATATATATATATATATATATATATATATATATATATATATATATATATATATATATATATATATATATATATATATATATATATATATATATATATATATATATATATATATATATATATATATATATATATATATATATATATATATATTAATTTCAATTTTTTTTTTTATATATTTGAATTTGGAGTCTAAAAAATGTAGGAATATACAGTTTAAAAATTGTTTATATAGTGGCTTACATATTATTAAAAATTAGAAGACTTGATGCTTAAAAATGAATGTTATTTGTAATGCATCAATAGAAAAACTTATTTATATTTTTATGTATTTTATTAATTATTTTTTCAAAGGATTCTGTATAGAAGGCATAATTTAAAAATAGTCTATATCTTGAATGAAACTACTTTTAAATGTAAATTTTTGAAATATATTTTGTATTACATAGCAAGCCCGTAGCCAGAATATTTTTTCGGGGGAAGTTAATGGTCGAAGATTTGATAAAATACACATAACAAGTTACACACAAAAAAAAAGAAGGGGAAGTGGTAAACCAAGATTTCACACAATTTCGGTGGGGGGGGGGGGGGCTGTCTACGGCCCTGTTACGTAATATAATAAGATAATTAATTTTAATAAATTATAATTCAAAAAGTTACAGGATCATACATACAATATACAATAGTTACAAGATTATACATACAATATACAATAGTTACAGGAGATTATACATATAATATACAATTGTTACAGGAGATCATACATAATAATACAATATACAAAGTTGACACATCGTCTGACAATCATTCCGGGAAAATACAATACATGATGCAGACTGACAAATTTTATAGAATCCAACAATACTCAAACATTATAACCTTTGTATGATAACTTGTAAAAATTGAAATTAAGTCAAGTGTTTCTTCAAAAAATCCTAATTATCCTAGTTGCTGATAGATGGCACCACGACATACAAAATTAGGTAGCGTTTAGTATTAATTCTATAAATCAGATGGCAGCACCAAAGACGTAGTCATTCACTACATGTTCACACAGCGTCCCAAAATTGCTGGTGGAGAGTCAATATTTGACGGGTTGTGATTAAAATTTGCAAAACCCTTGAAATAACTACAATAAAAAGTAATGTAAACGCTTCAAATTGCATACTTTCTGCGATTTCAAAACATTGAAAAAATATTTTAATATATACTTTATTAAAGAAATAAAAAATCGTTAAAAGGTCGCTTTTACGGAATACTAATAAACCAATTTGACGTCATCCAATCGCTTTAAAAAACCGACCACTGTTAAATCTCTTTCCTGTTGCCAATTTTTTTTTTTTTTTTTTTTTTCAAATAAATAAATCACTGTATTAATCAGAATAAATTAAATATATGTGGATGTGAGTGTGACGTTCATTTTTAGTAAATAAATTTTGAAACGTAGTGTGCCGCAAATTTTGCCGATAGAAATGTTTTTGATATTTAAAATGCACTGGGTCAATCCCTTTATATGGAAGCCCTTTGTAGGGAAAAATTGTATTTTTATTAATTCATGAGCACTTTGGCTGTCTTTGAACAACATTTTTACTTAAAAACTATTTTGATTAAATTTGCAATCAAGTTTTTAGATGGATTTTTCTATGTCTTTACCAACGGAGTCCCTCCGCTGTTTAAATACTCTATGGCAGCTGTCCCAAAATTTAAAAAAAAAAAGTGATAACCATCAGCTATTTTATGTGTTCACAACTTATCATTCAATCCCAAACACAGAACAAAACTCCTTATTCTTAAAGATTTTCGTCTATCTGCTTATGGAGTTATATCTTTCAGAAACTTATAATCCAGTTTTAAGTAAAATCCTGTCTCGTGACTTTGGTTCCTTCCTTTCGAAAGTTAAATTTCATAAACACTGGACATACATTCACAAGCACATGCATACTTTACATAGACAAGTGAAAAGAAACACTTTTGAAGTTTCAAAATTATTATTATTATTTATTTTTTTTAGGGAAAAAAAAATGCTCTTATGGAATTGCATTTTGGTTTATGCAAAATGAAAGAAGCAGAAGTGAGGATTTAAAAAATTATATCCATATATTGATTGTTATACATTTTATCGATAAAATATTTTACTAACTCGTAAAATATCTCCTTACATCCCCTTATTACCAAACTTAAATGCACAAAATTGTGAATATTCAAGAAAATAATGAGAGACTTACAGGGGTATTTTGTTTTGTCTAAGTATCTTTTATGCAAAGAAATGCACTTAAACGTTGTCGTGATGCTGTTATGTTTGGTTTTAATCAAAGTTAAGTGCCGAACTTTACGTTGGCACAAGTGGTTTCTTGATTGGGGGGGGGGGGGGGGAATGGTGATTTTACAACAAGAAAAAAAAAACCACCATGGTACCTTTCAGTATCGATTTGGTGTGGATTTGCAAGCTCATTAGAAAAAGAACTGCCATTATTACTATGAGACAACTTTATCTTGAAGAGAACACCACCACAGCAACAGTCAAGCACTAAACTTTCACCAATTTTGGTACACATCTTGACCAAAAGAAACTCTTACAGTCACAAATACATACTGACGACCACAATATAATACCTTGATAAAAACAAAGACGACCAAAATAAACGACCAAGCACTCCAATACATCCACCGTCACACCGTGTCGCTTCCATGTAATCACCTATGCAAGAGAGAGAACTCTATGGCGATGAAGTTCAGGGAACACCTATAAACTTAACATTGCCTCCAGGCATCCAACTTCGCTATTGCAAGACTAGGGGATTTAGTGTCTAAAAGCTGGCAGTAGTGTTTAAATTTATTCTTAAGACGTAAAAAATTTGAAGAAAAAAAAAAAACGATTTTAAAAAGCATTAAAAGGACTTAATTTAAAAAAAGCATTAAAAGGATTCTCTACAAATCTCCATTGTCTCAAGATCTTCTTAACAGATGGGTATAAATACGAATCCCTAACTGATCAAATGGTTACCAACTATTGCGGAAATACAATAGATTATTTTCAATTACATGTCGATAGCCAGCAACCAAATGAACCAACTGAGTATTTGAATCAACAGCACACCAGTCCCCGAGTAAATCAGAACAAGGCGATACCCATAGTGTGACAGCAAGTTACAAATGTGTTGAACACTTGTGTTGATCGTAAATTACTGCGGGGAAAATTTAAAAAAAGGATATTGCTTGTTTTTTTGTTAACGATTATGCCACCACCATACGATTGGACCGGGTTCAAATCTCACTCGAGCTGTTTACCGCTGATGATTGGTTGCCCATAAGTTACTAACCATTATGATGGTTACGAATATAAATAAGTAGAAAAAGAAAATAGTCAAATGTGAGTGCATTTCATCTCATTTGAATTTTTTTTTCTATGAAGATCTTTTGAAGAATATAAAGAGAAATAATTCCATTACAAGAAGAATAAACTGTCATTATATCTCTAGAAATCATTAACATCCTGCTAAAAAATTAGTCTAATCCAATGGACAATTTACTTTAATATTATTACTCATTTCCATATCCCACTTCCATTATCTACCAGAATCATTTCCATATCCACCAGCCATAACCACTATGATAGTTCGCCATCGAACAAATACTCATCCACAAAGCGCTCATACAGGTCCTGCCATCATCAGTCCCTCGACTCTTCAATACCAACCAGATATGAGGCGAAATACCGTGGCAAACAATGCGGTACGTAAACAAATCCAGTTTCGCTTCCTGATACATAACATCTTCGAGTCATTAGCGGAAATTGTAACGACCCTTCCCGTGTCATCTATCTACGGATGGTCCGCTAAGTTTATTGACCCCTTTATCATTATTCGGTTCTGACCGTCACAATTTGGTTCGGTTAGGATGGGTCAGAGGTTAGTGTAAGGTGAAAGTTGTCACGAAGCTGGAATCCTGTTAGAAAGTTCTTAAGGTATACATATACGTTGGGAATCGCAAAAATTGACCCTAACAGGCATTTTTGTTTTTTCATTCTACAATGTTCTCCAATTCATTATCCTCAAAATGATACCAATAACTTTCTTATAGTTAAAATACTTTTTTAATTACATTCAATTTCGTAAAAGTCGACGAATAAAACATATTGGAAAAAAGAAAATGTCGAAAACTTTGAACACAATTGCTGGAGTACTGCTTTTCATTGTTGAGTGAATGTACTCCAACGATGATATCTTAAGAGTTAATTAACGGATTTTTAAAATTTAAACTGTATAATTTAGATAACATTTTAGAGCACGGGTCCTAGCTGTTACATTTTGGTAAAAAATAGATTTTTTTATGTATTTTAGAATATTTTTGTTTCAGGAAATTTTTTATTTTTTCTAGTACTTTTCACGTTAAAAGTTTAAATTTAAAAAATATTTAAGTTATGCATTATATTTTGCTTGGGCCCGTGTATCAATACCTTGTCTTTAATTTCAAGTAAGAAATTTGTTTCAAAATTAATTAGGTATTATTTTATCAACGTTGCAATTAGGCCTTAATTAATGAATTAAAATTCAATTAATTAAATAAATATTTTATTGTTTTACTTTTTGTTACTGCAAATACATTAAATTTTTTGTTCTTGTAATTCTCACAAAAATTTGACACGCTGGCATAAGAACTAAAAATATATATGTATACCTTAATGTGGTCTTGATTCAAAGTGACTTGGTATGTTATTTCAGTAAAGACGGTTCAAGGTAATACGATCCTGGTCCCGCATTCTTACAAACTCCTGCCTAGTACGAGTTGTATACACTGAACTATCTTCAGAAGCATGAATGCCTGAAATTTAACCATTTTGCTAAGAAGTGGCCGAATCAGATAACTTAAGCCAAGAACTAAAGCAAATTTTACTTAGAACGAAGTGGACAGATAAGTGTTGACTAAACTATTTTTCGAGAGTTTTGCCTTGATTATGGCGTGTTGTGGAAAGGAAATAAATGATTTTGTTAAAATGGTCTAATGTGATAGACTATAGTTTGGATAATTTGCAAGAGGGGGAAGAGGACAAAATCCATGTTTTGTAGCCATGAAAAATTTCGTTAAGTTCAAAAGGTTCGCAATTTACCAACCCAAATAATTAGTTATTGTTTTGGAATTTTTACCAAATATTTTAGCACTACCTCGTTGAACATTTTGAGCAACAATTTGTGATACAATTTAGTTCATTTTCAAGCAAAATTTGTGTACATCGCAATATTGGCATTATTGAATATGTGCATAAACTGAGGTGCTTGCGTATATAAATAGTTATCACGTTTCAATATCTCCCTTCTGACAGTTCGAGTATATATAGGAAAATCTAGAAAAAAACACGCGTACAAACATACTAGAAAGAAAACATGACTTAACTTTCTAGTTTTTCCTATACTATACTGATTCTATGATTTTTTTTATTGTTGTAATTGTTAAAACTGAATTTCTTAATAAGTTTTATACTTTTTTAATTTTCTAAAAACAATACATTTTTTCACCGTATCTGTTATTTCTCGAATTTTAGTTCCTCACAATTGCATTTTCTTTTCCTTTCTTCCACTTTCTCTGTTAGTCCTTTTTCTTACTATTTGTGCCGACCAAACAGTATAGTGGTTACGTGTTAGGCATGGGTGCTGGTAAATATGTTGGCTTGTCTAATGACGAATGTTTCGGCGCATTATAGCCCTCGTCTTGCTGACGGTGCCAGATAATCTGAAAACAACCAACTTAATATCTGTAACACAAGCTTCTATGGTAAATAAAAGAAATTAATCTTTTCTTAGAGTAAAGCTTCTTTCTAAAATTAATAACAAAAATCCTAGGGTACTTCAAAATATTGTGTGTAGGAGGGTAGCTATACAGTATAGCCTTCTTTGGACGCTCGACAGGTGTTCCTCTGTTATTGAGATGCAGTTTTACAGTATACACTAGCTCAGAGCTTGAGTAATAAGAAATTCAAAACAAACTACCAAATTGTTGTTAAGCAGGTTTATATTACATGATGTGATATGTGATGCAATCGAGTACTGTGAAAAGTTGTTTTAAATTTGTTGTAGGAGAAATTAAAAAAACAAAGTCACATTAAAAACTGTTGTTTGATAGTTCGTACAAGCAAAACATATATTTCGAACACAAAAGTTTTGCATCATTGAAAGTAATCTTCCTCTGTGTTGTAAGAAAGAAATTGAATCAAAGCTAGTGAAAGAATATACAAGAAATAGGCCAGTAGTGACGAAAAAAAAAAATACAGAACTCAACGGAATCGAACCAGGAGAAGATGATGAATTTATTGGCGAATAAAACTTTATGATCACGGAAATGGATTTCTGAAGATTCGGAACAATCGAACCATTTATACTGTACAGTCGATGGAATACATACAATTGAATTTAAATGACGGCTTTATTGGGGAAAAGGGAAGGTGCTCATATGAAAATGTGTAGTTATTATATTTTCGGTATTAATACGCTTTTAAATTATTATTATTATTATTATTATTTTTATTTTTAAATGTTTTCAGTAGAAGAGATATATATTATCACCTTTCCTTCCAGTTAGCACCTATTAATAACCAATGGCAACATGCAACATATTACACGGGATTAGATGAAAGTCGGTGGGGCAGCTATTCAATAGTCACCATCTACTTGTAGAAGATAAACAGGTTTATGATCCATCCAGAGGTAAGAGTATGAGATTAGTGCATTTATATCTCTTCCATAAAAAGAACTAAGATGCTAGAAAATTCTTTCACAAAATCTTCAAAACTCAACGCGCGATTAATTCAGTTGTTACTAACTACTTCACCATAAATTCTTCCAAACGAGAGAGAACGACGAATTTTTAGAACTTTCTTTGATTATTCTTATCTTCCTGTTGGAAACTCTTCTTCCAATATGTTCGAACTTGGAGCACCTCTCACAACAAACAATCTTTGTTCTCCTGTATCCTCCCCCCCCCCCCTTTTTTTTTTGTTTTGTTGTGCCCGCATAATTGTCTGTTATATAAATTTTCTTTTTATTTGAAGTCCCTTTTGCCTGAAAATCTGTTATATTCTGAGCAGCAAGTGACCTCTCAACCCACAACCTTTCGAACCCCCTTTCCACTCATGCACTCCCTTCTTTATCGTCTGCGACCTTTTTCTCACGGAGGGGGAGATAGATAGCTTCCTGAATATCTTTATGGGTAGGTTAGTAGCCAGAAAAATTTAGATTGGATTGTGGAAGAAAAAAAAACAGATCAAACGCAGTTTAATCTACGTATTAAAGAAATTTTTATTATTTTGTATACAAAACCTTGCATGTATGTATTCATATTTATTTATTTTTATTTTGCGCAGAGAATGAACATTATACAAGGCGTTATTTTAAGTGGGTCCTGCACATGAAATTTTGTCAGATTGTTAATTTTGAGTTTATTAATGTTTATCAAGATTTAAATTCTTTTCTTTAAAATTATGCCTCATTTGTAATTATATTTTATTTTGAAGTATTTTTAATAATTTTTGAAGTAGGCAAAATGTAGGTATTTAGTGCATGTTTTTAACGTCAAAGCCAATTTTTTTCAAAATGACGTTTTTTCCAGTTTTGGGGCATATAGTTTGAAATCTATTTGACAGTTATGCTTGTAATGTTTTATATATGTTTCTCTAATGTATTTAAGTACTTTAACGCGAGGAATAAATTGTAAGTAGCACACTTTAAAAAAAAAATTAGTCTAATTTTTTTTTTAATTAAACTTAATTTTAGAAAGCCATAATTATTTTAATTTTAAAAAGAATAATAAAAATCTCGTGTTAAAGTATTCAAAAGTATCCAAATATTATACTATGAAAATTTCATAATGATTGAAGAATCGGTTATTAAAGAAATATACCAAGGTTGTTGAATTTAACATGGGCTCTTTTGGAGGTGCCGGACCCCCTGGGAGCCAACAGAAAAGTGGTGTACTTGCAGCCCCCTGGATTTTTAAATATAAAAACAATGCGGAGAAAATGATAAGTACTGGAAATATAAGTTTGATATAGATATAAAAATATTCAATGAATAAGAAATTTAATTCATAAAGATTAATTAAAATTTCATTGAGATCAATTGACTTGCATGCCCTTGTGTGTCATTTGAACCCCCATGAAAACAATTTAGCCGGCACACATGGGTTTGTGACCAATCACAGTGCACTTTTGAAAAGAATTTCAAAATTTAACTTTCCATAAGCCAATCGCAATGCTCATTTATAGTTAACTTGTTTGTTACCAAGCTCCATTCTCAAATGTAAAAAAACTTTATAGTGTAACAAAAGTCTCAATTTACAATCAAACCCCGTTAACACGAAGTAGAAGGGAGGGCTGAAACTTTTCGCGTTAACCGAATTTCGTCTCAATACTTATCATCTAATTAAAGAAGATTTAAACTACTAGCTATGTCCGCATCCATGTAGGTTCATAAGCTGCTTCAATCTTTTCTCGATTTTTTAAAATCGTGAAAAATTCCGTACTTTTTTTCTAAGAATTTATCATCACTTTCATTTCGTTTCTTACGATAACGATTGCTACTTTCAAATCATATTGATAAGATTCAAAATGCAAATGTGGCTGAGTTTATTTTCTAAATTACTCTTTGACACGGGAAGTGTACGTAACGTCACAAAACCATTTAACGGAGTAATGCCATCTAAATTCGTTCCGAAATCAGTTATTTTCAACGCGATTATTTTAAAATTTGACCCCTTGGGCATTTTGTCAGTTTCACAATACTTCAACTTGAGGAATGCTTTCGAAACACCTTTAACTTTCGCAGTGGCGGTGGCCATTGGTCAAAAGTGTTAGTGCAGCCTGGAAGAATGACCCCCCCCCTCCCTCCCCACTTCCCACAATCATTCATGAATGAAAATTCTTTAACCCTTTGCACTCCAGTGGCGCCTCTCAGGCGCCACACGATTGGATGCCAAACCACGAGAGGACCATTAGGTGTGATGCGGAAATTCGATGCAAGGCCAATGACTGTGTTTAGTTTCTATGAAGCAAATCCATAAACACCAACCGAACCTAAAATGTCTCGAGTTGCTGATTCCTCCACGCGAAAAAGGCCTGGAGTGCAAAGGGTTAAACATAATTACTCAAACGCAAAATTTTCTTTCAATATTTACAAAGTAACATGAAAAAGGAAATAGAAAAAAAACAACTTATTTAGACTTATTTATAACTATTTTCTATGTTCAATTATAAGTTTTAGTATTGACTTAAGTTTATACATGTGGTTTCTTGTTACTTCTTATCACGGAAACTATTTCCGTTCCGAAGAGAAAATTTAGAGAAATGCTCGTTTCTCTTCCACCAACACGTCCTCACTCACTCACGCACGATCCAACCAGTTCATCGAATTCGCATGGGTAGCCAAGGTTGGAAAACTGCGAACTGGCTATCTTGCTATACATTACGTGGAAGGAAAGGCTCTATTGGGTTACATTGGTTACCATGACAACAGATGGCAACGTCGCAGCCAAAACGCGTTTCAGGAACACACGGCTGCTGTTCGAAGGAAGATCACCTTGATTGGAAGCGTTTTTTCCCCCTCTCGAATTGAGTATGAGGCAAGAAGTTTGCTGTTCATCGGATTTTTTTACACTTATCCTAGAAATTGGATCTTCATTTTAGAAAATTGAAAAATATATAATTTTAGTTTTGAGCTAATAAACTTAAATGCAGCCTGGCTGTACTGTACGAGTCGCTACTGAAATTTCGCCTCAAATAATGAAAGCTATAAAAAAGTGGTTTGAAAAGCAATTTTTTTACATGTTAAGCGGGATTTCATGTTATGCGATATCGCGTTAAACGACTAAATTAACGTTAAGTTTTAGCTTTCTCGTACGGAAAACTGTTTATATTTCTCCTTAAACGGGATTTCGTGTTAAGCAATTTCATTTGTTCAACTATGGGAATAACTAAAGTTTTATGAAATTTTTCAAATTTATGAACCTGATAAAACTCGACGATTCAATCTTAACGCTTTTGCAAATTGCCGGATTTGAAAGCTTATTTCCTCGGTATCTCTTTTTCCAACTTCACAAATGGCAATTTTCTTCTAAAAATAAATTTATAATCAAGTCCTTGTAAATCAGTAAAAAGTGGCCATCAAACTGATATTATCCATAAGTATCTTCAGAAAGAAGTTCTTCATTTAGGCAACAACGACAAGCGGGCGATCAGCTGTTCAAACAAGACTGTCAGTGGTCGGTGAATCTAGTTCCCCATGTTTTTGTTGATGCTGCGTCGAAAACCGATCCAGCCGACACTTAGAAGGGGTTATCGCTCGTTTTGGCGCTAGTCAGTATATCGCCAAGCTTATATTTCCCCCTATGATTTATAGGTAGTAACATTACACAATAAAGCTATTAAATGCTCGTTTATTTGCAGAACAAAACGGCATCCAATTGGTATACGACTTTAAAAGATTTTAAACGCATTTATGAAGACTATTTTTAGGTTAATTGTTTAATTGTGATGACGTTTATAAAATTTTTAAAACGTCTTCAAGGCTGGTTTTCACTTTACCAAACAACTTGCCAGTTGAGGTTGCATCATAATAAGATGACATACATTTTTCCAGTAATCGGAAAAGCCAATTTACCAGTAGCTGACGTACATGTTTTTTTTTTTTTGCTAACTTCATATCAATAGTAGATGATTAAGCTTGAAAATGCATCCTTGATGTTTATATCATGTGCAAGGGTTTAGTAGCTAAAACTAATTTAAGATCTGAAATGAAATGTTATGAAAAGTTTGTCTAATTCATTCCGTCAAAAACTCCATTATTAACAGTAATAAATCCATTGACTGTGAACAAATTTCATTTAAATATCAAAACTTTTACTTATTCATTTTAAGTTATAATTCAATCCTCTCAAAACCGAGCATTAGCATACACATAAAAAAAGTAATAGTCTGACTTAGAAACGAGATTCGATTTCGGTAAGATATCAATGCAAATTTTATTATAAACTTGAATTTCTCTACTATAATTTTTTTTTTTTTTTTTTTTTTTTTTTTTTTTTTTTTGTACAGCCATTTAGCCTGTTCGCTTGAAATTATCACATTTTCCAGCGAATCTATGCAAAAAACTTCTCATCTGTAAACAGAATGCAAAAATAACCATAAGCAGCAATGCTACTTTCAGAAATCAGTAGTTAGACATTATGTCGTTGTGATATATTGCTATCGTATACAGGGTTTCGTAATGAAAGTGGGTAAATTTCTCGAAAAAAAGTCTTTCCTGAAGCCGTATATCCACATAAATTCCTAAAGTGATTCGCGTGGTCTCATTGTTTGGTTTTATAAAATTACAGCCACATCTTGTAAAGTAATTAAAATACTTTATACTTTCAATTACCCATATATAATGAAAGTATAGCTTGTCAAATAAAAAAAAATGTCTGTCATGTCTCGAAAAAAAATGTATCGAAAAAAATGTCTGTCAGTGTGGTGGTCCGCATAACTCCCGAACAAATTGAGCTACGATGTTCAAATTTGGTGTGCGAGTTGGTGGTGGCCATGGGACCTACCGTTAAGGTTTTCGTCAAAATCGCACATGCGCGTAAGGTAGCTGCAGTTGAAAAAAATCGTGTTTTTCAGTAATTGCTAAAAAATGGCTCTAACGATTTTGTTCAAAATAGCTGTGGTAATGCCTCTTAAAGTGTTCTATACATCTCCACCACCGAAATTCCAGTAAAAATGTTTTAATGGCTTAAAAAGTGGGAAAACGAATGCCTTTAACACAGAGTTCTCTTTCCTTGAGCTTACCTCATCAACGATCGTTTATTCTTCTTCCTTCAGTTTCACTTATCATGAAGGATAATATAAGGATAGTCGAAAAGTATATCGCCAATATCACCAATGTAGTTGAGTGGTTAAAAAAAAAAAAAAAAAAAAAGACCCGTACAAGTATTATTGCAAAAAATATCGCCAACTGGCTATTTTGGCTAAATGAATGATGAAAATATAATAACGGTAAAGTAATTTTGTACAAGCATGATTTGTATATTTTAGTTTTAATTCCCATCTGAAGAGGATTTAGTTTAATCTATCTTGTAATTTGCCATTGTTCCCCTAAAGTGGAAATTTCAAATGAATCACACGTCAATAATGAGATCGATTGAGTCAAACATTTGTTTTCCATTTGTTTTCGCGACTTTTTAAAACGAAAACAAGAGCTGATAACATTGAACAAATGCATCAATATTCAAGTTTTATTGTAAAATAAGGTATCCTGTTCTAATATGGAGACAATTGCAAACATCTTTCTGTGTTTTACGGTCATTGAACTATATTTCAGGATGTATACTAGATTTTAGATTAAAAAAGAATTATTATTTTTCAGAATAAAGTAAGTCAAAAATGTGTCGTTATCATTACTCAAAGAAGTATTTCATATGTCCCAAAGGCCCAGAAACAACTAAATGTTGTAAAAAATCTGCCAAGTTAAATATTTAGCCAGAAAAAGGTATGAAATCTAATGGTTGCCACCAAGCGGTCGCCAGGTGGTGTTGACCAATGACCAATGGTCAACCCACCGCTGGGAAAAGAAGGGTAGCAGAAACCAGTTTTTATTAGCCAGTTTAGTTATTAAAACCACGACCGTAGGCTCCAACTTTTTACTTTTATCACGGGGGCGAGACTTGGTGAATAAACTCGATGGGGAAAGAGAGATTTTGGCCCCATATTTCTGGACGCTACTTTTTTGATATTCTGAATATATTGAACTTACCTCCGAATGACGCAATAAACTTTTCTCCAACTGTTTATGACTGTTTTTAAGCAAAGTTATTTGAATAAATTTAGTTCAGGAATATTTTATGAAAAAAGTAAGAGCCCTAACTTGTTTATTCATCATTATGAAATAATTAATTTCAACATCATTCATTATTTTAAAATATATACTTTTATGATACGGCACAAAAAGAAAGAAAACAAGTTTTAATAATTCTGAATAATAATTCATGAAAATACAGCTTATAACAGTAATCTCATCAATACAAAATTACTTATTCTAATACTATACTTTAAAGTATACTTTTTATGAAAGCACAATTAGTAATAATTTTGTTATCATAATTATTACACAAAAATTATGACAGCACATTTTAATAATTCTAAGCTATATTCCAGTATCTCCGAAAATTTGTATTTAAAATACAACATACACTAAAAAAAAATAAGCAAAAAATTAATATAAAAAACACTTAAAAACCTATTTATTAAGGTTTACATATACATTAGGAATTGCGGAATTTGAATCAAATCTGCGTTGTTGTTTATCAGTTTTAAAATATTCCCGAATTCATTACCTTTAAAATGATACCAATTTTTTTCTGAGACTTAAATTACTTTTTTAATTACAGTGGGTTTAGTATCACATTAATTAGTGTAGTAAACTTCAAACGTGTTTCCTGAAGAATGGCATTTTAGTGTTATATGTCTTTGCGTCAACAGTTATAATTTCATTATAAATGGCTCATTTACAAAATTATAATTTTGTTTCGTAGACAATAGATTTGAATGTGTTTCTTACTAGAATCTAATATATATTGCTATAAACAAATTCTTTATATAGATTTTAATCTAAATTTTTTTGTAGAAAACTAATTATTTTTTCAAACTTTTTATTTAAAAACTTATAATTAAATAAATATTGAAGCCAAATTCACAATTCTTTGTGGAAACATGCGTCAATATAATATCTTTTATTTGTAATAAAAATCATACCTCAAAGTTAATTACAAGTTTATTTATGTCCGTTCTAATAATGTCCTAATTAGTCATTTTAATTGCAATTAGCAAATTAAAAATAAAAGTTTATATAAAAAAATGCACCGTTTTTAGTTGGCAAAAAGTTTGAAATTATAACATAAAAATTAAAGAAAATTTTCTCAATTGTACATGTATACCAAAATATAAGTAAATTGGAAAAACACATTTTTACCGATAGTTGTAGCTGGGGCGAAATGATACCTTTGATCCTTCTGTTACTGGATGTGGGGGAGGGGGGGGGGGGAGTGATCGCACCCCTTAGTCCCGACTCGACTTACCCCCTATCTTTAAGGAGGTATTGATTTGGCAAGCTCTGTCTAGGATTTTTCAGAATAATCTTATTTAATATATTTTTGAGACAGTTTGCACTCATTGCACTAAATTGAGATTAATTCTACAATACCCTACAGAAATTAAACGCGATATTCATTAGATTTCATAGTTTTCTCTGATTGACTATTTTATTTGATAGGTTTTTTTCCCCCCTCAATGTCTAGTTTTTTTTTCCTTTTGGTGGGGGGGAGGGGTGAGAAATCAATTATTTTCGTTTTGTTTAAAATGTGTAAGATACGGGCGATAAAATGTGTAAGATACGGGCGATGCACCGTTTTTAGTTGGCAAAAAGTTTGAAATTATAACATAAAAATTAAAGAAAATTTTCTCAATTGTACATGTATACCAAAATATAAGTAAATTGGAAAAACACATTTTTACCGATAGTTGTAGCTGGGGCGAAATGATACCTTTGATCCTTCTGTTACTGGATGTGGGGGAGGGGGGGGGGGGAGTGATCGCACCCCTTAGTCCCGACTCGACTTACCCCCTATCTTTAAGGAGGTATTGATTTGGCAAGCTCTGTCTAGGATTTTTCAGAATAATCTTATTTAATATATTTTTGAGACAGTTTGCACTCATTGCACTAAATTGAGATTAATTCTACAATACCCTACAGAAATTAAACGCGATATTCATTAGATTTCATAGTTTTCTCTGATTGACTATTTTATTTGATAGGTTTTTTTCCCCCCTCAATGTCTAGTTTTTTTTTCCTTTTGGTGGGGGGGAGGGGTGAGAAATCAATTATTTTCGTTTTGTTTAAAATGTGTAAGATACGGGCGATAAAATGTGTAAGATACGGGCGATGCACCGTTTTTAGTTGGCAAAAAGTTTGAAATTATAACATAAAAATTAAAGAAAATTTTCTCAATTGTACATGTATACCAAAATATAAGTAAATTGGAAAAACACATTTTTACCGATAGTTGTAGCTGGGGCGAAATGATACCTTTGATCCTTCTGTTACCCCTCAATGTCTAGTTTTTTTTCCTTTTGGTGGGGGGGAGGGGTGAGAAATCAATTATTTTCGTTTTGTTTAAAATGTGTAAGATACGGGCGATAAATGTCTTAGCTTGAGTTAATCTTATCGTTGCCTCCAAACCCAAAATGCAGTAAGCGAAAACAACATTAGATTCGCATATGACTATTTTAATTGAGAGCAACAGTAAATAATTGTAGAGAGATTTAGGTTTGAGATCAAAATCCCATTCGTTTCCATCAAGTAGAAGTTCTCCTTAACACACGGATAAAAAAAGTGTTTATTCATAATTAAAAATACGTACTTATTTTAATTTGAGTGCAAAAACATGCGCATACATTCATACTAAATATAAGTAATAATTAAAAGTAATAAAATAAGAATATGCTTTATGTATGAAATAATTTAGGATTATCACCACGAATAAATAAAAAAAAGTATATTTGCCCATCAACTTTCGCTTTGAGTTAGAAAAATAACATAATAGACTCAGAGGCGACTGCAATTTTTGAACCCCAACGAACATCAATCCGAATTTTTTATAGAAATTTGAGAAAAGTGAGTAGATTACGAATCCACTGGTCTGCCTTGGCAAAACTGGCTGAAACTAGTTAAAAATCGACTTTTAATAAGCTGAACTAAATCCAATTGCCAAATGCGCCATAACTTGCCAAATAATGAGCATTTCTTTTATTTGGTAACCCTCACTCTTTAATTTTCAATTAAGAAGGTTACAGACGATTCGAATGTGTGGTGATGGCTTACTTGCATCTTTCACAAATGAGCCAAATTGGCAATAAACATTTTGTCACTGATGTCGCCAATTTGGCTTACTTTTAAAAGATACAAGTTTTCCAAGCCAGAGATCAGAAATCGTTTGCGCTTTTTCTCATTGAAAATCAAAATGCAGTGGGTTGCCAGATGAAAAAGTTTGTTCTCTTTTTGGCAAGTTATGACATATTTGGCAATCGGATTTTAGTTCAACTCATTCCAAGTCGATTTTTGATCAGTTTCGGCCATTTTAACCATGGCTGACAAGTGGATTCGTAATCTGCTGACTTTTTTCCAATTTCTATAACAAGTTCAGAATGTTGTTCGATGAGGTCCACAAATTGCAGTCTCCTTTCGGACCTATAGAAAAGAGTTTTTAAAAAATCTTTTATATGCATTATCAATTTTTATATTCATTATCACAGCGCAGATATCAAAAACACTTCTATCAGAAAAATGTGCGGCAAATTACGTTTCAAAATGTTTATATTAAAAATTAACGTGAATTTATGCTCTCACATCCAAATATCACTTATTTTTTCTGAATAAAGTAATTTTATTATTTATTAAAAAAAAAAAAAATGACAACAAGAAAGAGTTTCAACAAGTAGTCGGTTCAATGTTATTTTAATACGATACGGCAAGTTGGTTTATTAATATTTTGAAAAGCGACCTTTTAGTGACAGTAGCAACCGCAAAATTTGATAGAATGCATTGTCATCGACACCAAACCTATCTGTCAAGTTTCAGCCCGATTGGATGACGGCAAAGGGGTTAATTAGGCCTCCGCAGATACCGCTCCTATCGATAAATATAATCTAAGTTAATATAAAGGATTTAATATTATTTGTTATCATTTTGAGAGAAATTTAAGCAATTTTTGGTGGTGCATTCAATAAGGTGGCATGCTATAGTGATCAGAAAGTACGGGATTCAAAACTAAACAGGTACCTTGATGTATTAAAACTTTATTTTTAAATGGAAGTGGGTTTTCTAACACAAATTTGAAACATGTGTTTTTAGAGCATTGATAAGCAGACAATTTAATTGAAATTTCCAAGTGCACTGTTTTGATGGCCCAATTTAAAGTATCATTCAGTTCTTAAAATTGATTAAAAAAGCATTCGAAATCCTTTGAACCGTTTTAATCAGTCATTATCTTGACTAAAATTCTCAAACTTCGGTATCATTTCTGGAGGGTGCAGTTCCTCGTACGCGTATGAAAACACAAAAGACACTTTTCTAATTAAGAAGAGAATGATAATAAAGGAGTTTCAAAAAATCCTAAAATCGTTCTAGCTGTTGCCCTAGCTAAAGTTTTTGTTACAATCAAATAAATCAGAATCATTAGAAACATTTTTGGTGACTTCTGCGATTTTTGAAGGAATTTTTTGTCATGGTAGCAAAACAATAAAGGTTTTGACTATAATAAAAGCTGAACTCTGAGGTTGTCGAAAACCGATCAAAGCTCGGTCAACATGATATACAATGATACCTTGGCATGTTCTTTGGATTTGACATTGGACTTGTTAGCGGAACACTGCCGCGTTCCTATATACTTCGGTTTGAGTGGGCTCTTGTTGTTTATTTTGTTTAAAAGAGCGAAATACTTCTTAATGTAGTATCAAAATTACAGACGCCATATTCATCGATAAAATTCGACTGCCGATTAACTTAATGATTATTTACTGACGTGCACGCAATATGCTAATGTAAATCCAAACATGAGTCACTAAGGTACGACGCGACGTTGGTTCTTATCGGCCATTTATCATTCCATCAACTAATCTTAACAACATTGAATAGAGAGTTTTTTTTTTTTTTTTTTAATAGGAACTCTCTTAAGAAAAATAGTACAAAGCATATTAAACTGGTTCAACTCTTCGTTTTACAATTTTACAGGTGATAAGGTGAAAAAGAACGCATTTAAAAAATAAAAAAAACAAAAACAAAAAAACAGTAAAGAAATCAAAAAACTTGATACATTAATCGTAATAGCCCAAAATTTCGGTTAAAATTGGTACTCGAAAGTATTTGGCGATGTGTAAGGTAGCGTATATACATAAGAGGCAGAAAATGTTAAAATTACAGAATAGAATGAAAAATCATTTATGACGGATTTATATTAATACCCTTACATTTTGAATTTTTATGTTATTGTTTCACCAGGTGAGCGATATGTACGTTTGGTAACAATCAAGAATATTCAGTCAGAAAAGGTAAAATTATTTTTAAGTTAATTCGTTTTGACTAATTTTGTTGTTAGCTTGTGAGTGCTTCAACTATTATTTAAATTTCATAAAAATGATTTTCATTTTTATGTTGCTTCGATTTTCTTTTTTATAAGGACAAAAGTCCCCCTGTTTCTCTAAGAAAAGAAGATTAAAATTTCAGTTTAAGGTAGTTGCTCGTTCTGATTATATTTCTAAATTAGGCTGTTGCTTACTCACTATATATCGTTGACCGACTACTTGAACGCTTGATAGGCTTTTGAAAAACCAAACCAACAAAAAACAGCAAGAAAGCGTCACACAAATATCTCACGAACACCTGTTCGGATAGCCGACGCATTTGGCGAGCTTCTCACTCGCGCCAAAATCCAAGCAACCTTCCACTCCAAACGATCCCAGAGAAGAGAGAGCACCAAACGATCGACACATTCAGATGCACGCAGCCGATAACGCGCGAATCGCTAACCGTGGAACTTCCCTTCCAAGCATCACGTTCCATGGATTCTTCTAAGCCCACAAAATCGGAAACCAACTATCGTTTGGGATTTTATTAAAATAGATTTGGTGGAATAATCGAGGATAATTAATTGTGAACTGTGACCGCGACCGTGGGGTTGGATGGTGACGGAAGAATTCCAGATTCGAATGCTGGGATTTGTTTGTTTACCTTTTTCGCTGGTGGTATAGTTTTTGTGACAGATTTTGTGCACGGAAAATGGGCATGATGAGAAGTTGCGCCAGACACAGCGTATGTTTCCTATCATTCACCATGTGGGTAAGTAAATTAATTTGTTTTGAAACTATTTGTTTTTGTGGGGATTTCTGTACGGATATCTGTAAAGAGGGTTATCTTAATTTGAAACTGAGAATGGAAGTGCCGAAGATTCGATCGTTGACTGACGTTTAGATCTTTGGAATAAATATTTTAAGGAGTTGGTATTTTTTTTATATAGCTCTGTATTTATATTGCGAATTTTTACTTTTTAAAGTCTTCAATATGTATAACGGTCATTATTGCAGGTACCAGATAGATTTTTTTTTATGTTTGTGGATATAACTTTCAGTTATCCTCTAAACTGGAGCACAACTTTACTGTTTAAAAGTAATTTATTGAGCGGTGGATAAATTTTTTGTTGTACAGTCAAACTATTAAATCATCGATGTTTTTAAGTTGTTTACATCATATACCATACAATATATGGTCATGGTTTTTACTTTCAACTATCCTATATGTTATACAGGGTAAAGAAAGTATTTATTGCGTTTGGTCTTAAAATTATTATTATTATTATTTTTTTTTTCTTTCTTTTTTTTTTTTTCTTCTTCTTTTTTCTATAAGTTTTCTAACGTCCTGAGTTCGAAAAAGTAGTATAGAAAAAATATTGGTATGTCTGGCTGTCTGTGATTGACATAACTCCTGAGCGGATCGACATACGATGTTCAAGTTTTACGTAAGGGTTAGTGGTGGGTATGGAAGCTGTTTTTAACGTTTTTGTCGAAATTTCGTATTTGCACTAAGTAGTCACCTTTGAAAAATGTATGTTTTTCAACAATTGAACTTGCCTCCATATGACACAATAAACTTTTCTCAAACTGTTTATGTCTCACGAAGCAAAGTTATTCGAATAAATTTAGTTCAGAAATATTTTATGAAAAAAGTAAGAGCCCTAACTTGTTCATTCATCATTATGAAATAATTTATTTCAATATCGTACTTTATTTTAAAAGATATATTTTTTCGGTAGTATAAAAGATATATTACTGAAAGGATCTAGCCGACCAAACGGTATAGTGGTTAGCGTGCTAACTTCTAGACCGCGAGGTTGCGGGTTCGAGTCCCGTGTTGGCATGGATGTTTGTAAATGTATGTTGGCTTGTCTAATGACGAATGTTTCGGCGCATTATAGACCTCGTGTTGCTGACGGCGCCAGATAATCTGAATACAACCAACTGAAAGGATCTACATACGATGTTCGAGTAATACGTACGGGTTAGAGGTGGACATGGAAGCTGTCATCGAAGTTTTGTCGAAATTGCTCATTTGCAAAAAGTACTCACCTTTTGAAAAATGTATGTTTTTCAACAATTACCAGAAAACCGGTCTAACGATTTTCATCAAAGTCGTTGTGGTAATGACTTTTATCAAGTTCAACACATCTCACCTGTTAAATTCTCATAGCAGTGGCGGCTGGAGCAGGGGGTGTGGGCGGTCCTTCACTTTTTTTTTACACTGGTTCCACTTGATAATATTGTTTTGTTGTAGAATTTCTGCATTTTTTTTTTTTTTTTTTTTTTAATATAAAACTAATGTAAGCAGTTTTTAGTCACTAGTAAGCTTCCAAAGAGAATGTTTCAAAGTATCAATGAATCTCAAAGCAGTTCAATGCCGACCATAAGGTATAGTGGTTAGCGTGCTAGCTTCTAGACCACGAGGTTGCGGGTTCGAGTCCCGTGTTAGACATGGGTGTTTGTAAATGTATGTTGGCTTGTCTAATGACGAATGTTTCGGCGCATTATAGTCCTCGTGTTGCTGACCACGCCAGATAATCTGAAACAAAGCAGTTCAGTAAATTAATACAATACCATGAGAAAACTCTTGGGACTTAAGAGTACCACCAGGAAATAAAGGGTTAAATCTGAAGTTCCCCAACATTCGTAGAATTTTGATGAATACGTATAAACATTTTAAAAACAAACGCCTTTAACGTTCTCTTCCGCCGTATCATAGCCGTTTGAACCTGGATAATGTCGGGCATTTCAACTAGTAAAGCTAATATTTTAATACTATTGCTACGCTTTTAGAAACAAATAATTTGCTTTATAAAGGTTTGTATGTGATATTATTGTATAGGTTCTTGAAAGAACACGAAACACAATCGCAATCAAAATCCAAAAACCGTAAAAGGGCAATTCTCTGGCATAAGCACGGAATATTTTGACTTTTTTTTTTCCTACTCTTAAACGAGAGAATTAAAAAATTAAGACGAATCTAATAGCTATGTTTTTATTTTATATAATATTAATTGGTGACGAAGTTATATGGGAAAATAATTACTTTAACTAAGTCAAATATGCATTTATATCCACCGACGCACGTGACACAGAGATGTCCCGTACTTCGTTGGTTTATAAGTGTATATTTAACCTAGTTAAAATAACTATTTTCAATATAACTTCACCACCAACTAGATTTATATAAAACAAACAAATAACTGCTACATTCATCATACTATTAGGATTCTAGTTTGTTTATGAGTAGAAAAAAGAGCAAAAATGTCTCGCCTACCGCAGACAATTGCCCAAAAACAATTGAGACAGTATCTATTTGTGGGGTACAGAAATGTAAATACAAAGTAATTTAGCATACACACCATAAAATAATTGGTATGCTAGGGAAATTTCTGATTAATGTTGCTTCCAATATGTGCTACTGTTCATCATAGTGTTTGTTACCTCTAAATTTCATGGTATTTCTATAAAGGTAATTATATCAATATTTTCATGTCTTTATCAAAGGATTGGATTGTAAATATCCTGGCACAAGAACTATACGAGGCCCCTATATAGCATCAGAACAACGATAAAAAAAAGTCAGAACGGTAACAGCTAATGGGAGGTCTTTCAGGAAGGGGGGGGGGGAGAGAGAGAGAGAGATCGCGATCCCAATCGAACGGAGATTATTCGTCACGATTGTTATTGTGTCTTTTAATTTTTAAAATAAGATAGTGAAGAATTTCTTTTCAGCCTTTATCAAAGGAGGTTGCAGCCCATTCAGAAGTTACTTTGTGAAAAATGTTGTATTGCAATAATTTCTCATAATGAGTTTATTTATAAACATAAGTTTTCTTAAGTGCTTAAGTATTTAGCATGGCAGCTACAAATTGCAATAAAAGTCTTGCAAATTTTAGAACAAATAGTAAAATAATTTTAAATTATTGAGCAACATATACTACAGGGTTGTTCACTGTTCATAATTAAAGTTCAACTTTCAAAAATCCGTGGAAAAAAAAAACACTCGTCAGATTGACCTGAAATTTGACCTGTATATACTAAAAAAAAAAAAAAAATTGGCATGGTATAAGAAAAAAAATATACATCGAACAATTTTTTTCTCTTTCAAATCATTTTGATGGCTATATTTTTCACAACTTTTTGAAGTTAAACATTAATTATAAACACATTGTAAATGGCTATAAAACTGTCAAATAGATTACTCATTCATAAATAAGTAATCGAAAGTTATTTTGAACCATATTGTTCATTCCAGTTTCGGGGATATTTTTTAAAAACTTGTGCAGGAATGAGCCACCGATAAAAGTTCCCAAAATGCGAGGAAAACAAGTTTATCTGGGTGCAATCCAAAATGTCTTAAGCGGCATAAAGTAGACAAAATACGACGTTCTGTAGACAGTATATGGCTTAAACATTTCTTTAAACTGTAACGCTTATTTTTAAATACATAAGCCTCCATTTAAACATATTATTAGTATCTGAAGTTTTTTTTTTCTTATTTGAGGATCTTGTCTAAGGTTGTTAAGCCACTTTAGAAAAACTTTTAACACATTTTTTTTTTTTTTTTTTTTTTTTTTTTTTTTTTTAGAGCTAATAATTGAAATTTGAAACAAGTAAAATCTTGTTTTATTTTATTCAAACGATAAAAAAAGAATTTAAAAATAGTTTTATTTCCACTTACAAATAAAGTGACATGTACTGTCCATTTTATTGAATAATAGTTTTCAAATTGTAAGTGACTGTTTTTTTATATTACCATTCGATTATATAAGCCAGTAATCATAGAAAAGTGACAGGGTTGTTTGATAGCGAATTTGCTTTATGTCCATCACTGTACTTGGGGACAAAGAAATTAACATTTCCACTCGAAACCCAGATCGAAAATATACTTTTCTCTGCCTTCGTTGATTGTTGGAATCTGCCTCGTACGAGTTTTCTCCTATTTGAGAGCAATTTACCCTTGAATGACCTCCCGGAAGGAGTTCTTCCATTGACAACTTAGACAACTCTCAGTAGTCCTTTCAGTAGCGATGTTTCAGTGCAGTAGAGACCAAGTGTAGTTCCCGTGCATAAAATATCCAATCTAATCTTTTCATGATGTAGTCGGGTTAAAATGAAATTACTAGTATTATCGAATATTTTGAAGTGAAGATTATTGAAATGTTCAGTTCAAAGACGAAAATCGATCATTGTTCAGATATAATATGACCAGTGAACTAGAACTAAATACAACTTTTGTGTGTGTCAGTAACTATCACTGTATAAAAATTAAACGGATGACCAAGGACTCTACTGAACGTCTTTAATATATTTGCATCTCTGAAAAAAACCACACTATGTCCAAATTTTTTGAAATTGTGGTTTTGGCACCATCTTGGATAACACTTTCCGCTCTTTCTAGTGGAATGAAGCACTATGTTCTAGGTTAAATAATAATCGATTTAGACGTTTTTGAAAAGCACTATGTTCCATCATAACAAAAGAGAGAAAAGATCGTAACTGTAACATATATTTGGCTCTCTTGTAAAATTTGTTTATTTTGATCTAGTGCACATTCCTTCCGGGCTACAGATATGTTAAACTCAAAGACTCCGAAAACACTCATTGAGAAAACCGAAAAAACGACCACAAAGAATTGTGTTCGTGGTTCTCGCTCAATGATCGTTTTTTGTCTTTGAACCTAACATTTCAATAATCAAGAACGACTGGAACCACAAACACAATGAGTTGTGGTCGTTTTTTCGATTTCATCAATGAGTGTTTTCGGAGTCTTTGCGTTTAACATATGTGCAAGACGTCCCCCCAGAGTCCTTGGTAATCCGTTTAATTTTTATACAGTGATAGCTATTGACACACACACACACAAGTTGTATCTAATTATACTATATCTGATGAGACTGCTTATAGCGTCAATTAGAGATAAAGTCGAGATTTAGAGAACGCAACTCGAAATCTATACAAATAAACTAGTCAATTACGATGTTGGAAAGCAGACTTGCTTTAGAGGGAAAATACATCTTATAAAAATGATTGCGTAAAAAAAACAAACGCAAAAAGAACTTTTGTTAGAAATAACTATCCACGTTACATCTTTAATGCTACATCGTTAGTGTATATGGGCCTCTAATTGTTCATTTTGAAATTTTATGTGTAAAGATTAACACTACAATAGAAAACTATCAACGCTAAATACAATTTAAATGTCTAGTCTTTTTAAATACTTCTTGCTTACTTTGTTTCTAAATCTGGTTAAAGTTGAAGACATATAAATGATTTATTGACTTATCCCCCAAAAATAATCCTCAAGTTGGGAAATTCAGCCAAGGTAATGACTGATGAAAACAGGTTATTTGATTTGCATTTTTTTGTATTTTTTTTTTTTGCTCTATTTAAAAAAAAGTGATGCTTTGAGTTGAACTATTAATACAATGTAATTACTAATTTACTTATTTTATTAAATTGCATGCTTATCAAAGTTCTAAAACACGTGTTTCAATTTTGAGTTAGAAAACCACTCTCATTTTAACATAAAGTTTTAACTTAACACATCAAGGTGCCTGGTTAGTTTTGAACCACGCACCTTCTGATCAGTAACCTTAATGAAACCACCGAAGAGTGCTTAAAAATGGTAACAAATGGTATTTTTCAAATTTAAACGAGAATTATTTGAAAACAATTTTTTTTATATCTTTTTGTATGTAAAGTTTGAAATTCTCAGTTATTTCATAAATAAAGCAAGTATTTATTTTTTTGGACTTGTTTACTTGAATAGAATATTGTCGTTGAACTTGAATACTTGTTTTTTATTTAATACTTATTTTATAGTATGTATTTGCACTCAAAACTAGTAGGTACGTATTTTTAATAATGAATAAACACTTTTCTTGACGTGTGATAAGGAGGATTACTATAATTGAAGGAAACGACCCAGATTTTAATTGCAAACTTAAATCTCTTAACAATATTGTAAGTATTGCTCTCAATACAAAGAGTCGTATGTGAATCTCAATTTTTTGTTTACGCCATTTTGCGTTTAGAGCAACGATATGATTATCCACGCTAAAATGTCCATCAACCGTAACCTACACATCTCGAACATAACAAACCCAGCCAGAGAAAGTTATGAAATCTAAGGATTTCCACGGCAAGCGACCACGTTTTATTTCTTCAAGGGTACTTGTACACAATCCAGTGCAGTGGGTATAAAGTAGCTCAAATATACGAAATAAGAATATTTTGAAATAACTCTAGTCTACCAAGTATTGATTGTTTATGGGGATGACTCCCAATAATCCCAGCCGACCAAACGGTATAGTGGTTAGCGTGCTAGCTTCTAGACCGCGAGGTTGCGGGTTCGAGTCCCGTGTTTGGCATGGGTGTTTGTAAATGTATGTTGGCTTGTCTAATGACGAAAGTTTCGGCGCATTATAGCCCTCGTGTTGCTGACGGCGCCAGATAATCTGAATACAACCAACCCAATAATCCCAATATATTTCATTGTGTACAAGTACCCCCATAGAAATTAAACGTGGTGCGTGGCAGTAACCATTAGATAGATTTCATAACGTTTTCTTGCTGATCATTTTACTTGGCATTTCCCCCCCCCCCCTCCCCAACGCCTAGTTTTTGTGTGTGGGGGGGGGGGGAGCTATTGTTATGTGTTGTAGCTAAAAAGCTCTCCAAATAAGAGCTTATTTTCTTTGTTGCATGCGATACTTTAGTTTTAAATCAAAAAGCAACTGTTTAGAAATTACTCAATGTTGCATCATATTAACATTCGGAATTAAATTATTATAATTTCATTGACCAAATACATTCAAATGAAAACTGACAGAAGTATCTATCCAAAAATATAGTCATGTACATTTTATATCCATCCTTCTAGTTTGCATTCAACAAAAGTACCTTTTACATTGAATACAGTTAAAGAAACAATTGAAATACAATTGAAAAATCATTACTTTGCATAGAAAAATGCAACAAATGAATTGACTTTGTGTGTTGAGTCAATTTGAAGTTAAACATTTTAATAATTAGTGTGAATTTAATATTAATCGACAAATTATGGAAAGCGATTTTGAAAGAAAAAAAAACCTTTTCGAAATGAAATAAACTTATACTTTATCTTGAAATAGATCCAATGTTTACTGTTCAAATTACTCCACAGTAGGAGAGTTCTTATTTTAGTAAGATATTAATGCCCTCTGAAAAAATCTAATTGCAAGGATAATTAAGACAGTCCATTTTCTATTAAGTAAATTTCCTTCCTGAAACTGCCTACGATTTTTTAATAGAGATTCAAATTAGTCACGTGTAGTATTCGGTCGAAAAAAAAATCGATTTTTCGCCTTTTTCCACGTTTTGGAACATCCTGATCTCAATAAAGTGATCTAGAAAAAAAAATTCTGTCTGTGTGTATGTGTGTACGTGGTCAGTATAACTGCCGAACAAATTGACCTACGATGTTCAAATTTGGTGTGCGCGGGTTGGTGGTGGCACAAGGATTTGCCATTGAGGTTTTCGTCAAAATCGAGCATGCGTATAAGGTAGCTATCATTGAAAAAATCATGTTTTTCAATGATTGCTAAAAAACGGCTCTAACGATTTTGATCGAAATCGCTGTGGTAATGCCTCTGAAGGGGTTCTAAACATTCCCATAAAAATATAAATATGCGAATAAAGAGTAAAATGTTGAAAAACGAGTGCCTTTAACACATAGCGATTTTTGAACACTTGACGATTTTTTAAAAAAATTTTTTTTTTTTTTTTTTTTTTTGATTTTTGATTTTTTTTTTTTTTTTTTTTTTTTTTTTTGCGGTTCATGCGCAAGCAAGGACAGTGTAATGTCTACGGAATAAATTCCCGAACTTCGCGATTCTGGCGAGGTTTTTTTTTTTTTTTTTTTGCTTATGTAAAAAAAAATTATTGCCAAAAATATCACCAAACTGGCAATTTTGATCGAAATGAGTGAAAATAAAGAAATGGTTACGAATTTTACTGCAACGACCAATATTATATAGTTTAATAGAGAGTTGGGCGATGTTCCACACCCCGGGTATTTAATTGGGGTTAACTTTGTGTGTGCAGATTGACCGACAAACTGAGCAAATCTTCGGAGGGCTATTTACCCACTTGCGACGTCCAATCGATCTGAAACATGGCAGATGGACTAGATCGGACTTGGCGGTGGAACACTGCCGCGTTACTAGATTTTGTATGTAATTGACATCTACGAATCTAAGAGTTAATACAATTAAAAATATATTATTATTTCCTTCTTTAATCACAACTGCATTTAAAAACGCTAATTTTTTTTTTTTTTTTTTTTTTTTTTTTTTTTTTTTTGTTCCAGTGAAGTTGCTCTGTGAAACAAGATAATTTTATTTTTGTGCATTTTGCTCAAAGGTAACTTAAATTTACAATTTTATCATCTAAACTTTAGAAATCATGGACACCTTCATCGACAACCCTTGTAATAATCCTTCTACAAAAAAAAAAAAAAAATATATATATATATATATATATTATAAACCTATTAAATGTTTCAAAATATATCTGCTACCCGATACCTTAATTTAAATCCATTAATCCAAAACTTTTGCTACACGTTTCTAAAAGCTTTGGAAATTACTTTTGACATTTTAAACATCTAAACTTTTTTTATTTGAAAATTAATTTTTAGATTTTAAAGAAGTAAACTTTTTCCACATTATAAGCAGTCAACTTATTTCTTTAGGAGGCACATTTAAAAAGAAGTCTACATTTTTTTCTTTAAAAGTTAATGTCCACTTTTACTTCACAATGTTTATCGCTTCATTAGAATTTTCATTACTCCTTCTCTCACAGTAGGCCATTAGCGGAAGAAACACAATGGCCAAAATGAACTGAAGCCGCCATTAACATAACGAGAACAGACGGCAATTAAGAAACCACTTCGAAAAAGCCATTAGAGACATTTTAAGGTTCAACTTCAATAAGCCTAAGCTTTCGATCGGATTACATAAAAATAAAAAAATCCTGTGAAATCTCTTACGGGATTTTCGTTAATTATTTGTTTATCTACCTCTTATTGAAGTGAAGGTTTAGAAGTTATGTCATCTTTGTATCTTGATGCTAGAGAAACACTTACGTTGTGGGATAAGGTACGACGATTGTGCTTGGCAAGCTCTTATGTTTGTTTACTATTTGCGCCGCATATTTTCCTTCAGATGTGTAACCTGCCAAATGTCCCTTTTATTCATTATTCATCCATTCCTCAATAAAAAGGATTGTTAGCTATATATTTTTACCTAATGTATACTTTTTTTTTTGGCCACGACATCTGCAGAAGTATTTTAATGTACATGAATTTTTACTAAATATAGCGACAGTAAAAATGTATCATTAAAAGTTTTGAAGGAGAAGTACCTGGATGGTTTTTATTAGACTTAAAAACGTTTTTATAAATTAACTTTATTAAAGGTATTAAATTAATAATAATAAAACACATTTATTCAGTCTTCAAAATGTGTTAATTATCTATTGTAATTATTATTATACATGGGATAAATATTCATTTCTTTTTAAAGTAATACTTAGGCAATCTGTGGCCAAACAATTATGAATTGTGTCTTTGGTAGGAGAAACATGCATTTGGTAGATTATACAATGCAAAGAAATTTTTTTTTTTTTTTCACGAAAAGGTAAAATTTGATCACAGAAATATTACAAAACTCTTATTTCAATGTTTTTTTTTTTTTTTTTAATCTTTTATAAAATACATGAACCTTTTATGAATACCTGGAAATAATGATTCCTTAGGGGGAAATTTCCTGTCATATACGGGTAGGACATAAATTGTTTGAGACAAAATACATTATTTTATCAAGCTAATATTTCTTCAGTCTAAGACGTTATCTAGAAAGTGCAATATGCATAGGTTTTTGTTTTTTATGCATGAATTATTCTTGAATAGTTTAAGAGTTAAAGGTTAAAAGGTTTTATGTAACGCTAAAATGTGGGACAGAACAAAAAGATTAGATGCACTATCAACGCAATTTTAGTAAATTTCAACTAATCAACACAAATAATTTCAGAGAAATATTCTTCACCTTAAAATTTAAATTTCTTTACTTAATATATTTCTTTTCCTTAGATTCTGCAACAAGAGTAATGTTCTAAATTTAGAATCATAAAGAACTTATGCCACTTGTAGGACAAAAAATATTAGTTTGTGATAAATAACACTATTTCATTTATCTAAGTTGTTGCTTTTGGTTTAAAATTACGAACGTGGGCTAAATTTATTTATTTTTAAATCCTTTATATTAACTTCGATTTTGTGTGTGTATGTGGGAGGGTAGCTGGCTATGTCGTTGTCGGGCAAATCTGCGGAGGCCTAATTACAGACTTGTTATAATCCAATGGGGCTGAAACTTAGAAGATAGATTTGATGTCGATGACAATGCATTCTATCAAATTTTGGGGCTGCAACTATCGCTAAAAGGTTGCTTTTACATACGCTTTTATAATCGCTTCAAAATACTAATAAATCCCCTTCACCGGATCATTTCTTGCAACTCTTTCCTGTTGCCAAAAATTGTTTCAATCAAAATAAATAAAAGATAATTCAACGTGAATGAACAACTTCATTATGGAGTGAAGTCCAGTCAATTCAGATTTGCGTTGCGTAGCAATGCTATAAGTGAAATAATTTTAACCGATCATTGTCGCAACTCTTTCTTGTTGCTTAAATTTTTTATCAAAACAAATAAAATAAATGTGTTTTTATTGTCTTACGTCAGACTAATCAGCTTCCATATATCGTTGACTTGTTGTAGATGACAATATATTCAATCAAGTATTTTGGAAAAAGAAGGTCAGTAAATAGTTCGGAATTGATCTTTTGTTCTTAGTGGTCAAACAATATGAAAACTCGATAAGTCATTCCACTGAAGTATTTTATGTAAGTAATATTTAAAGAATGACTCTTTTATTCAAAAGTTTGTCATTTTAAGGAAAAAATAAGCATTAATACAGAAATTGTCACCACATTTAATTTGAAAAGAACATGTATTCAGCTATTCCGAATCACTGAAACTGACCATGCTTTTAAAAATCTCTATTTAAAATAACATTTAACATCTTTTGGAGTACTAAGTTTACTATATTTATTTGCTTTGTTGTACTATAAGGTTGTTGTGTGTTCCTTCTATGCTGAGAAGGAGTTCCGTTCGACATGAGCGAACTCTGACTCATTCTGATGAGTGGGCAAAGTTGCAGAAAATTCATCCGACAATGAGATGGTTTTTATGCTTATTTCGTCGTCGCATGTCGAGATTTCACAGTTGGCTATCTGTCGGGAAAATTAGAGTCTTTATTTCTGTTATCGGTTTTGATTTAATTTGGAAAGTAAATGGAAAGAAGTTCGCGCTTGAAGGGTTTAGTTTCTGTTTGACGAATTGTAATTCAATAAACGTAGTGTGATTATTATTTTTATTTTATCGTTAAAGAGTTGGGTGCGTTTTCTTTTGTTATTTTATTTAAAAGGGAGCTTAAGATGCAAAGCGATACTTAATTTGGTTTATATACTCCATTTTAAGTAAATGGACTAATCGGGAGAAATATTTTTGTTTTGGAAAAAATCCTTTAAATATGTTTATTGTTCAAAGTGGAAAATGTTTACACAATTAAAGATTCGATTTAGATGGAACCAAAATCATACAACTTAAATATTTAAGGTTCAAATAAATATTCACTAAAAACTCAGCTATGAGTTCATTTAATTTATATTAACAATGTTTAAATATCTGTAGAAGTTACAGTTTCGAACTTAATAAAATATCTTTGATAAGAATCCTTAGTCATATCGAAATGAACCATTTCTTTAAGATTATCAGAACACAAAGTTTGACATTTTATTATATCCACAATGTATTTATAAAAGTAAGTACAGTTTGATTATTGTCTTCACTTTCAAAATGCTTTACTATTAATCTACAAACCCACAATTTACAAAACAATCAATAGAATATTCTTTAAATTTGATAAATTTATCCTTACATTGAAATAACTTCTATAAGAGACATAATTCATACGTATTGAACACGTCATTTAAATGCATTGAAGAAAAGCATTTTAGGTCACCATCCCTAAAAAAGGTCAATAATTTTTCAATTGAAACAATAATTGACTCCTATCCATGCTTTGGTATCGTTACAAACGTTGAGCCGAATATATATATATAAGTAGCTGTAACAAGAATAATAAATTATTTTATCATGAATTAATCACGATCTCACCATGAATCAATAGCTCATGCTGTTTTTGGATTATCCAATATTAGTAACATAATGACTTTTTTTCGGTTAATTTTTTTTTTTTAATTAGTGTGTTTAATTATTTAAACCAAAATTAGTTTGCAAGTAGTTGGCTGAAAGAGCATGCGCTTTTTAGGATTTTTCCTGTTACTTTTTGAATTCTAGTTGAAGTACCAGCGTTGCCAAGCTATCACGTGGAATCAAGAGGCTTCATTTCTTTTTTATAATTGACAAGTGTAAGGCCAATTGTACAAACTTTTAATGTCAGAAAGGGTGAACAATTTTATTTGATAAAAAGTGGTATTAAAGCTTAATTCATCTTATTTTTTACAACAAATAAAAAAAAGGAATACATAGCTATACCATATTATAAAAATAGTACCTAATAACTGCAGTTCCCGGCGTTGCTTGGCTTTATAAATTACTATTTTTTTTGGTGGCATTTCGATTGCCCTGGAAAATAAATTATGTTTTTTGAATTACTCTTTACTGATCGCAACTTATACCGAAATTCCGCGTTAATAGGGATAAGTCAAAACATCTTTAAAGAAAAAACTCCATTCGAATTCGGTCAGTAGATGTCAATGAGATCATACCCCTTGAAGGTTGAGAAAAGAGGATGGGGAGGTTTTTATAAATATCAATAAAACAGTGGCCTTCTTTTTAATTTAAAGGCCAACTTTATACTATTTCATTAAGATTAAAATAATAAAACTGTGCAGCTTTGTTTAAAATACGAACAAATCCCACCAATCAGCCATAGGCATTCTTCTTTCTATATTGAAAAATTGGCACCGCTAGGAAGGCTCATTACGACGTACTTTCACCCTCTAGTCTTTGAAAATTAAACATTAAGTGGGAAAAAGTTGTAAAATTTTCAAGAAAAATCATAATATTTCAGTAAAAAATCCAATGATCATTATTTAAAAATTAAAGTTTGAACCGCTTTGTATCTACAATATGTGCATCCCTGCAGAACCTATGCATAGATGGAGGTGTGGAACATCGCACAACTTTCAGTTAGACTATAAAACTAACCTGGATTTGTGTCATTTACCATTTTTATATTTTCATAATTTATTTAGCAAAATTACCTGTTTGGTGTTATTTTTTGCAATAATTCTTGTATGAGGATTTTTATTAAAAAAAAAATCAGCCAAACTGATGATTTTGGTGATATACTTTTCGATAATTCTTATATTATCCTTTCTTGTAAGTGAAACTGGGGAGAGAAGAAAAAACGATCATTGATGAGGTATGCTCAAGGAAAGGAAACTATGTGTTAAAGGCATTTGTTTTTCAATTTTTTACGCTATTAAAGCCTTTTTACGGGAATTTGGGAGGTGAGGATGTTTAGAACACTATAAGAGACATTACCACAACGATTTTGATCAAAATTGTTAGAGCCGTTTTTTAACAATCACTGAAAAACGTGATTTTTTAAATGATAGCTATCTTATGCACATGCGCAATTTTGACGAAAACCTTAATGGTAGGTCCTTGTGTCACCACCAAATTTGAACATCGTAGGTTAATTTATTCGGGAGTTATGCTGACCACGTACACACTGCCACATTTTTTCTAGATCACTTTTTTGAATTCAGGATGTTCCAAAATGTGGAAAAATTAAAAAAAAAAAGACTAAAATGTTTTTTTGACCGAATGCTATAATTTCATTACCCTTTGTATATATATATATAGATAATTGAAGAATTGAAGGTAATAATTAAGTAAAAAGTATACTAATTTTAAAAGTAAAAGTATAGTTTCAGAAAATCATATGCTTATCTTTTTCTACATGTTGTTATTCTTCTTATAATTTTATATAAATAACATATTTTACTTGTTGAAACAAAGATTAAAAATCATAACTTTTATTTCACTATAAATAATATTTAATAAATCCATCTAATTTCATTTGACTCAATATCAAAACAAAACCGCTATCTGCAGAATTGCTGAAAATTTTAAATAATAAATCCCCATCACACCACGTCGTCCAATCCGGTCACTTATGTTGAGAGATGACTAATAACAGGACCCTTTCATTAAAAACAACCTGTGGTGTAATCTGAAATAAATTGCAATGAATGCTGGGCTAAATGCAATGGTATGCAATCAACGTCTTGTCCGGGTACAGCCCAGATAAACTGGTTCCTAAATTACTTCTCTAGAATCTTCTCATGAATTTGCGTTGTTGTTCTTAATATTTTCATTTTTAAATTTAAACAATTCCACTTCAATATTGCTTTGAATTCTTTTGTGTACTTGAAAATAACATACTTGAAGACAATAAAAAAGATAAGTAAACGAACATAATTTGAATTTGAATAACATTTGAACTTTGAGGCGATTTAATTAAGTTTTTAATGGCAGTATAATCGTTTTAAAGTAATTTGATTCTGAAAAGAAAGTTAGGGAGAGTTAGTTCCTCGTTTTTAAATAAATACACATGAATATACATTGAATAAATAGGTACCCTTTATTTGTTTCTGCATTTTTATATTTAATTCCATTTTTAATCATTTTTAAATAGTTTTTTTTATTCGGATATTAATAAGTTAAATTAATAACTCTCATTATTTTTAGTTGCATAGAAACATACAATCAGGATTTTATTTACCGGAAATAATTTTTTATCATGAAAATATAATTGAAGTTCTAAAATGTATATAAATATATTTCTTTAAATAAATTGTACTTACGGAAATAAAAGTAGTACAAATCTGGAGAGCAAATTTCATGAAACATACGATCGATACAAATCTATACTTTTCTGTATTTAATATCGTCATTAAAACTTTCAGTAATTTATAATTTTAAATCATTTACGTTAGCTTCATTTTGTCTGTGCCGACATAGTAAAACTTTGGAGGGCTAATTAACTCACTTGCCGTCATACAATTAAACTTGAATTCGGAAGATAGATTCATTGTCGATGATAATGTATTATATCAATTTTTTTTTTTTGGGGGGGGGGGGATGGAATTTACAAGAGGAAAAAGTTCATTGCAATTTCACATAAAAGTTGGCAATGCATATAAAGGAATTTATAGTAAAAACTTCGTTTTTAAGGGTTCATTTTTTAGTACCAACATACTAATTTTCATTATTTTTTTTTTTTAATTTTATTATTGTATGTGGAATAGTGCAAAATCTAAAATTGGTTATTTTCCAATTTAAATGCAAGTTATTTTTTCTGCCTTTATTCCAATATATCCTGCCTTTATTGTTAATATATAGTTAAAACTTTAAAATGTATATCAATAAAAAAAGCAAGTAATTGCAATTTTTTTTAATACCAACATTTTAACTTTCAATCATTCGAATCATTGTTTTTCTTAATTTTCATTTCTGTTGCTTTAAAATATAAATCAATTAAAACAAAATTAAATAATAGCATTTAACAAGTAGATTGAATTAGGAGCGAATGTTTCTGTAAACAAAGGGAGATACAAATCAAGAATTTTATTCAATTTATCATCAACATTTTAACTTTCAGCATTTTTTTTTTTTTTTTTTTTTGGCACATCCATTTTAATTTCTTATCATTTTTATCATTGTTTGTCGTAATTGTCATGCTTGTTATTCCTTGTTTATTAATGTTCCACGAAATTAGTTACATATTTACATTTACACAGCAATTTTACTCCTAAATTTACCCTTTCTGTCCACACCCTGATAAAATCTACCCGTAAGGCTAAAAGAATTATCCCAAACTCCATCGAATAGTTTTCCAGCTAAATTCAACTACAAACTCTCTCCTTGTCTGGAAATATTCGACATCAAACTATTCAAGATGGCGCCTCAGGTGAACTATCGCTATTCAGGTGTCACTCATCTGTATCATCTCTGCTGGAGAAAGGGAGATGGGGGTGGGGATGAAATTAATTGTTTCTCATCCCTCCCGTTTCTTCCCATCACCACCATCCAGGGTCGGGAGTCACGTGGTCCACTGACATCATCTGTCACGTGACTCCGGTTGATTGAGGAAGCAGGATGGGGCGATTGATTATCATTAGGACTGACTCCTGGGGGAAGATGAAACATATTCGTTAGTGCCATGAGACTTCGTTTGGAAGGGAACTGCGTAGAAGATAGTTACTTATTAAAATCCTAAAACACAAAAGGATTTAGAATGTTGAGTTCTTTTTTGTCCTTTATATTGTGGCATTCAAAGGGCTAGAATCAAGAGATTATATTTAAATTTTTCCTAATTAGCACTCTTTTGTATGCCATTAGAAGGCATAAATATAAGATAGAACGGGAATTATTTTTTCTGGTAAAGAAGTTGATTTCATTTATTCCATTTTATTTTTTGGAATTCGAAAAAATTTAACTGTATTTATCCCATTGAAATTTTTTGAAAATTTTATATTGCAAAGTGGGTGGGTGAAAATAAATTAATTTGGTGTTTATTAATATTTGTGTTAAGGTTATAGATCATTATTAGTATTACTATTATGTAGTCATTCAAATACATAAACAGAACTTCTACACAACAACAGAAACGCGGAATTACTCTTTTTAGGCATGGGTCTCGGTCATTACTGAGATTTATGTAAGAACTCAAAAATTACCTCATCTTGGAAAATTACGCTTTTTTTTGTGCTTTTTTTTTTTGGCTGCAAGATATTTGATAATAAAATGGATAATATTGATGAAAATTCACAGAAACTTTGATCGCTTAAGACAATCTGTAGCAATTATCGAGTCATAGTCTGATATAAATGGAAAAATGTTAAAGTAAATCAAGTAAATAACTATAAAATATAAAAACATACAAAGTTAATCCATATGAAAATAGTTCGTTAAAATTTAATTGCATTAATTTGTTTTACCATTTTTCTCCTTAATAAAGAAATTATATACAGAATTTCGTAAACATGAAAGAATTTCAAACTCTTGTGATATAGAAAATATGTTCAATATACACTGGTATTAATTAACAGAGTAAAACCACTTATTAAATTTAGGAAGGACACTCATTAAACTTAGGAAGAAAAAAGCAAAAGAAGAAAAAGTGGACAATTCTTTAGTTTTTGAGTGAAATAACTCTTTTTCTTTCTTGGCGTCCTGTTTAGGTATAACTGCAGAGTGACCTCAGAACTTGGAAATCAGGGAAATGTCAGAGAGCTTTCTGATTCTGGAAAAAATCAGGGAAATGTCAAGGAACTTTTTAAAATTTAACGAAAACCAGGGAAATTTGTAAGCATGTTTTCTCGTTCATCTGTGTTTTGGCACCATTTAAACAGAGATTTGTGGTGGTAATCGTTCAATATTTAATGTTGCTGAATAATTTAAATTTTCATTACTACCAAAACTATTTTTCAAAAATTGGCTTGTTATCTCTTTAACATACATGTTCTATTTGATCAGAGTGTCTACACATCTGGAAAACATGGAAAAAATTGAGAAAATTTTAAAAAAAGGTTACCGTGAAATCAGGGAATTTTGTACCAATCTGTCAGGGAATTATCAGGAAACTTTTTTTCCTGAATTCTGTGGCTACCCTGAACTAAGAATTTAGTAATCTAATATTTTGCAAGCACATATGTATATGTTTTATTAAAACGCTCTCATTACCCTGTTTTCGAGTTTTGGATTCATTAAATATCTAAATTTCTAATTTTCTATTTCAATTTTTTGATAGCGAGATTGATGTTTGTTTTTGTGTAGATAGCAGAAAACTATCAGAAATAGATTATTTTCTTTTAATAAATTATACCACGACATAGATGAGAGTATCAGGATTCAATAAAAAAATCAGAATTCAGATTGTTAAAATTGGGAATTGGACTAAATTTTCTTTCTAATTTTGCCTTTTTATTTTGTCACATTTAAAAGAAAAAATGATGTGTTGCCAAATGTATTATTTCGAATACTAAGATAATACAATTATTATAGTAATATGAGGACAACGTCATAAGCAACTCAAGGGACTTGTGAACAATCACAAACACAATTTTTAAGAATCACAAAGTTCCAAGACGTTTTTAAAAGTGTGTTATGATGAGTCAAATTTTCTCTGACGTTGCTAGTGATCTACCATGTACACTGGTGTCCAAAAGTTAAGCATAAATTGTAAAATGCGAAAAACATGGAGTAAATATTTGTAAAATTATTCCAAATTTCTTGCGGATATTAATTGGGTGAAGAAGAAACATTGGGTTTATGCAAAACTTTTCAGTCGACTACGTTCTGCGTGAAACACCTGCGCATGTCGGAACGCAGAGAAACCGATTCACGCAGCATAGGCAGTTCAGACAATTTTCGGGCAACTGCTGTGCGCAAGAGCGTTGTTAACCATCACACAAGGTGAATGATGGCACAAAGACGCCAATTGGACATGTTTGCGAAAGGAAGAATCGTTGGAATGCTGGAATCCGGACGATCACAAACCGAAGTGTCTCGAGTTCTGAATGTGAACCAGTCTGTGATCTCAAGACTGTGGCAGAGGTTTCAAAGAACGGGAGATGTTACCCGACGACCAGTATCAGGTCTACCAAGAGTCACAACACCTCCCCAAGACCGATATCTGGTAATAAGTGAGCGACGTCAGAGGGGCAGTACTGCCACATCACTGGGTTCGGCGCTCACAGTCGCCACAGGAATACGAATTTCGAGACAAACTGTTTACAGGAGACTCAATCATGCTGGCGTGTATGCCAGAAGACCAGCAGTTTGCATTCCCCTCACGTCTGCTCAGAAACGCGCTCGTTTGAACTGGAGTTTGAAACATCAACATTGGAGTTTGGGAGAGTGGGCCAATGTGATGTTCAGTGACGAGTCCCGGTTTAGTCTGAGTAGTGATTCTCGTCGGGTAATAATATGGAAAGAACGTGGAACACGTTTTGAACCAAGAAACATATCGGAAAGACATCATTTTCCATCAAGGGGAGTAATGGTATGGGCAGGCATCATGATGGACGGCCGCACAGACCTCCATTTATTTGACACGTGGTCTGTGATTGGTCAAAGATACAGAGACGAAGTTATTGAGCCTTATGTTTGCTTGTTTCGAGGTTCTGTCGGTCCTAACTTCATATGTATGGATGATAATGCGCCATGTCACCGAGCGGTGCTGGTTGATGACTTCCTTGAAACAGAAAACATCCAGCGCATGTCGTATCCTGCCAACTCCCCTGATTTAAATCCTATCGAGCATGTATGGGATATGCTAGGGAGACAAATTGCAGTCCTTTCGCACCCACCAAGCTCCGTTACAGAACTGAAGAGAACTCTCCAAGAAGCTTGGATCCATTTGAGTCCACAACTCATTCATCATCTCATAGCAAGTATGGTAAATCGCTGTGCAGCGTGCCTAGCTGTCAGAGGTGACCACACGCCTTATTAAACTGCAGCATCAGTATTTTATTTATTTCTTTAATTTTTTCTTTAAAGTTTGAACCCTTGCTATTCTCAGTTTCTTTCAAACTGCTACTTTGGATAATAAAATTAATTATTATCGTTCTTTTGATTTGCTTCCTTATTTTATAACCATTTTACACTCGCATATCACGTTTCCCGCCATTCTGGTGTACAGTTCCTTTTTTATTCACATAATTATCAATTATGCTTAACTTTTGGACACCAGTGTATATACCTCATTTTCACATATTTTTTTTAAGTAATAGTTTTAAAAAATGTGGTATATTTATGGTATTTTTCACTATTCCAAAATTTCAGAAGATTATTTAATATAGGAAATAGTGTTTTTAGGTTAGATAGTAGTAAAAAATACTGACATTATATTTAAAAACTTTAGATTTAACAGTTCGTTTTCAGTTGTATTCGATATCAATTTAAATGGTATTATTTGAAAAGACCATGTGCTCGATATTTTAAGGATAGTTAACTTATAATTTATCTATTTCTAGGATCACGTCACAAAGCTTTCACTGATTGATGATTTTTAGATATTATGTATATTTAGTGGCAATCTGCCAGTGTAGCGCGCTGGGACCCCCTAGTTTATTAAAAATATATATATGTACTTGCTAAATTTTTAATTCCATAGGTTTTTCTTAATACTTAAATTTAAAGAAACGGTTGTTATATCACAATAACATCACTTGCTTAAGCGGTAGAAACTTTTTCGGTCACCTAATTTATTATCCTGAAATTTAATTTTAAAGAATTAACCTCACAAATGTGAAAAGAACAATGTTATTTTGACATTTTCAAACGTTAATAGTATTTTAAGTGCTATTTGATATGAACTTATAACATATGCAAAGTTAGTCATCAACATTTTGTTTTAATAAGTGCATTTGTATCAACTTGTAAACGTTATAGTAATTTCTAATCATCTTTTAACCATATTGTTGGAATCATGTCTTCCCTTTTACAGAAATTGGGTTCTTTTCGAGGGAATGCAAGGGTCACTTTAAGATTTCGTACCTGAACACCTGTGAATTTGCGTGTCTCCCGGGCACTTTTGATGTCGATCATGCTTTCTTCCCCACGCAATAAATTTAAAGGTTTCAAAGGAGTTCCACTTTGTAGTTCTATAGAAGCGACCAGTTGGCTCCAAGGCGTGTTGGACTTTTTGTGATTTTTGACAGTTTAACACAATGTGTCTGCTCCGAAATTTATAAGTCTACGAATATTTTCGAGGGGAAGGGATTTTACAATTGCACTCTTCTTCCAATTAAATGTTTGTAGGAGGATCAAAAGTTATCCAGTGAAATTCTAGTTCGTGTATTTTTAGGCGGGATTTCTTTGCGATTCGTTAAGTGAGATTTGTATGGAAACGGAGTTTTTAAAATCCCTTTCACGAGTATTTTATTCATTCAGAGAGAAGCAGTTTTCAGTGATATTAAATATAGACTGCACAGACCTTGGCCCCGACTATGCCGGTGGCTGTGTTTGCTTGCTGGGCAGTGCGACGGCCCGGCGATTTGACGATTGACCAGAGTGCCTTCTTAGTTCAACTATGGGCAGATTTTAAATTGCCATCGAAAGAAATGTTTGTAGTTCTTTTGAATTGCCATCGAAAGAAATGTGTGTAGTTTTATACGAGTGCTTTAAATGGGTGTGCGATTCGTCAGAAGAATTAGCGTTTAGTGTGTGTTTTACTCAAAATTATCATGTACGAAAATGGATATTATTTCGATGAGCAGGACCTTTCCATGGAGATGGGCGAGTCAATTATTTAATAGTTGAGGAGAATCTTAGTTTAAATAACTTAATATATAAGAAAATAGATTTATTTAATATTAAATGCAAGAATTGATTATTATTATAGTGATGTGTTAATGGTGTTCAGGTTTAGTAAGCTAGTGATTATTATTTCAAGTACTGTGATCTGAAATTGGTGTTTAATAAAAAGTATTTGTAAGTTAAAGGGTCGTCTTCTATCAGACCCCAGTCATACTTGGGTTATTGCCGTTATTGATGAATGGATTAATTGCGTGTCATTCTTGGTTATTGCAGAATATTGAATAATTGTTGTTATTGCATATTTATAATTATTATGGATATTAGTTGAGTAAGTTATCGCAAACGCAGTGTACAACTCAAACAAAAGGCATACTTCAGCCACCCAACAATATCCACTCTTTTTTTTTTCTCTAAGTCTTGTGAGACAATGACGAGGGATATGTCAAACTGTTGAAAAACAAATGTGGGAACATCTTTATTTAAAGAGTTGATAAAAATTGAATTTTTAGTGTAACATTTAAATGAGTAAAAGGCAAGTACGTTTTATAATTTGAGTTATTTAGGTACGCACATGTTTCAACGAAATGAGCTTTTACTGAGAAAGGGAAATTTAATTATAAATTTGGCAAAGTAGTGTGACCTTCGTGACAATCTAAACTAGTTTTAAGGTCACGGTCAAGTTGATGGTTACTGGAAGTTATTTTGCTTGGATTTATGACGCATTTAGTGTGTGACAAAATTATAAAGCATCACATGTATCTAATTCATGTATGTGTATAGATTCGATGTCGATTTGAATGTTATTGTTTGTAAAGCTCGTGTGATAATTTAAGGATAGTAATTAACAAGCTATGGATTTCCAGGATCACGTTATTAAGCTTTCACTGATGGATGAGTTTTAGTTATTATGTATTGTTAATAGCAATCCGCAAGAGTGGAGAGAACGGGGTTTGACAAGCGTTCTGGAAGGCGATTGGATTGCTAAGCAATCTCCTTGTTATGCGAAGCAATTACCCGAAATCGGTGAGTGTTAGTGAGAGGTGAAGCCCCCTAGTATTTAGAAAAAAGTCACTTGCTTCACCGCATTTTTTTAAATTTTACAAATAATTAATCTCATAAATAGTTACGTTCCATTTTAAATTGTAAACCATAATAAAGAAGTAAATTATAAACTGTATAATAACAACCTAATTTTTGCATTTATAGAAAAGATTCTACTCTTGATGACGTTCTTGAGGCTTAGAGCTCTTGAAAATCGTGCGATTCGCAACAAGGATTTGAATCTGTTATTGCTTGGATATTTATGAAAAATTCAAGAAAATACGTCAAATAAATATTTAATGTTTAAAACTATATAATTAAATTTATAAGTATAGTAATAGCACCTCTTTTGCTAATAACACACTTTAAAACTTTTGTAAAGTTATATATATATATATATATTATATAACCTAATTTTACTTAATTAACTTAATTACATAACCAATTAACAAAAACTTAAATTTTTGTAAATGAAAATTTTTAACAATTTTTTTCGGGCACACTTGCTGAGTTTTACACATTTTGTGTATCATGGCACACCTCTAGTATGCCAACACTTATTTTTAATTTTGGCATTTTTTAAAAACAATGTTGGCGAAAGGAATGGCAGGCCAAAGGCAAAACAGGTTCTCCTACACACAATTAAAATCGGGGTAATATAAATCCATACTTTTTTTTGCTGCTAAATCTCGGCGGATAAAGTGTAAAAGCGGAGATATTTGGAATGTACTACACAATTAAATACAAGTTTTCAACTTACCTGCAAATTTAAATGTGATAGCAAATCGGTCAAATGTTAACACAACTTTTGTAATTTTGTTTTTCTCCATTTCACTATCGGAATTTCTTTTGCAATAAAATAACCTATCCAACAAACTTTTTCTTTAAATTTGGCTATTAATTCTTGGCTATTCTCAAGGAAAATTTACTTTTAATATCCGGCCACACCTGAGTATATATCCACCAAACATATACTTCCATTATTTTAATAAATCAACTAAACTATATTCTTGGTCTATAATTTAAGTATATTGAATCACACAAAGAACGAATTCAAAAGTACAAACATTCTACATACTCTAAGAACAATGCCCGAATAATTTTCCTCCGCCCTATTCCATATCCCATAATTTGCAATTTTGCTTTTCCATGTTTTCAACAATTTCCATTCAATCTCCAGCACGAGTGTTGTCGACCCGTTGATAGACCTGCAATTTATTCGCGTTTCACAATCAAATGTCCAGACAAAGGGCTACAATTTCATGGTCCAGCTGCCGTGGATGACCGATATCCTGCGATTTGATGCCAGAGACTTTAGCAGCACAATCAGTTCCACTCGCGCTGTAGTTATCTGTCGGATCAGTCGTATTTAAGAAAGGGCTTTAGTGTGAGTATCCTATAAATGTGTGCTGTGATAGCCAGGTGTATTAAAGATCATGTGCTTGATGGAGTTGAGGCTTACGGTGTTTGGGTTAATGTTCCATAGAGGTGCTACCTTGGAGTTTGATTTTAAGTTTAGTGCTTACGATGGGAGATTAACTATTATTATTTTTTTTTAAACTGAAGATCATGTTATACTTTTTAAATGCGATAAATGCAATGGTTTTCCTTAGAAAATTGTTATTTCTACCATTTCAGTTTGAGAAGCTTTATTCAGCCTATCTTGTTGAAATCTTATTGCATGGGCACCCAACACTAAACCAAAAAAAAAAAAAAAAAAAAAAAAATATATAGCGATTATTTAGTCTATTCACCCAAATGATGGTTAAAAATATCTCTCTTTTAGAATGAAAGGCGACTGCAAGTTTAGTTATCCAATCAAACATCATTCTGAATTTATTATAGAATGTGGAGTGATGTTTGTAGATTATGAATGTATAGTGGTCGGCCGAGGCAAAAATGGCCGATACTGCTCAAAAATTGACTTTGAAAAATTGAGTGAGTTGAACTAAATCTGATTGCCAAATACGTCATTGCTTACCAAACAATGAGTATTTGTTAAGTGACCGCTTTCTAATTTTCAATGAAAAAGAGTGCAGACTATTTCATATAAATCTGTCGAAAAATATTCGCATCTTTTAAAAGTGAGCCATGCCAATACATATTACGTAACTGATGACGTAATATGAATCTACTAGCGTTTCTCTACCTTTAAAAAAAATAACTCAGTGGGATGTTCGGTTACCTAAATTTGCGGTCGCCTCTCTGTCCGTCTAAGATGTTTTTTGTTGAGGCTCACAACGGTTCTATTAAAGCTCTAGTGACATCATCGAATGCCAACCACCTTCTCTCACTAACCAGTTATATCACTGTAGGCTCTTTTCAAAAAGCTTGGGAAAGATAGATGTAGTGTGTAATTGCACAATTTTATAAATGTTTACTAATCGAATGATTTAACATCCTAATTAAGCATGATCACATTTAGCTAATTCACTATAATGAGAAGTAACGATGTATGTATACGTCCAACCTTACGATCGTCTACTTTAATGTACTTAAAACAATGAGCAACCAGAGTCACGTAACACAATCTGGCGCAACATTTGAAAAGAAAAATTAAAAGCACAAATACCATGTGAAATTACGATGATTCTGAATACTTTTAGTCTCCCATGACTAATTCCTCATCTGTTTAACGATGGATGTCCAATGAGAAAGTGTTTTGTCTCTTGCTCAAGGGTTATTTGTTTCAAAATCCCATGATATTTACTTTTCAGATTGAAAACTCTTTCCTAATTTCTTCTCTTTTCTTTAGAGTCATAAAGGCTATCATTTTGGTCATTGAGTTGTGTATGTTTTTATACTTAATATTATAGTAGAAATCACTAATATTTTTGAACTTCACTCTGAAATTGGATCAGATTCGTTTTTGAAAAACTGCTCAAAATATACTTCTTACATTTTAAGCAGTCACTTCTAACACTTTGCCACTTAACTATTTAAAACTGCTAAAAAATACTATACTATTGTGTTATTTACACTTACCTACTGTTATTTAACTGAAATTTTAATTTAAATGACAACATGCAATAGTATCTTTAGATTTATTATCATCGGTTAAGTATGTATAAGAAATTATCACTAATTTTGATGAATTTTTCAAAACAAAAAAATTTGAGTGACACTCTTTATTAAATAAAGTGTCTCCATTAAATATAATTTATTTAATAATAAAATTATTAAATATGAGTTAATATTCCTCAATTTACATGACAAAGTTTTATAAAAAATATAATTTAATGACACAACAGGAGGTTTTTTTTTTTTTTTTTTTTTTTTTTTTAATATTATTTAATTATTATTCCTGTGATACTTTGACCACGTAAGGAAGGCATCTTGATATGAATTACTACCTTTTGCGCATTTGTTACAAGCCAATTTTAAATTTTATCATATCAGTGCCATTTTTTTTTTTTTTTTTTTCATTCTTTGAAACATCTGTTTCTCAATATAATTAGTTGCATTTTCAAAGGAAGTTCAAAATGTGTGGAGAAGTTTAAAATGAAACTTCTCATTGTCTGAAACGAATTTTCTTTAGTCCTACACACTTAAATACTCTTTTCTTTCAATCGAATTTCGGTATTGCGTCACTCCGCAAGAAACAGTTTCTTATTACGTCATAAAAAGAGTCACGTTTAGAGCAGTCTTTAACACGTTCGTAGCTTCTATAAGAACTCTTAAATATTTCCTTGGAGAGTATGTGTTACAAGAGTGGATAGTTTAACTTGTATGCATTTATTAATGCAATTTGTTGAAGTGGACGCAAAACAATACATTTTCAAAAATAGCAAGGGAAATGGTGGGCTCAAATGCACTTTAGTAAGCGGATAACGTTTGAATATATTTGAATAAAGTCTTTTTTGCGCTCTTGATAGGTTTTTCTACCGACACTATGGTAGGACTTATGTGAGGCGAGGTATAATTCTTTTCTAGCATGTAAATTCTCTTGGGATCGAGCTCCCATCTGCAACCTTTATTTTTAAAGTATAAGTACACATGGCGGTGACCGTGAAGGATAATATAGTGTTGGATGTCAGACCAATTTATGATAGTTTCATGATTTTCTCCCATTCGGGATTCAAATGTACGACATTTTGATTTTTGAAGACCTCTTGGAAGGTCGTCGACCAGATATTGATATAACAATGATCTGTTTCTGTATAATCCTCGGGTAGTTATTACATCAGAAAATCGTTAATACAACAAATAGCTCTGCTAATGAAATACAATACTGCTTACAGTTGCTGCTCTGCTCATGTTATTGAACGCCAAACTTAGTAAATGCGATTTGGGGTTCTACTGATAGCGAGTAATAAAGATTTGTTGATTTTTTTTTTTATATTTAAATAAACTCAAAATTTAAATGTTTTATATTTGAATAAACTCTACCTTATTTACAGAAATTATAAAAGAAATGAGTGACAAAGTTGCACTTTTTATTAATTTCCCAATGCAGAGTATCCATGGAGTAATTTCAAGTAGTATCTAATCAATTTATTCTTCTTTTCGTTAATGTTCATAGGAATCTCCGATCTGATTAGTTAGAGTTAATGAAAGTCTAACACTGTTTCTTTACTACTAAATCTAAAGTGACAATTAGAACAGACTGAGGTTGGGAAATAAAGTGCTATCTGATCCTTTCACCCATCACATATTACGAATATTCTCAATTAAAAATACGTTAAGATCGATAGAAACGGATGGTTTCACAAAATATTGCTGTATTTGGGTAAATGGCTACTTCACCAGGACAGTATTGAATCTCGTCATTTTCACATATCCCAATGAGAATATTATATTGTGAACAAGTTAATCAGCATCAAAATGTGACATAAGTGGATGAAAAAACTAAAAACCAAACCTTTGGTGATTTAATTGCCGAATACCAATTAAGTGTAATAAGAGGAGTGAGATATGCACTCATCCCCTCTGCTGATGTTAACTGTAGAGGCAAAACCGTTATGCTAAAACTATAAGATTAAAACTATAAATTTTTAGATTAAAACTATCATACAACATTAAAAAATAAATAAAATAACCCATACAAAGTTTTAATTTAAATCCTTTGTATTCATTGCCAATTTTTATATTCATTAACTCATTAACTTTGAGCTGATTTTGTTGTCGGTGTGTCCTTGATGTTTGCTTCTAATTTAAATATTAAAAACATATCTAACAGCAAAATATGCGGCAAACTACTTTTCAAAATTTATTTACTGAAAATGAATATGAGTTTATGGATTCATGTCATTCATATCTTTTATTTTTTCTGATTAAAACAATTTTGGCTACAGGAAAGAGTTCAAACAATAATCGGTTAAATGGGATTTATAAGTATTCCAAAACGATTATAGAAACTTGTGTTAAAACGACCTTTTATTGATAGTGGCAGCCCCAAAAATTGATACAATGCATTGTCATTGACACCAAATCTATCAGCGAAGTTTTAACCCGATCAGATGATGGCAAGTGGGTTAATTAGGTGTCTGCAGACTTGCCCGGTAGCCAAACAAACCAATAAAATCGAAGTTAATATAAAGGATTCAAAAGTATATAGCTTTTTTGCACAATATCCCTTTAACCATTAATTACGTACTACATTAATAAAAATATCACAAATGTCAAACTGAAGTACGGTGAGCAATGGAAACATATGATGTATGATTATCAAAGGTAGAAATCACCGCCACCGATTAACTGATTAAATCACCAATCCTACTCTTGTCCAGGGAATAGAGACATATTATTTGCAGAACGTTGTATAGAACATAGTTGATTTAAAATCTGAGGGTTTAAATTTTTACTATTTGATAGAACTGCTACGCTCTTGGTAAAGTTCTCAGAATTCTCATAACAAAAAAACAGTTTCATTTGTCAGAACAAACAGCAAATCAACGGAGAAATGAAAGCATATTTGTATCCAACTTTCAAGGAAATGAAATTCATCGCTCACAAAAGTTATTTCCCGTAAAATCTGCATTCGATAATAAAAGAACCTGGAGTGAAAAGGCGCGAAGTACACAAAGGATGGTGTCATTGGTGCGTGGCCAAGTCCGTTTCCACATCTTCCAACTAAGCAAATAAAACATTTCATTCACCATAAATCCCTTGAGTGCTATTTTCTGAAAAAAAGTTGATACTTCCTAGTTCTTATTGGATTTTGCCAGTCATTTCATAAAAAGGAATGCTCCAACTTGAAGATGGCGGTATTTCGAGAGATCTGGAAGGATAATGGGTTTACCTTGTTCTGTGCTACTGTGTAGTACTGCGGAGTTTGCGTAGCGTGTTTGTAATTAATGGATGTGTGATCCATTATAAAGTCGCTGGTAATGGTGGTGAGCGAGGGTGTGAAGTTTCTCGGGATTCACACAATAGTGGATGATGACTTTATCGAGATTGTTGTGCTAAAAGCTTCTTAAACTATTAAGAAACCAGCTTTGTGTTCATTCTGCACAAATATATCTGAAACATAGATGAGTCACACGGATCAACATTATAATAGCTAATCTATTTTGAATTTGATTATTTTTTTATTTTTTTTTCTGAAATCAGCTGATGGCTGTTTATTGTATTCTACGTTCATTTTAGCTTAGTTAAATTAAATTTATGTTACATACTGTATTGTAAGAAAGCGCTTTAGAAATTTTAATAACTGGGTATTTTCTGGCTTCAATTTGGTAAAGAGCACTATGCATGTAGTAATTCATGTGCTTGCTGAACATTCCGCTTGCCTCAATATCGACAAAAAAAAAAGTCATTATTGGAAGATACTTATGTCTTACTTGTTCCCTTGTATTTGCTTTTAATAAATAAAAATATATGAGTTTAAAGCAATTATTCAAATCCAAAAGTACATTAATAGTGTCGTTAAACATCACCTCTAAAATTATAGTTGGATATCTCGATTAATTTGTTAGAAAAATACCCTACATCTTCAAGTAACACAACAATATCCTAACTCGTAATGCTTCCACATAATCTGTTACTCGAAAGCACTAATACAAATTAGAAACCAAATAAACTGTTTCCCAACTTCAATTCCAAATCATTGATGTTTTTTAATCCTAAAGATAAGTTTTTAAGATAAGTGTGGGAATGAGAGAATTCAATCAAGTAAATCTCTTCTATCGATTTATCTGTTCTTATCCTTGGATGACAGTTCTGTCAAACAATTTTTGATTGCTTATATCAGGTGAGAAAAGTAAAAGATATATTGTGGATAGACATGCGTGAGAGCAGTAGAAGTTTACATGGACGCGATATTGAATTTTTTCGAATCCAACCAAGAGTACCAAGTTCTTTCCAATGTTAACCTAACCTCCTTTCCAATGTTACCTTTGTTCAGTTCATATAGAAATTACCTTTTTACTCTTGCTGAAATCCAAACACATCCTTGTCAAATGACTTGTCATTTGCTGTGTGTCATCCTACAGATCTATTTTACAACTGTTATTTCTAAATAAAAGTTAAAACGTTTTAAAAAAAAGTAAATATATTGAAAAAATTTGACCTTTGCAATTTTTTTAAAAAATGTCATACGTTTTTTTTTTTTTAATTATTTTTTTATTATTATTATTATTATTATTTTCCACCTGTTTTATTTAAATAAAAAACTGGTTCATGAAGTACTAGAATTTAAGTCACGTCACTTATAAAAAAAGTTCAAACTTCAGATTCAAAAATCAGGATACTAAGACTCATTTTGTAGGAGTTAATGGGTCTTAGTATCCTGATTTTTTAATCTGAAGTTTGAATCTTTTTAAAAGTGACGCGACTTACATTCTAGTTCTTTATTAACCGATAGAAATTCTGACCTCTTAGGTGTTTTTGTGGAACACCTTAGAGAGAGGTCAGAAGTTATATTTGAAAATGTAGTTTCGAGGAGTAATGTCTGTACATATTTGGCAGAAACTTTCACTTCTAGTATATATAATTTAGAAGTTTTGCATTCAAGTAAAAGATCAAAAGATACTGAGAAATGCCTTTTTAACTAAAACGGTTTGTTTATCGTTTAATTTTTATTTTTTTTATTTTATTATTATTATTATTATTATTGTATTTGTCTGTCGTAAATGGTAGAAAAACCGTTTTTCCCCCTTTTAACTTTTTTGTGAGGGATGACATAAAACTAAACTCAATGGCAACAGCCCCGTGGGTGGGGGGGGGAGAGGACCTTGGCCTGCTGTACCCAATCCAGCTTACTTGACCATGGGCTTCGGAGGGCCATACAGCAATGTTCCTTTCAGATAATCAGTCAGTCTGGCGCGGAACCCCCCAGTGTTTAGTTACTAAGCATGTTGTTCTAATTAATGAGGACATCACAATGAGATACAAAAAAAAAAAAAAAAAAAAATTGTATTTGACTGGAATTTGAAAGACTCTTTCATGATAACAGATAATTCCTAATTTTAAAACTTAACAAGAAAATAGTTGCATTCATCATTCAGTGCATGAACAGCCGCAGAGAATGAGCAACCAATATGGCATGTTTTAAGGACTAATATCCATTAAATCGCAATATTTTTAAAGGGCCTACTTTTGAAAAAATTACAAACTAATTGCGATAGATGCTCTAGTCATGTTGTCTAGAGCAGTGGCTGACATTCCAGAACACTGATTATTATTATTATTATTTTTTTAAATTCGCACAACGATTTTTTTTCCCTTTTTTTTTTCTTCTTCTTCTTCTTTTTTTCCCTTTTTTGTACAGCCGGCTAGTGACGGCCTTTTACTGTTCACCTGCCAGTGTCTGTAATGGCTCCAATACATAGTGACTACTTAGTCGGTGCAGATAAGAACTGTATGGCATTGGCTTATCTAAAATCTTCGTTTGTGCTCGACTCGAGTAATATCTGCACAACTTAGGTATACGTATAGGTTTCGACATTTTTTTTTTTTTTTTTTTTTTTTTTTTTTTTTAATTTTCAATTTAAAAATGAGATCTTTACACATTGAGAAGAATATTATTTGTTAAACTGCTTCTTCTGAAAAAAATTATTTTTAAATATCATCAATTTTAATAATTAACATTTAATCAATTAACTAAGCAAATTTTGAAGGGTAATTACAAAAAATCGAATTCACCCATAGATACAATATTGGTGTTCAATAATGAGGAATACCCTGCTCTATGTTTTGACCCTATTAACAAAATTACACAGTGTGCATATTTTATGACATCTTGCTTTAACTGTATATATGAGAAAAATCCATGTTTTTTAATGCAAAATCTTATCTTTAAATTTCTATTAAAAAGATATTTATTTACCAATCACTTAGAGTATTTATTGTCAAAACATTCAGAAACTTATGCTGATGTTATAGCATGAAACAAAATAAAAATATATTATTTAAACTGGAGTTATTACTGATTGAATGAAATGCAAAACTGAAGAAACTACATTTTGAGAAAAACTTTTAAAAAAGCATTTTTGATATAAAAAACTGTTATTATTATATTAATTATTATATATTTACATTTTAGTAAGCTCTTTCATCATAGAGGTTTCCTTCTTTTGCGATATTTTTTATTTTGTTTTTATTTTTTGATGTCTCACAAATCTTCACCGATTTTTGCGATTTGAAACCTAAACGTATGTCTTTTAAAACAACGGAGATCTTCGCCTTATCAAGAACGTCCCTGGGCTTAAAATCAATTATTTTGCGAAGACGTTTCGACCTTGAGCTAAGGGGAAATGGGAAATGAATTTCGAGAGGAGAGGAAATGGGCTTCTGGGATGGTTGACCCTCTCACAGCCTCCACAATTGTGCACTGATTAGTGGCTACTGTTTCTAATGAGCGGTTTCCCTTCTGCAGTGTAAAACAAAAGGAGATATAATGTGTCCTCAGCTCTACCAACAACACTAATGATGGGGCGGTTTTACGTAACTGCATTTGTAAGATGATCAGAGGTTATGAGTTTGGGTTGAGGACGTTCTCTTGTTTACTTGGAAATGAGTTTTGATTTGTCGGTTAATGAGCTGTTGGGATCAGATTCTTCGCTGCTGTCGAAACATAAATTTAAAATTATTATTATTTTTTTTTTAAGTTTATTATGTTGTTGTGAAATGTTTATTTTGGTGTGCTACGAATAACTCACGGATTTACAAATAACAAATTTGTATTACTTTATTCATGCTGTTGATTCTTTTTATACTTGATATTTTTGGCTCTATAAGTAGTACTCAGTTTAGTGGCGACGATTGTGGGTCGCAAGAAGTGCCACAAGTGAGGGAGAGGACAGTTTTCAGGACTTCATGTTTTTGACAATATTATCAACAGCAACAGCGACAGAAACACTAAAAGTGTAAAAAAGTTAGGGGTTAATACTACCTTTCCCCCTTTGTCCCTCCATCTACTTATCACCCTTGCTATTCCTCATTAAATACACTCAGTTTTAAGGCTTCTTAAGTCTTGAGTTTTGGTATTATTGTTTTAGTTGCATTAATATTAAGCTCCGTTTAGTGTATGTTACCAATATGTCTTTAAAGCTCATGTTACATCGACAAAACCTAAAATGTTTATTCTGAAATATTATATTTATAAATGCCTATAGTTGTAAACTACACCATCTTGACAACAAAACACGATACCTACGTTTCCTTACAATCCATGACAGCCAAAAACAATCAAGAATATAAATCATATAAAATACGCTCGTCTAAACTACAAAGCAACATCGCACTCACCATTTATCTACTGGAAGTAGAGTCGCTGAAAACATATTTCAACAATATAAGTATAAGCATCAAACCATCACAACCGGGAGACAATTTTCAAGATATTCCAATATCCTGACCAAAACATAATAATATCCTAGAAGACAAAATGGGATAACTCCACCTTCTTCATTCATAAATGAATGTATAGAACATAGAAAAGGAGTTGGGGATCTGTTTTGTACATAGTGATAATAAATCACAGAACTTCAGTCATCGAGTTGGTATGATCGCGTGCTGTCACTAGCTTCCGCTTTTTTTCCATCGATATATAATTAGGGGTTCTTTTGTTCGATTTCGACATCGTTCTACCCTGTTGAGGGGGGTGTTGGACCGTGGCTTGCTTGGAGTCATCGGGGAATGACTTTCGTGTGCTATTGATTTTGTTTCTTTTGAAGTGCTGATTCACACGATATGGGATTTGAAACGGAATTAGACGAGCATGCGGTTTCCTTAAACTACGAAAGAAAATGTAATTTTTCTCTCAATTGAGAATATATATAGGATCAGCTGTCTGAGGAAGCTTATAAATAATAAATTTGTTATTGAAATAGATTTCTACCAATAATAATTATTTCCTTAAATATCGGGAACCACAGGAGTATAGTCATTTTGCGCATCGAAAGTAGTTTTTAAGTTTTATTTTTTCGAAAAAATTCCATGTGGAAAACTTTTCTTGATTTCTCAAAGCTGCTTTCAATTGACTTTTTTTTTTTACTTCAAAAGTAACAAATTATTTTTTAAGTAAAGAAATGATAAAAAATCCCCGATAAATTAATTTATTTCGATTGAAAAAATATTAACAAAAATTCCATGATTTTGTAACTATTTTTTCAAGATTAATCAATTTATCAGGGATTTTCTGTTTTTAATTTTATACAACAATTTTTTAATAATTATCTATTACAAAATAATACTTTTGTTTTTAGAACTTTGTAAGAGAATTTCCGCTGAACTCGTAAGACATTTTTTTTATCTGCTATTGAATTGGTTTAAACTTGTATTAATTTAAAGGCGCCCCGAGAAGAATATTTTCTACATAAATGAGCTCAATCCCAACATGGAATCAAACAACCAAATTGACAAGCAAATAATAATAATAATAATAATAAATAACTAATTGAGAAATGAGGGAATTTATATTTCAATGCACATCGTCTTTAACTTTTTAACAATAAAATCTTTCCATTTATATCCCGTCTTTCAATTTTATCTCAATACTTTTTATTTGCCTAGTGCGCTTTACCGTCTTTGATCTAATCAGGTGTTTTAAAAAACAATTTAATTTGTGTTTTACTTCATGGATCTGTTGAAATCAGAATCCTCGTTTCCAGAGACCTTTTACCTAGAAACCACTTTGTCCGCATTACTTTGTTAGTTGCACGCTCGTTCTGAAATTGCAATTGCATGTGAGATCGTAAAAATCGAGATCGAAATTTTATAGCTGCATCTACACATCAAAATCATGCAACAGGTTCATTTTGCTTTTAGTGTTCCATATCCTTATAAAAATAATGTACAACCTTTTGATGTCATTCTTTTAAAAATATATCTTTCGTTTTAATTTAAACTTATTGTTCTAAATTAGTAGAAAATTGCATAATTTAAAATCGATTTAAATTTTCAACTGAAAATCTGAATTCTCCTAACATAAAATTTCTAAAAAACGATTAAAATACGGATAAAAATAAAATATCGGCTACAATATGCGGCTACTGACACAAGTCTTGCATTTTTTTTTTTTTTTTTCTCCTTTTTTTCCCCATACAGATCTATTCCTGTTCTCACAAGTGTAATTTTGCTTAAACTTTTTAAAAATCATTTCCCGTATTTACAAACTGCTCAATGAATAGCATATAACTAAACTCAGATTCGTAATACTGCCATTAAAACACTCACAGGTGCGATGATCCAACCAACAAGGTTTTTTTTAAATTTTTTTTTATCATCATACTAACCTATTTTTGTCCCAGAAAGCATGCCATTCATAGATCCTCACTACCTACTATTCAATTGTCCTTATTGTTCCATTTCAACTAACTCATTGCATTTATGTGTATCCTTGTTTCATGCGATATCGGTATTACTGAGATCAAAACTGCTGAGACGAAGTCAGTATAGATAGAATATAAAAGCAACAATTAAATTTAGTAGAGACCTGTTACATTTTACAAAAACAAAAATCCTATTCTATATCACACTTGAAACACATTTATACTCCTCTTAGACCACCTACTACCACTTTTGCTTACTTTGAAGTTCATTTTAAATGTGTCTGTATATGTAAGTGTTTAAGGTTAACAAAAACTGAAATATGTAACTTTATAACAGTTTAACTTACACTTTACAGAACACATGATATTTTACATTCACAACACGCTTTTTACTCCTTCATCCTTCAGAGAGCATCTGTTATATTAATCATCCTAAAAATGTTTAATTTTTGATGTGTATAACTGGTGTAACATTAAAAAAATGTGCTTATGCTGATGTGTCTAGAATGCCTATGATGTGTTTATTGCCGATGGTGTCTGCTGAAAATGGTGCCTGCTGAAAATGGTGTCTGATGTCGATGATGCCATGATGCCAATGGTGCTTGACGTCGAAGGTGTCTGATGTGGATGGTATATGATATCGATGGTGTCTGATGTGATCTAGACCGCGAGGTTGCGGGTTCGAGTCCCGTGTTAGGCATGGGTGTTTGTAATTGTATGTTGGCTTGTCTAATGACGAATGTTTCGACTCATTATAGCCCTCGTGTTGCTGACGGCGCCAGATAATCTGAAAACAACCGGTGTCTGATGTGAATGGACCTAAAAATTAAATATTTTACTATTACTATTATTAACTTCTCTAACATTAGTAAAGTTCACATTTAAATTTTTTATCATTCAATTTAAGAGCCATTAATTTTAAATTTTAATGATGATTTTGCACTATCTGATTTACCATTAAAAAGAAAAAAACAACGTGTTTATGTGCCATTGCAGTGATTTTTTTTTTAATGGAATCGAATTTTTGATTTTTTTAATGAACTAAAAAGATATAATTCGAAAAAGTAGATTTATGGACGTTTTACTTGCAAGAGTTGTGCATTATAACGGATTGAAACAAAACTTTAGATAGGTCAAAGGACTGGAAGATGAGATTTCAGGGGAGGGGAGGGGGATCTTTTTGTCATTGACTGAAGAACTTCGTATTTTAGTTTCACAGTTCGAAGCGAATCATGATTGAGTAAAGAGATCATCCCAATTCTTCGACATAATAGAATTCCATAATTTCAAGCATAAGCCAGTACTTCTGAATACGCTTTTTCAAAATTGTGAGCAATTGCTAGTTAAGCACAATTAGAACTGAGCAGTTAATCAACAAGTGAATTTTTTTTTTAACCCTTCACTTCCCTCGGAAAGTTCCGCTCCCGACACCAACAAATCACTCCTGTCCGCATTGTTACAGTTGCACGCTCAATGGTCATTTGGGCTAAAGCGGTCACCAAGCGGCCAGGTGAACGCGTGCGTGTTTTTAGATTGTGTGTGTGTGCATCCCTCTCGAAATAGAATGCCGGAAATTTCACTTCTATGAAAATAAATCGCCTCACACAAAGTTCAACTGGTGATGAGGAGAGATTATTAGAATTACATTTTTCTTTTTTATATATATATTCGGGAATTGTAGCCAAGGTGGCGTGCGATGGAGTCTTGCTTTTGGAAAGTGTCGACATGTAAACATACACGTGAGAGTTCGAGTTGATTTGGGGATGTTGGGATGCATGACCATTTCTGAATTGTTATGGAAAAAAGTCGTTGTCTGCAACTTGAGGCAGGCGTTTGGTACTGCAAACTTGCTTCTATGATTGTTCATTTTTCAAAAGTGTGCCATCCCTATTTATTGGTATATTTAGAAAGTTATTTCTTTATTCAGCGTATATTTAGTTACGATTTTGACTTTGGCGAGGACATATTTGTTAGGAGGTTTGTGTTAAGATATCGAAACAAATAGAATGTATTTATAAAAACAGATAATTATGTGAGTGGTGACCTTATGTGAATATAATTATGTGAATGAGTATTTTTTGCAGTAGATCTAATTACTATTTATAGTTGGGTGATTTTACTCAACTATATCACATGACACCCTGTTGTAAAGAAAAGTAGTACAATAAAAAGAAAAATAGATAAAAAAAAAAAAAAAAAAAAAAAAAAAAAAAAAAAACGTTTAAAATTTTTATGACTAAACTATTTTTAATGTAATCTCCCCGAATGGATTTGTCGTATGGTGTTGTAATTCGATGTTAAAATATTTTCTTGACAGACGGAAATGAACATTACTAGTCAACAAAAATATTACTTTTACAATTTTTGTGCGCAAGATTTTGTCTTTTTATATATTTTAGGTTTATTTGTTAATTTTGGTACATTTAAAGTTACTCAGTGAGATATATATAAGAAAATCTAGTCAATGTTTTTTCATATGAATCCTAATACCGATAGTGTAAAGGCTAAATAAGTACTTAAATTTTAGCCCACTGTTACGAGATTATTAACTGGATTATAAAAAGGCAAAGTTTCCTGTGAGGACAGTATTAATCGCAGTGTAGATGCAATGTGAGAATTGAAATATAGTCCAGTCATTGTAATTTGTGACAGTAATCATAGATTATGATGTAAAATTGAAAAGAAAAGTTCTAAATAACAAATCATCTTAAACTCTCTGCTTAAATTAAGATTATAAAAATGACAGGGTATGACAATTCTTTCAGTGTACAGTTACTTCTTTGGAATGGAAGAGAGAGGGGGGGGGGGGAGAGAGGATTTACTAATTTTCTAATCATTTACTTGCTAAAGTTTAAAAAGTTAAAGTTGAGTTATTGCACGCCGATGCCACTTACAATGCAGAAGATTGCAACAATTTTTTGGTAATATATTTAAATATACCAGAAGTTTATAATATGTAGAAAACAAGAGTTTAGTAAGGGAAGATGCATAGTTAGTAGTGATTTTATAACTTCTTATCTGGCACGAACCAGCCGAACATTGTAATGTTTTAAAACCACGCAAAGTACTCATTTATTTAACTTTCTAATTAGAAAATTATGGAAAAAAGACGAATTGTTTTCAGGGTTAAATTGTTATGTTAATATTGGTGTTTTTAAAATTCAAGTTGCCTCGAATTTTTCTCTTGTCAACGAGAGAAAAAAAGTATACGGGGCGTTTTTTTTAATTTTTTTTTTTTTTTAAATTTTTTTTTTTAATTCATTTCCTCCACCTTTTTCTAAGATTAAGTGGGCAAAGTCTCATAAAGATCGAAATAAAACTGTAGATTATGTTCCCATACCTCTTAAGGGTTAAAAATAAAAAAGCAAGGCGGGAAAGGGTTTTTTGAAATTTCGAGCAACCAGTTACCTCTCACTTATTTTGAAGATAAAATGTACAAACTTTATCAATATCGGAATAAAACTCTAGCTTCTTATAAAAAACACAAATACCAGTGGACACTCTTTTTTTTTAAATATATTTATATAAAGTTTCATAGCGTTTATGTTATAATCTTTTGAAAATTCTGTAGATTTCAACAACACTAGATTTTTTGTAATAAAATATGTGTGTGACCAATACATAAAAAAAATAATTTAAAGTTAATTTCTTTGATTCATATTTTGACTTAGAAAATCGAATTATAGGAATTATTTATTTTAAAGAATAACGTATTAACAATTTCAAACACCGTTCATTTTAAATTAGCGTTATCATAGCAAAAACTCTTTATCTGAAGTTAAATACTTCACGTAAAGTAATGCCCAATGGCTCATTAAAAATCGATTTTCTGCATAATTGTTCAGAGAATTCATTAAAATACTCGTTCAAAATCACTTCCCGGAAGAAAAGATTTCTCACGAGGAGTAGCCATTATTCATCCGAAAAATTGTCTTCTAACGACTTTCTTCAAGATCGTCAACAACTCTGAAAACGACATTCGCACAAAAGGCGTTCTTACAATATCCTAAAACTGGGAATTGCTATATTTAAACAGTGTTTCATGGTCAGTAGGCGGGCGAATTTGTAACTTTGCTTTGAAGACGATATATTTGGCAACTTGTAACTTCTTTGGATTTGTCAAGGATATCACTGGTCTATAGAAGAGAACTTTGTTCGACAGTTAATGGACAGTTGCGTATGTATAGATATAAAGGTAACGCAACGCTATTGAAAAGTAACAGAATTTAACTGTAAATTCCTAGCTGACGGAACGTTTGTCACTTTATTAACCCTTTGCACTCGTAACCTTTTTCGCTCGGAAGGACCAGCAACTCAAGACATTTTGCGGCATTTTTGGTTCGGTTTGAGGTTAAGCATTCATTACATATAAACTAAACACAGTCATTGACCTTGCATCGAATTTCCGCATCAAACCTAGTAGTCTTCTCATGTTGCTGCATCCAATCATGTGGTGCCTGAGAGACGCCCCTAGAGCTCAAAGGGTTGAAAGATAGTGGATCGCCGTTCCTCCCCACTTCCTCTTTGTTACATCATTACAACCTGGTTAATCGTGGCGTTTGTGGTTAAAGAAGTAAATAGTTTGTTATTAGAAATTGTACCTTTCAACTGCCTACCCGTATATTCTACTTAATTATTTATTTAATTTTTTTTTCCTCTTTTTTTCTTCTTCTGGCTCTTAAGGGCTTTGTTTTAGCATAAATAAGTAGACTTTACAATATTCATTCAGTAAGGTAAAAATAATATTTTTGTGACTTTGGAATACAAAGGAATGCTTTTGTTGTCAAGTTTGTAAGTGTCTGGTATTGCGTATAGTTTGCGTATGCTTGTTTTTTAATTTTTTTTTTTAAATTTTTTTTTTTTAAATAAAGCAAGCAGTATTGTTTAGTTTTATTTCTTCACTATTCAATTAACAAAATAATTTTTTAGGCAGCTATTGTATTGAGTATAGTTATAGACCCGTTGATAAACAAGCGTGTTTAGTAGATGAAGTATAAAGTTTTGTATTTGTGAAGTAATTAACTAATAAAAAAAATAAAAAAATGGGCGTGGCACACCTTTTGCAATTAATCCAAACTGTGCTATTTTGACATTTTTACTCCAAAACACCCATTAACAAAATCATTTCTGAAGTAGCTATTATGTTTAATTATTTCGCAATAATTTTTTTTTTTTTTTTTTGAAAAATCGTGCTAATTTAAACATTTTTTAACCAAAATGAGGAGTTTTGTGACGCAGTGTATTTTGCATTTTTACTTTTTTCTATTGTGTAATACTTATACAAGCTGAGTTCGAAGTTTGATGTATTAGAATATCTTAGTTAATTTCTAAATTAAATTTCCTTTTTACTTCACTTCAATGCAATGAATTAAAAAAAAAAAGCAGATAATTTTTTTATATATTTCTATTTTAACAAAGTATATTTAAAGAGTTAGAATCTTCAGTCAAAATATTTGTAATATTTTCCATTTATGACACGAAATCTTTTGCATTCTGAAAAATATTACAAAACATTCTTAAATTAGATATTTTTAACAAACAGCAAGCACATTGACCGATTTCTGTTGTTCAATTGCTCCGAAACCGTGAAGTTTAGTCCTTCTAGTCTGCAGCAGAAATGTTTATACTGCTCCAATTTTAAATTTTCGCTGCACCAGAACTGCACCTTGGTATCGTACAAACGTCTCCATTAATTAGACTAAAATATAACGATCAAATTAATTAACACACTACTATGCGTCATTGCAGTATTTTATATTCTCATTTCCTATCACAAAAACAAAAATAATACCTCAAAGTGATTGAATTGAAAGTTTTACAGAACTCTAAACTGAACAATATACCGCGTTGAGAAACATCGTTAGCAGGAAAACGACATGCTCCCTCGTAAAAATTCTTTTTAGCCAAGCTCATCTATAATCTCTCTCCCGCATCAAAACCATCCCCACACATCATCATTTGATTCTCTTTCCTGGAGTTACTCTTCCATGTTTGGCAGCACCACGTGTCACAGAGGACGAAATTAAGAAGAATCGCCTCATTGTGCTTCGATAACTGTAACCGTGATCATGTCGTGAAGATGGAGGAAAAAAATGACGAGGAACAGAATTCTTTTTCCCCCCTCCTATCTCATTTATTGAAGCATGTCATTTTTGACTGAATCTCGGCCTCGAAGCATGGAATTGAGGGGCCTATACTTATCATAGGGTCATCAGCTAAGTTCAAGGTTGGAAACTAGTTCTAAATGTTATTTTTCATTTTTCTTTTTGGATGGGGGAAAGTGATATTTTCTGGAAATGTTTTGGTTAGTGACGTTCCCCTAAGTCGTTTGAAAATGTTTGTCCATTATATTTTTGTGTTCCTGCTAAAATTAATGTAATGAATTGAATAATTTTTGGAGTTACTTTAGATAAATTTATATATATATATATATATATATATATATATATATATATATATATATATATATATATATATATATATATATATATATATATATATATATATATATGGTGTCTTCTTCTTCCGACAAGTAAGTTGGTCGCAAAATATCAATTCAAATTGAAAATTTATAAAAAAATAAATATGTATTTTTTCAAATTGGAAATTACCTCTAGTTATTCAATTTGCCACTGGATATCAAACTTGTGCAATATCGAATCGAATATAAGTTAATTAATGGGAAATAATATTAGGTAATAGGACCTAATGTAAGTTAGATAATACAATGTAATATAATTTAGATAATGCCATGTAGTTTTGTTAGATAATCTAATCTAATATATAATAGATAATAAGATGTTTTTGTCCTAAGAGAAAAATATCCATCGAAATTTTGAATACCTGTCGAATACATGTTGCTTTTAAAACGTCATTTGCCAATATTTAAATTATTAAAAAAAAAAAAAATTCTAATTAAAATATTACAGTGAAAATCATTTTATCGACCCTTCGTGGCTCGGTTGGTAGAGCATCGGAAAACAAAGCGGGATGTTACGTGATCGAAACCCACTGACGCCGAAATCTCAAATTTATTTCCTTTATTGATTAATTCTAATATTGTTTCTAGAACTTTCTAGAAGGAATCTAGGAAGTTCGCCCATCGTATATATGCAAATTCTATTGTTCTGATTCTTATACTTCCTGTTTGGAAGATCCTTAAACTGTATATAAGTTGATACTCCCAGAGCTGGGGGAATTAAGTCTTGAGTTTACTTGGGGATTGTTCATTCATTTCCTTCGATAGCGTATTCTATGCTACAATATATATTTAGAAATCGTCTTCTTATTGTGTCTCAGTAACAGATCTCAGCATACAAAGTTTTATTATTTGTTGATTCCACATGATCCAAACTGCTCTAAATAGCCTCAGTTTTATTATGGCTACTCAGCATATGTATATCTTTCTAAAAAACGAAGTTAAACGAAATTGTAACAAAAATTTCAGAAGTGACTTCCCCATGAAATACTGTTTGGTATTATCAGTATAGTTTTTTCTAAGTCAAAAACGAGACTTAAATTTAATCTCTTTCATTCTTATAAATTCGAATTTGATACTTATAATATTAGTAGCTCTTCTGACAACTTTGGATTTTTTCTTGGACACTGGGTTAAGTTCCAGTTCTGTCAACTATTTGAATACCTATTCTCACTTAAACAGTTATTTTAACTCTCGCTTCGTCAATTCAGGAAGAAAGTCACTTCTTTAACCTTGGACATATTTGGGTGGCACTCTTTTTAGAATCGCTGGAGCGTATCTTAGACCATCAAAAGGGGTTAATCTGTGGTAGACGGCATGTTAGGAGAAATAATATAACGCTTGAGTTTGGATGGTTTGGCCTTCGCCGTTGCAGCGCTGACAAAAAGAAATGACACACCATTTTTTTACCCAAAAAAAGTGGAATGTGTATTTCTTTTATGAATCGTAGAAACAAAAGATATTTTGTACCTCAACTTGTGCTTCTTTGATAATTTCAGATAGGTATTGAATACGTCTTTCAATTAGCAGAATATATTTAGCATTTCGTTTCCAGTTCCATCTTTTTTTTTTTTTTTTTGTCTCTCATTCAGTATAGTAGTTAGCGCAGCAGACTACCACGCTGATGGATCTCGGATCGAATCCAGCCGGGGTAAGATGAGGATGTTCTAAGTTAGGGGCAACGATGGCCCACCCACTGGGTACCCCTTCACAAGTGGCCATAGCTACCAGCCTTGTAGTGGCCAAGTAACTACGAGCACTTGAGCCCTTCTTTAAGGAAAAAAAATGGTGTTTTTTTAGTAGAAAACTCCCCAAGTTAGCATTTGCTTTCAAAATTTTAATAGATTTTTCTAAATTATATACATTCTGATTAAAGCTACTTCTTACTTTAAAATTTAAGTACAGAGATAATTTAATTTAACCACTCATGATAATAAACATCAAAAATAATAATACATAAATGTTGAAAGTTCTATACATCAGTATACAATGATGTCCACGCACTACAAATTAAATGATTTGAAATAAATTTGTATTATTTTCTGTGGGAATCTCTATTTTCCGCTCAATACGACAGCTTTTTGTGACGTCCTTGGCCTTGAAAAATAAAGCATCTTTTAAATGATATACACTTGTTGAGTAACCTTTTCGCATTTCACTAAGTCATGACAGTATTGTTCATTGTTGAAATATTCTTAAACTTAAAAATGTCATCTGCATAATGATCCAACTATTCTTGAATTTAATAATGGAAAATAAGTAATTGTATTAAGTAGTGTTTTGTTGCGTATAAAGAGTGAGTAAGAATTTAAAGGATGTTGTTAAATCTAAATTTGCTTGAGATTGGATAATGTTCTGTAATGGTTGATATCCAAATACCGACTTATTTAAGAAATAATTTAAGTAGGGTTTTTTTTTTTTTTAATTTTTTTTTTTTTTTTTTTTAATTTTTTTTTTTATTATTATTACATTTATCCTTACCCATGATAGAGCCAGTTTATCAAAGTGTGATTTTCTATCTATTGACATACGAATAAACTACCACTTTTTTGCTTTCTGCTATGAGCATTTTTGAGTTGACCCTTCTCTATATTATAAATATATTCCTGTAAGAACATTATGGAAAAGAATTGCATATCTGTAGTTTAAAGTGAATTCTGATCTCCGAAGTACAGTATCGATAACGGTACATGCTAAATGATAACCATACTTTTTAAATGGAACAAATAATAAATAATTTTTTTCAGGTATAATGCATTGATAGGTCTTACAATAACTTTATTTCTTTTAAAGCACGGTAGGATTTTAAATGGCATATTTCGCATTATTCAAATGATGTGAATCCATTTTTAAAGTCATGTATTGAGATAATTTAAAATAAAATAGTATAAAACATTTGAAACCTCCATTATATATAAGTTCGGAAGAATGAACATTTATTTTGACTACTTTGTTGTACACTATTAAAAATTTTGTTCCACCTTGCACCAAAAATTGGTTCCCATTTAGCTGAAACCAACAATTGTTGCTTAATTTCACCTTTAAATGATCCTTACGGTTGGAGGTAGCATTAAATCGTGAAAGTTGCAGCTAAATGGGAACCAATTTTTGGTGCAAGGTGGAACACAATTTTTAACAGTGTAGCAAATTTGTTTAAAACAAAATTATTATCCATCATACGGCTTCTCAACAAAAAAACCTAGAATTTACACAGAATATATTGTCAAACAGAAAAAATTGTCTTATACAGAAAAAATTGTCAAACAATTTCTCTTATATGAAACCATGAGCCATATACCTATTATATATGAACATTTATTTATATAAAAGAATCTTTACGACTTTCTTTTTTCGCATAAGTTAAGCCTTGCAATTTCCTTTTTATACTTCTAACAAACAATAGTTGTTGAAGACTTAGGAAGTAATAAAGTTAATACATCTGTTTTTAAAAAGGTCAATCTTTAAATGAAGAAATTGTTAGAGAAGAAATGACAAATATCTTACTTGATGGTGAACAAAGTTTGCAGGTTGGTCTTCCTTGCAAAGATTCGCTTTTTCTTCCTCCTCTATTGTTATTGTCCTTGTTTCCGATTATCTTGGAAAATGTCATTTCCTCTTTAACCTCAAAGTGTAACCGACTAGAAAAACAACCGACTTTAAAGGACGATTGCGTACTTTGTAATATTTAAGGGTTTTTCAGTAAAAAAAAAAAATGCGTAAAATAAAAACGCGGAGTGTTCATTATTAAATTTATTTTGTTTAGAGGCGTATGAATCCTGAATATCTTTACAAAATTCAACTTGCATGTTACTGATATCTAAAGGAAATATCTTCAGAAAAAATAAACAGCAAATTTTTGCTATCATATTGAACTGTGAAGCTTTAAGGACTTATAATGGTAGTTAACTTTGCAGAGGTAACCTTATATAGAAAATTGTGAATAAAGTTTTAAACCTGAACAAAACATCTAATAAAGCTTTTGATTTATATCCTATAATTTGAAAGAGTCATTTTTGAAAATTTGGATTATTTATAATTTTTGTTTAATTTGTCTACTATTTTTTTTTTATTTTTTATAATTAAGATATTATTTTTCCTTGATCCTAGAAGTACGTATACGAAATGCTATGAAGATATGTTGATTGTTACAGGATACGAATTTCTCTAAGAAAGAGCGCAAATTCCTCTAAAAAAGAGCAAAAGAGCAATAGTAATTATATGTGCCCTACACTACCAATTAATAAAAATACTGAAAAAATATGTATGATATTATCTGCATTAGTTTACTATTGATGTAATATTTAAGCTAAACATTAATAATATTGTGTAACTATTAAGATCATTCAATCAACGAATATTTTCAACTGTAGGTTGTGTCTTATGAAATGTTTTAATACTCTTATTTCCAAAAACTCTATTTCACATGGAAAACGTGATCAGTAAAATATAAATAAGTACAATATCATTTAATTGAATAAAAATAAACATAACAGTACAATATGTTGAAAGAAAAACAATAGTTTGCGAATGTATTAACTAAATAAAGATATATTTTTTTCTAAAAATTTTCGTGAATCGCAGTAGATCTGTATATCGCAGTCCTTTATTTAAAAATCAACTAATAATTTCAATCTCCCAAGTTATGTAGGTTGGAAACTACATGAAGAATGAATTAGTAGGCGTTAGAGCATTAATAAAAGCCACGAATAAAATTTCAAAAACCACAAAACGAGTCAGATTTCCATCAACAATCTACTAGTTCGTGAAGGACGAGACTTCTTTCTTTCATACAGGGAAACAGCATCCACACCTACGGATTATGCCACAAACCATTATTTGCCTTGACGTAGGCGATTAGGTAAGCCATACCGATTACAACTCAGCGTTGGGTGGATTCACGATTTTTGAATCTGAAGGCAAACAACAAACAAAACCTGAAATCAATTTCGCTTTCTCGCGGTCGATGCAAATTCAGTTCTTCCTTCAGCAAATAATTTAAATGAAGTCAATGACAGTGTGATATCTATGCGTAACTTTTGTAATAATCAACACTATAAATAATGGTCGAAAGTGGAACTGAAAAGCCTTCAGGCATACGAATGCATCATAATCCGGTTTCACAGTGTGGATAAAGATTTATGGTTATTTAGTTTTCTGAGGTTTATTTGAGTGAATATTAGCAGGAAGTCCTAGTAATATAAGGATCGTCCCCAATACTAGCTATGTTACAACCTTCCAGTCCAGTTAATTTAGAAACCACTTTGATTAAAGCCTTGAAATTTGGTGAGTAGGTACGAAAGTGATCACTTAATGAGATGACTTAAATTACAAACTCGAAAATAGCGTCTAATATATTCTATTTTATATTTGAAATCCTTACTTTAGTACAGATGCAGTAGTCTTTTACTTTTTTAGTTTTCATTTATAAACAATAAATAAAAACGATTTATGTCATTTCATTAAGTGATCATTTTCGTACCTAGTCACCAAATGTCAAGGTTTTATACAAAGTAGTTTTTAAATGAACTGGGCTAGAAGACGGTAATATAGCGAGTATATGGAATGATTATTATTAGGAGTTCCTCTTGATGGAAGTAGACGTTGAAAACTCTTCAGGAACCGATAGTTCTATATGTCATCATCCAAATTTCTAAGTTTTTGTTTCTAACGTAACCAAGTTTCTAACTCTATAATTGAACTTCAAATATGTTATTTTAAGTTAAAAGTCTAAGAGTTCTTATTATTAGATACGTAATTCGATGTTTTCTTTGTATTATAATCTTCGTAGAAGAGACCTACATCAAAATTGTTTCAATGATTTAAGTGTTCAAAACAAAACCATTATGGTAAATATTCTTAAACATCAAAAGTGGGCTTGCATAATTTTATATTTGTTAAATTAGAAAAAACTTTTTGTTTCTAGCTTACCATATTTTCGCTATGGGAGATTACATTATTATCGGTACACTATTAAAAGTGGTACATTTTTTTTTTTTTTTTTATCTTTTTATTTTCTCCATTAGTTTTTTTCATTAAAAGTGTACAGCTTGGCAGGTTAACTCAAGTAATGTTCAAAGTAATTTATAAAAACTGAAGATAGTTCATATTTTCTTTTTGGGTCTTAAGCTTCATTCAAAACTTTTCTAAGGTTCAGCCTACAAAATCACCTATGATATAATCCTTAAAGTGGTACATTTTAATCCAGTAGATTTTTTTCTTTTTGTGTATGTTTAATATGTTCTAAATAGTATGGATGTTTGGTTCGCAAACACAAAGACTGAAAATGCTTACCCACGAAAAACGTGGACGCAGTGACTTTAAACCCATTTCGTTCAATGAACATTTTCGGTCTTTGAGCCTATCGCAGATACCAAATTTTATGAAGATATGTTCAAGGTATGAATGATTCAACACAAAGAGGAAAAAAGGGAATACAATGAAAAAAAAAAAAAAAAAAAAAATGCAACAATGCCATAAATAGAATCCACAAACCCTTTCTTAAAGGTATAAACTTATATATTTTTTGTTTCTTTCCTACTTATTAAACTCAAAAACATTTACCTTATTTAGTACAATCTTAAATCAAACAATTCAGAAATAAGCTATTGTTCTCAAAAATCACGCTTTTTCTACACCTCACTATTCGTATTTAGTTAAGCTTATTCTAATTTCGTGTCTGTATGTGATTATTAACAACTAGCATTAAGAAAACATCACAGAAGCGGAACTAAGCACTCATGAAATGGCGCTTTCTGAACCTTAAGCTTATTTGAATATAAAAGTTCCGACTTTATTTCGTGAGATTTAAATAACTGGATAAAAGTCAATAACTTATAATGACCATTGGTTTAATTCCTTTCAAATGATAACTTCCTGACCCACAAGATCAGATAGGATCATTGAATAGTAGCATTAGTTATAATCGTTTCATAAAGAGCAATGTCAGGTCGTCCACACTAATTTTTCCTGGCATTATACGCCGACCAAACGGTATAGTGGTTAGCGTGCTAGCTTCTAGACCGCGATGTTGCTGGTTCGAGTCCCGTGTTTAGCATGGGTGTTTGTAAATGTATGTTGGCTTATCTAATGACGAATGTTTCGACGCATTATAGCCCTCGTGTTGCTGACGGCTCCAGATAATCTGAAAACAAACAACCTGGCATTATACTGTTGCTAGATGTTCCATACGGCAAGTACAGTTGATATTTTGTAAGTAATAATTCTAATAAGGTTTTAAGGTATCCATATACGTTGGACAATTTTTTTTTTAATTCTTATGCCAGCGTGTCAAATTTTTGTGAGAATTACAAGAGCAAAAAATGTAAATTATTTGCAGTAGCAAAAAGTAAAAAAATAAAATATTTATTTAATTAATTGAATTTTAATTCACTAATTAAGGCTTAATTGCAACAATAATAAAATAATACCTAATTAATTTTGAAGCAAATTTCTTACTGGAAATTAAAAACAAGGTATTGATACATGGTCCCAAGCAAAATATAATGTATAACTTAAATATTTTTTTAAATTTTAACATTTAACATGAAAAGTACTAGAAAAAAATAAAAAAATTCTAAAAATAAAAATATTCTAAAATACATACAAAAATCTAATTATTACCAAAATATTTGTATACAGCTAGGGCCCGTGCTCTGAAATGCTATCTAAATTATGCAGTTTAAATTTTAAAAATCAGTTAATTAACTCTTAAGATATCACCGTTGAAGTACATTCACTCAACAATGAAAAGCAGTTCTCCAGAAATTGAGTTCAAAGTTCTTTTTTCCAATATGTTTTAAAAGTCGACCTTTACGAAATTGCATGTAATTAAAAAAGTATTTTAACTATAAGAAAGTTATTGGTATCATTTTAAAGATAATAAATTGGAGAACATTTTAGAATAAAAAAACAAAAATGCCTGTTTGGGTCAATTTTTGCGATTCCCAACGTATATGTATACCTTAAGGAATTTTATCCTAATCATTTCATTTCACGACAGCTCATTTTGACAAAACGTTTTGTTCGTGTAACATTATAAAATGAGGAAAAGAATTTATATATTTTTTTTACAAATTCGCTAAAAAATTTTTTAAGGTTATCGTGAAATAGCAAAGCCATTTCTCTTTATTTTTAGTTCTTAAATAAGGTGATTTTTTTTTTTTTTTTTTTTTTTTTGGTATTATAGTTTGTTATAACAAAACAACCTAGATGCTGTTGATATTTTCATTGTTTATAGATGAAACAAGTTACTGTCCCTAAACTTTAAATATTTCTATTAAAGTACAACAGGTCCAGGTAACAAGCATGTACAATATTGTGACATATAATGACTGAAATCTTGACCTGTTGGGATAAGGACATATATAATAGTAAAAACTCTTCTAATTTGTTTTTTATGAAAAAAAATGTCACTGAGTTGATGAGTTTGGCAAGGAAACTTGCCACTAAATATCCGAGTTATACTTCTATTTGGAGCCAAAAGATGGGAACTTCCCTTAAAGTTGGATTAGAAACCCTCTTCCGATTGATCTTTAAAACGTTTTCAATTGGAGCTTACAATATTTTTTTATTTTTTTTTTATTTTTTTTGTAATCCTGCTAATCTTATAGATATCTTTAAACTGAAATATGATTATACATCAAAACATACATATTTTTGAAGCTTTGAAAATTGACAACCGGTACGGTAACCATTTACTTTACTTATGCTTAAATTTTGATGTAGGAACTCGCTTGATGAGACAATTTATTTGACACAACGCTTGTTTCTGTATAATTTGTAGGTATATAGTTGTGTGGCTAGGTATTTTGTTTATAATCTTTAAATTGTCAGAGTTTTTCTTCTTCATTTTTCATCTACCTTAACCAATTGAGATTTCACTTATGTTGCCAAATCGTACAAGCTTGGTTTATGAACTTGGAAGTACTGCAATACTAACGTGTGAAGAAGCTGCCGTTTAGTGACCGTCACAATCCAGCATTCTTAAATTCACTCCTAAAACCAACCACCATTGTTTAAAATACCTCTACTCAATCACGATTGCTCTCAAAACAACTGAAGCTTCATTTTATTTTATTCTTTTTAAACCTTATATGCGAGGCATTCTCATAGCCAACAGATTCATATTCTTTAAATGGGTATCCTTTATGAATAAACGATATTTTTTCTTTCTTTCAATTTTCAAGTAGACTTAGGCTTGGATATCAATTTTTGAACAATAACAGGTTGCCATCTTTTCTTAATCTTTTAATTTGGTTTTGTTTAGAAAGTCATACCCGCGATTGAAATCTTAAGAAGTTTAGAGATTTTAAAATTGCACTCTTACTCGCCCATTAAGTATTGTTCCATCTTCAAAGTTTACGATAAAATACTATTTTATTCTAAACAGTTACTCTAAGTAATGTATGAAAATTATAAGAGTTAATTATGACGAGAGTTAAAGTAGAAACGACGAACTTCTACTGCAATTCATTATTTTGAAATAAAGAGTTAATATTCCTTAATGTCTTGAAACTAGGCAATTTGCTTATTTAAAAAAAAAAAAAAAAAAAACTCACAGCCGGCTTATGATAAATAACATTTTAAGATATCGAATTATTTTTCCAACTAAAACTTTTTTTCTACTTTGACGTAGAATATAACTTCATTGATGATAAATAAAACGCACCTACTTCGTTATAGGCCGTAAATCCTGTTATTTCTATACTAATATCGATCAATTTAAAAAAATATACCGAATCAATTGTGATGGAATCTTTTCAAATATAAAGAAACAAAATAGTAATATTAGGTTAAAGGATCTTAGTGTTTGGTCTTACTCTAGTAATTGGCCATTCACAATTGAAATTTAAAAATCCTGCTCTAATTAAGATTAGTAGCTCAAAAATGAGTCAGAATGAACTTTGTAATATCTTTTTTTATATATCGGACTACTTACGTTTTTTTATTAATTTGTAAATAACAAGACATAAAATGGATTTGTTTTTATACAAGTTTCCAATCGATTTCGCATTTGTTTTATCTAAAGTTGTGAAGGTAAACTTTTTAAGTTAGGCCTTCTTTAGATACTGTGTATATCTTGTTTTTGATGTTATGAATAAAAAGTGTTTATACTGTTGAAATGAAATAAATTGATAAGAATAATTTTAAAAAGATGTGCCGAACATTAGCACGTATTATAAGCTAATGTAGTAGGTTTTGCATCTATTACGGCTTATCTATCTATTATTTATCTATCACATCAATCATTTAAAAAAAAAAAAACACTTTATAATTATGCCTTAAAAGTAACTTTGATTATTACTATCAATTATAAATATATCCTTATAATTAAAATTCTTTTTTTTGGTCATAGCTTTTACTTAATTTTTCCTACTTTTTTTTATTCATATGTGTTATGTCCATAATACTAATTGCGCTCTTAATACTTAATGTTAAATAAGCTTTGATATTTTCACACTATTCACTGAATTCCGACTAAAATTTAAAACTTAAATTTTATTCAAAGAAACATTTTAAAAGTTAAGTGCAAAAGTGACTTTATTTTTCTCTCATCTATAATTTATAACCATAAAACCAATACTTTCTTATGAGGAGAATTTCTATTCAAAGCGAATTCTATTCTAAGCGAGAATTTCTATTCTAAATTTTTTTTTTATATAAAATTATGAACATAAAGAAATATCCCAACTTTCTTGAAATATTTTTTTTGAGTGAGAGAGAAACACATATTTTCTAAGATGACAAAAATAAGTATAATTTCCTTCATTAAGTCGTCGATCACTAATCCTTTTACCCTAAATAATAAGATTTTTAGGTATATATATTTCCTGATATATATATTTCCTGAATGTATATTTCTTATTCGGATGATTATGGTATCATGATTATAGTAGTGGCATAACTCAAAATTTTCTTTTTAATGGGAATCAGATTTAAAACTGAACGAAAAAAATGTAGAATTAAAAACTTTAATATATATTTTTCAAATTTTTCTAGAAAATTCTCAACCTTCTAATTCGTACTTTTTTAAAATTTACATTTTCTTTGCAACACTTTTATATCCATTTATCAGCAGTTTCTATATAATCATTGCTCATTTCTATATAATAATTGTTCATATATAATCATTTTAAAAATAAACGCAATCGGCAACTTCACTAATGTCACCTATTTTATTACACTACACAAAGCATTTTTGTAGTTAACTTTTTCACAATCGACACAAAAATGAAACGCAATCAATGCAAAATTCGTTCACCTAGCTACATTAGTTAAGTACAGTAACCATAACAATTTACAATTCTATGATAGTTTAAACGAATTTCATATCAAACCATCTCATACAACCAATTCAAAATTGGGACATCTAAGCATATAAGTTAAGTAACTACAACAATTTGCAATTCTATAATAGTTGAGACCAATTCCATATCACACCATCCCATCGACTAGATCCATTGAAAAAACATGCCGCTTGCTTACGAAATTCGGACACGTGCAATTTCCCTCTCAAGAAAATTCGATCCAATCGAGAACCTGTCTGAACTTGTTTAGATCCCTCCTGCTCCAGCGGAAATCTAGGATCGAAAGGTAATCAAGGACAAGAGTTGTGGGCCCCTGCGGAAATTGATTAAAAAACTTTTGTTTGCTGGGCTTGATGAGGTCTCCATTCTACTCTTTTTTTTCGAAAATACGGGCTCGCTTGGGGATTTTTGACTTTTGTTTTTCACTTAGTCCATCAAAAGGGAACGCGGGGCTGAAATGTTAATTAGATTTAGTTAAGGTTTGGAGGTTGATTTTGTTTTAAAAGGTGGTTTTTATGGAGCATTAAAAGCTTGAATGTTGGGGAAAGAGAAGGTGTATCACTAGGGTCAGATTTCGCAAGGTTTATTCCATTAACTCTTAATGGTATAGTACTTCTTTTTGTTAATGTTTCAATACACTCTATTTGACTTTTTATCGTAAGTTGAACGATTAAGTAGATTTTTAAGTATCTTGATATTTTCTTCTGAAGTAATATTGGTGAAGATAAGAAAAATACGTGTGGTACCCATCAGAGTTTTTTTCGTTAAGGTAAATAGAACAAAATAATGATATTGACATTTGTAACCAAAGCTATATAAGATTATGACAAAAAAAAAACCAGTTGCTTACATAAAAGGATGTAAATCGAGTTATTCAATACTTTAAAGAAAAAATTATTAAAATTATTTTGCATACTCATACTAATTTCTTGCTTAACAATTATAAGATAAGGTCAAAAGAGTTGTTTATAATAATAAAACAAGCTGTGGATCTATAGAGAGCTACTTAAAATAGGCGTAAAACTCTGAAATTTTCAACATAAGTAGTTTTGGCCTTCTAATTGTAAGTTTGATTTGGTTGTATTCAGATTATCTGGCGCCGTCAGCAACACGAGGGCTATAATGCGCCGAAACATTTCGTCATTTAACAAACCAACATACATTTACAAACACCCATGCCTACACGGGACTCGAACCCGCAACCTCGCGGTCTAGAAGCCAGCACGCTAACCACTATACCGTTTGGTCGGCATTGTAAGTTTGACAAACAGAATATTAAAATTTTAATTAGATCTGTATCAAATAATTTTTTTTTAATTAATTGTTTTTTACAAATTGACTTCAAACAGAGATACAGCTCTGAAATTTCCAAAATAAGTAGATTACACTTTTAGTTGTACGTTTGAAGGACAGGATGTTAAAAATTTAATTATTTATTTTTTAATTAATTTTTTAATTCATTAAAAAAATTACGAAACAATTTCTAATAGGGATACTGCTCTGAAATATTCAACATAAGTAGCTTTAGTTTTCTAATTGGACTTTTCAAAAAAGAGAATTTTTAAATTTTTATTAATTTTTTTTAAATAATTTTTTTAATTAATGAATATTTTACCAAACGATTTCTAATACAGCTCAGGGTTACAGCTCTGAAATTTTCAACATAAGTAGTTTTAGTTGTCTAGTTAGACTTTTCAAAAACAGAATTTGAAAATTTTGATTAATTTTTTTTAATTAATGAATATTTTACAAAACGACTTCTAATAGGCCTAGACCTCTGAACATTTTAACATAAGTAGTTTTGGTCTTCTAATTTAGCTTAACACAAACACATTTTAAAATATTCTCAAAGGAGTGAGGGTTGTTGTATTATTGTATTACAGGGAAAATTTTTTATTTCTCGACAAGAGAGGGTGTTCTAATATCAAGGGCAAATGCGTAGCAATTAGTTTTTATAAAGGGAAGTGAGCTTATGTTTACGAGTCAAAGAACCTTCCAACGAGCGAAGCGAGCTTTTACTTGCATAGTAATGCACCTTTCAACGAGAGAAGTGAACCTGTGCTTATGTGTCAATAAGCTTTTCAGCGAGCGAAGCGAGCTGTGTTTCCGTAATATTGAAATTTTTCAGTGAGCAAAGCGAGCTGTTTGTTGTAATGAAACTTTTAGCAAGCGAAGCAAGCCCATTCTAGAAGCGACAAAAGCTGGGACCCATACACCAGTAACGAGTATCCTCAACGCGGGGCCACGCAGCTAGTTACTCGATATTATTCTAATACACTTTTTCAAAACTTAACTATTAAAAACTATGGGCTTTATTATTTAATTTTTATTTAACAATCCAGTGGATTATCTCTTTTTGTCACTTACAAATTTGCAGTTTTTAATTTTGGATTGCGATTAGTTGAACATATGTTAAAGAGTATAACAGTATGATGTAAATAACCTCTAATAGATTATGTATGTATTATAACATCTACTAGATAGTTGGAATTATCATTTTACTATGTATAATTCTTGAATTTAATAATTATATAACCAATTTTTTTCTTTGGCTTCCAGGTTGGCGGTTCCGCCGTGATTGGCTGCATGCTGTGGGTTTTGGCGACATCCCCAGCGCTAAAAGACTTCTTCTTAGGCACAACGGTGAGTTCACATTTCACTTATACGAGTAATTAAAAGAGATAATTTTGACAACGGCAAAGTGCAATAAGCAAGAAATCGCCTTGCCTCCTATTAACCTACTCATGTAGAAAGACCCTTAGCTCGATAAATGTCTGATATTTCAGTGAGCTATCGAGACCATTCTGAGATTTTTAGACAAATACTAATAGTTTAAGAATATACTTATCTACTGAAAAAAATCCAGCCGGAAATGATAAAAAAACAAAAAAAAAACGACCGAACCCGAATGAATTGAACTACCAACCGATATCTCCTTATATATAAAATAACGAACGAGCTTTTTGTCTGACAGTCTGCAACCCTTTAATTCTCAACAAAAACAAAATGTGTTCCTTTTCACTCATCATTCTCTTTTTTTGAAAACTGAGACTAAAATTAATCATTTAACTGAGACTAAAATTAGTCATTTAACTGAGACTAAAATTAATCGTTTGCATACGAAATTGAAATTAGTATGCAAATGATTCTCTAGAAGAAACATATATGGCTTTTCGTAGAATTTTATTTTATAGCTTTGATGAATGTTTTTTAGATATTACTAAATACATATGCTGCGATATTTAGATATTACTAATATATATATACATATATAATATATACATTTATAATATATATGTCTAACCTTACTGTACACTAAGGTTAATATCTGTGTAGTCTAGTGAACAGTAGTATACTAACTTGGATATATTAAAAAAAGAAGAAAATGAAAAAAAAAAAAATATGGTTAATATTTTATTGGTTTACTGACTTTAAAGATAATTTGCAAATGACAAAGACCCTAAATTAAGAGAATTTTCAAATCCAGCTGTTTTGTGAGTAAAAGATGTTTTTAAGTTGAAGGAATTTAAAATTACATTGATTATTTTAGTGTTAATAATTTAAATTGCATTGAAAAGTAAATTTATTTAATTTTAACGTGAAAAGTTTGGAGGGTAAGTAGGTTAGATAACAATTGCATTACTAAAACCATTATTTGGCATTGTACAACATTTCGATCCAACAAAATATCTTTTTTCTTTCATTTTCTAGTATTGAATAAACAGCAATAGTTTTCTTGGAGACTTCATTTTCACGGGCTAGAAAAAGTATATTCTCGGAAAAATCCGTATTTTCTTTTTTTCCTTTTTTTTCTTCTAATATTTAAATTTTTTTTTCCAGTTGCATCACTGAGTTTAAACGAAGAAATATTACTCTTATATAATAGTTTTTCTACGAAAATCCTTTTCATTTTACCGTAATATTTTGAAATTCCTCATGATCCGGAAAGAAAACTTTCCGAAATTTCGTTATTTAAGCTCGAAAACAAATGTGCTGCTGCATATTTTTGGACGTTACTTTGGAATTCTGTTGATTACATTGCGTGATTGCATTTTGCTTGTTGTTTGCTTTAAACCAGGTTGTCCGTGTGTTACACTTTTTTGTTTAAACTCTTACATTATTCAAAAGAACCTAGTGCAAAACGCTGAAATATAAGGTTTTTTTTCTTTCTTCATTTTTTCATGTTACGGTACTTTAACATTAAATAAAAATTCAAACTATGTTTTAACTATGGTTTTTAACAAATGGTTTCATTTTTCACTGTTGACTAAATTTTAAAATATTATGTTATACAATTCCTAGACTTTCAATATGAATTAGGATCGTGATAATTGAAAGCTATATATTGTGTGAATGCAATACACCGCATCCTAACTTCAAAAGTACTACAATTCAGCAATTCATTTTTGAGTTAAAGTAATCACAGATTACATGGACTTGCAGTTAAATAAATGGCACAAGTCAATTCTATCTAAATTCATTTTGAAAACATTCTTATGGCATTTAACCAGTTTCAAATACACTCAATCTGGACTCTGTACATACTTTAATTCCAAATAAAAAAAAATTGAGTTGTGTTCCTTTCTTCCAGGGATTCAATATATATTCATTTAATGAATTTAAAATAATTTATTCTCATTTTACCTTTTCTGTACTAAGCTCACTCATGTCTAAAATTAAAGGATTTTCAGTTTTTTCCTAATAACCTCTTAGTAGAACAACTTTGACACATTAAATTCGCATCAAATAGGCATCTTCATGTAACATAATAATAAGTAAAACAACGCAGTTGTAAAATGAAATGTTAAGTTTACCATGGAGGAATATGTAAAAGAATGGAATATCACAAGTCTTCTCTATTGCAGATGCATTAACATTAAAAATCAGGCCAAGTTTCTTTTAATAAGTCTGTCATTAGAGTTTACTTTGCACTGTATTCACATGATGTGGTTCTTTATGAACTCTGGTCTGATGGCTAAATTGCTCTTTCCACCTTAATAACTTTTTAAAATCAAAAAAGTTCCTAATACATTAAATATTTTCACAATGTGACTCCTCTAAGCGTTCATCAAGTGATTGAGGAAATTTGGAATAGAAAAGTGGTCTGGCGTACATATTAGAATAACTTTCACATTTCACTCAAAGACGAAATCTTTTTTTCTATTGGTAATTTTCTACTGAAAGAAATGTATTCAGTTTTATGAATAATATTGGGTGTCAGAGGATTTACAGATAGGTAAAAACATAATATTACGGGATAAATGCCAATTCAAGATAACGATTTGGTCGGAAAAGAATTTTCATCTTTGGATGCATAATGTAGAATTGCTTTATTAAGCTCCGCAGGAGTGCAAAAAACAATTAAACTCGATTTTTTTATTGTGGACATGTGCAACTTTGGTCTAGGCAAGTCTATAATGATGAAATATTGATTTCTAAATCATGTTTATTTACATTTATAGCATATTCCCCCCCCCCCACTACTGTCTTCGACGAACGATTAAAAATATGAATATCGCCGTATCCATAGATCATATCACTTCTCGAATCCAAATTTCATGAAAAATGTGCGGGACACTTCCACGCAATGCGTTGTGGAAAGATTCAACGACTTGGAAACATTCCATCACTTAAAAACAGTTTTAAAAGTGGCACGAGCAAATTAGCCAATATAACTTATACAGAACTTTATGTTAGGTATGAGCATACAGTACATAGATGCACATAGATGTACATAGATGTACATAGATGCACTGATGTCAGGGTAGTTCATATCTCCTACTAAATGTGAACTCTGAGTGGCACGATTTTTAATACGGATGCATCTGTACACTAATGATACTCCATTCTTTTGCATATACCCCCACTGACTACTTTGTGATATTAAATTTGTGATTATTGAGGTTTTACTTATCGTTATGTTACATAAAGATGTCTCTATGATGTGAATTTCACGCATCTATACTGCTCCGCTAAGGTTATTGGAGAAAAAACTTATATTCTTTTAATTTTTCTCGCAAGTGTATAAAGTCGCTGTACTTTGACGCAAAGATGGAAACTGTCATCAATGACTTCAGTTATAAATATTTGAGTACATCAAGGAAAAGCAATACAGATAAAGTATATAATATTTTTATTATGACCATGCAGGTGACTATTTAACAAAAATCCGTACAGCAATAAAAAACACAATATTATACTAAAAATTAAATTGTACACCTTTGATAAACATGTATAACAAGATCTACATAAATATGAGTATTTATTGTATTTAAAGTGAATATTCTTTATTCAATTTTTTTCTTTATTACAGACCGACTTAAAACTTCGCGATCATTGACAACAAATGAAAAACTATTTCCTAACCCTTAACCAGAAAAGTTTTCCAGTGTTTTGCCGTTTTATTGTTTTCAATGTCTCCTAGAAGAAATAAAGAGATTCTAAGTTGAAAGTGAAATTTTGTTCTCAGGCAAAAGAAATAAATAGCCCCTCTTCTAAATAATCGATTGCCCTCGTTTCAGTGTTCCGTTACGCCCCCTTACGGAGATTATGCACAATTTAAAAGGTAATTCTTCTTTTTGGTATTTGAGTTTAATCGCCGTTCTACTTAGAGATAAATGTTTAGCGATGCAATTTTAGTGTCACTTTTACGAGGGTTAGAAATATTGCTATTAGAATTTTTTTAGATAAATGGTGAAAACTGATTATTTTGGTTGCTTGGAGTATTTTGACGCCAAAGATACATGATGGCCCGATTACGCCTTGCTATAGTATCAACAACATGTACATTTCCATTTTCATATTTTGAACTTAGTCAAATGACGACACCTGAGCTGACATCTCTTGCTTTCGCATCCATATTTTTAATTAATAATATTTGATATTGCAAGAGAATTAATAATATTTGGTATTGCCAGGGAATGAATAATATTTGGTATTGCCAGAAAATTAATAATATTTGGTATTGCAAGAGAATTAATAATATTTGAAATTGTAAGAGAATTAATAATATTTGGTATTGCAATAGAAAGAGTAGATACTTTGATTGATCAATAGAAATCTGAATAAGCTACATGGTAGAAGTTTTCAGGGTTTTCCTTCATTCAGGTTGTAAATGCAGAGTAGCTTCCTTTTGTAAGTCTTTCCGGAAGGAATTTCTCATTTGTCTTCGTGCTATGTTTACACACAACATCTCTAGTGTGTCTCCCTTGTCATGAAAAATCAAAGCGCGACAAAGTTCAAATAATGCACGCACACACACACAAAATGAAAACTAATCCTTTAACAGAACATTTTGTATAAACTATTAAGTTGTTGGGATCACTTCGAAAGCCCGAAACGTCTCGAGATCGATTCCCTCCTGGGCCTTGGCCCACTTGAAGTCTGTGATCTCAGTGCTCTGACCTAGCATGCTAAAGGTGCCGTGTTCGAATCCCGGTTTAGACATGGATGTCCGTTGTGGTTCGGAATCCACGTTAAACTGTGAGTCCCGACCATTTTAGCTGTCATTGTGCATAAAAATAGGTCGCTGAGCGTACAACACAACCAACCCTGTTGGTCCTTAAAGCAAATGATGGAAAATTTTCATTTATATAGACAAAATACAGTTACGAGAATGTGTTTCTTCTATTTTAACACTTTTAACAATAAAAAAAAAAAAAATTTCCCCCTTTTAGTAAACAGTATAAAATCCATTTAACCAATCTTTTCCTTTTTTTACGATGCCACGCTAGGGAGACACACAGATAATATACCAAAGGGAAGAAAACTGCAAGTAAAATGCGTGATAAAATTTTAAAACAGGGTTCAAAATCAAATATATCAAAGACCTAAAAGAACTCATGTAGCATATAATTGCTTACAATTACCGCAATGTTTTCTCGCAAAATGCAAATGATTAAAACTTACAGCCGGCTTTCTTATTTTTCTGATAAGATTCTGAAACAGCGCAGATTTCTTCAAAAGAAATGACAGTATGACCGCAGACCAGGGATTCTTGGAACTTGAGCAGATAAAACTGCAGGCAGACAGGAACAGACGAAAGGAGAAAAAAAAATGAAAGAAAATACGCAACTTCCGGTTATTCTGAAAGAACTGCTGCCTTTGTTATTGTTTCAGCTGATTACGTTTCATCGATATTTTCTACTTAACAGCAGAAATGTCAAAAATTTTTTCACCAGAGAGACATTTGATTTCATTTATGTCAAGAGCCCACAATTTAGCCATTTGTATGGCTAGTCATTTTGACAATCGTTTGACTAAAAAATAATGAATATAACTTCTTAAAGTTATTAACATGAAAAGTTTGTTAAATAATTTCGTAATATGTTTTGGAAAGAATTTTCCAACTTGGAGATTGAAAAAACAAATTTTCAGTTAAGTTTCTTAAGATGCCAGAGTTGGTTGGAATTTTTAAAGTTTAGTTATTGTTTACTGAAGAGAAAATTAAGATATATATATATTTTTTTAAGTTGATTAAAATTGACAATATGATTGATTGAAGATAAAAATTTGATTGATTGATTCGAATTATTATTTTTGCAATAAGTTCTGCATGTGTTTGATAGAAGGATTTTTTTGAGGGGGAGAGGGGAGGGGGGGGGGGGGTGGTCTCTAAAATTATTACAGAAATGTTAAGCTGAAAAAAGGGACTTGAAATATGATTTGAAATGTCGAGTAAAACGTATAAAACAGCTATTCATGCAAACGAAATCAGTAAGTAGAAAAAGGAATCTGAAATAATTAGTTTCGCAATTAAATTCTTAACTGAGAAAAAGGAACTATACTTCTCTTATTATACAAGGGGAAAATGAAGTGCTAATATGGAAGATAGGGGTAAACGACATTTAAAAAAAAAAATGAGTTTTCAAAGAGGTGTGTTTTAGCCTACCTTCTGAAACTTACCTTAGATGTCCAAACTGCTTAGCATTTTGATAATTGAAAAAGGCATGTTACAAGTAAAGAAATACAAAACTAAATTCTTCATGAAGGAATGTTTCAAAAACTAGTTTCTGTTGTATATCTCCTTCAACAATTTAACCCTTCGATTGCGTGGATGAAGAGTATGATGGACTATGATGGTATCAATTAGGCCAATGCGGTGGCTTCATCTTTGAGAAGTCTTATCTTGTTACGGAACCAAAACTAGAAATTTGGTACCTAAAATAAACATCAAAAAAAAAAAAAAAAAACCAGCACGAATAAAATATCTTATGGACACATTAAAAATAAATAAATAAAAAATATAATAAAATGCAATAAAAAAAGTGATCGTTTTTTTTTTTTTTTTTTTTTTTTTTTTTTTAAATTAAAAAACAAAGGCGTTCTCTTTGAAACACCTACCAAATTACGTTTAATTGTTTAACTTCCTAGTATTATTAGCAGTATAAACATTGTTATGATTTATGTATGAAATTGCATTTACAATAGGGAAAATCCAATATATATTTCATCAATCGTTTCATTATGAGACTTGATACCGTAGTTGTAAAAAAATAAAGATCTACAATTTTAACTACAAATTAATAAATTTGTGGCCATGTTTAATTTGTAGATAGGTAAGTTTCTGATGATTATCCTGTAAAGCAATTTTATTATTAGTTTGTTTCTAAGTCAGTTATTTAAGTTAATAAAAAATATTAATAATACCACCTTATTAAATAGTGAGTAATTAATTAAATGATAAATAACTAACAGTATTGGAATGATAGATTTTCATATTCCAACCAATACAAATATCCAATACTGACTTTACACTTAGCAAAAATATGTTGTTGTATCACTTATGTATCTTTAAACCAGACAATAAATATTTGCTATCAAGTATTCAATAATAATTTGAAGAGTTTCTCAACTTGTAAATCAAAATTTCAATCAAGACTACCTGTTATTCTTTGTGTTTATTATGAAAAGGAAAGCTCTAAGATATTATTTAAAACATTTTCAATTTTTATTAATTAGTTGGAAAAAAATAATCCCTCCTAAATTTAAATTTATGCAACTAATTGACTACTGACTATTGAATGATGCTGCTATAATTCTATTTGGTGTCGCCATCTACCGTGAGAAGCAAACACTTTTTTTTTTATTGAATACAGATAAAAACAATTTTTAATGGAAAAGTACTTTAATCTATCCGGAAAAGGAACGAAGTTGAATTTTTACTAATGTATCGCTATAAAAATGGCTACAATGAATATGAAAAGTTATGGATTTTTTTTTAACTCAAAAAAGTTGTTCGAGTTCCATTTCTTTTACTTTAGATAGAATATCAGTGCAAAATTTCTCGCATTAGGTAAAATTATTCTTAAAAGAAATCATTTTTAAGAGCTGCAATTTACTCTGACCATATCTAAATTTATCCTCTTAAAATAAAAGAATTAAATCCCGTTGCACCCTTTTTGTGCACCGTATATATTTGTATATTTAACGATAGAAATTTTGGGAAAATGGACGACAAACTTTTATAAAAGCAGTAGTTATCAAAAGCAATAGTTATCAAATTTAAAAAATGTTAAAATAGAATAGTTTATAGGATAAAAAAAAATACTATTATAATTGAGGGCCTGAGAAGCAAAGGGGTTCAAGTGACTTTTCTTAACTTTTGAGAAAATACACTTTAAAGTTTTTTATATATATTAAATTTGTATGGAAATTATTTGCTGTTTAAATACTAACCTCTGAAATGAAGATATAGCTAGTTTTCATAGAATTTTATATAGATAAGAAACTTTAAAGTGTATTTTCTCGAAAGTTTAGTAAAGTCATTTAGGCTCCTTTGCTTTTCAGTCCCTCAATGGAATAACAATGACTTGATGGTTGTAAAAATATTATTTCCTTTTCAGTTTTGCTTACAGCCAACAAAAGATTATATATATATTTTTTATTTAAAATATTTTATTTATTTAAATATTATGCATTTTGTTTATTTAAAGATTAAGTACTTTATTTCGCTTGTACAAAATATTTTACACATTATAAGTATTCTCTTACGTTAAGCCTGCAACTGTAGTGCAACCATATTCTATGTCTAATATTATATGCTCAAATACTTAAATTAGGAAAGTTGTTTGAAATGGTAGATTATTATTTTATTTAATGTATTGATATTATATAGATTATCCTGCTTTCATTTTCAAATGGATAAATAAGAATAATTTATTCTTCCTCAGATATTTTCTTACGTTGTGATGGGAGTTGGTGGTCTGTTGTTTCTTAACGGTAAGTTAACTTTGACTATTGTTTTTATTCAACTTCAGAAAAAATGTCAATGAATGTTTAAAAAGGCCAATTAAAAAAAAAATTAAAAAATAGTTGCAATTCAAATAATTATGTATATGAGTATGAAACTAAAATGAAACATCAAAAGTAAACGAGTAACAACAACTATAAGTATAAAAAATGATTTCCAGTTTTGTGGTATATATTTTGGTTAAGAAACAACATTTTAAAGGTAGCAAGTATAATTAAAAAAATTTATACACGATTAACTTTTTTTATGTGTGAGTATATTACTTCCATCCTGCATTACATGTCTGTTAATTGACGGTTTTGAATTGGGATTCCACAATGGAAGTCAAGATTTTTTATTTTTTTTAATCTATTTCCTTGATTGGAGCACCCATGGACATGAAAATACGATAATCGTCAACATCGCTCATGCGCAGAAGACACCTTCATCAATGGACAATTCCCGCATTATTATTA